>OY728160.1:1327367050-1327588004 GCA_963277665.1 Viscum album
AATTCCCATTTTAAATAGGATTTAAATATAAAATTAATTAAATTATATTAATATATGATTTATTTTTTCAACAATATACTATTACAAGTCAAGCATTTGATATATTATTTTATTTAATATTTTCTTCTAAAAACACCTCACTTCATGTATAAATAACCCCTCTCCCCCTCCTCCTCCTACACCTCTCAAGCCATGAGAATTTTATTAATTATGCAAAATTCCTTCCCCAATCTCCTTCCCAGTTTCCATGACCTTTTGGTATCACAGAAAGGCCAAAATCAAATCCATTATGGAGGATCTCAAGGAGAAGAGATGAAGAGGTAAGAAATCATCTTTCTTTTTCATCTATTTTCCTTTCCATTTCATTTCATTTATAATTGTATCTTACCCTAATATTATACAAGAGGCATGAAAGCTCCCTAAATATTTTATATTATGTATTTTCTCATTTTCATGAAAAATTCATCATAATGTTTCTTATCCTCTCCCACTTATTCAAGGAATAAAAACATTGTGCCTAATGTGTCGAATTACCGACATCGTAGATGATGTGATTTAAATTTTCTTTAATTACATCAAGTATAGTCATAGAACATTTTTTTTTGGTTTAACCAGGTTATAATATATGTATTAATTTCCATCCATAGTTCTGGAATCCATTTTTTTACATGGTTTTAATTTATAAAACTAAATGAGGTCTTTATTATCAAAGAATCACTAAAATGATATAAACAAACATCATTATTGTTTTAACTAATGAATATTTCTCACTTAATATTTTAAAATGAAAAATTGCGTTATTATGTTTATGGAATCATGTAAATACCATTTCATCACACTTCATTAGTTAATTTTACAACTGACAAAAAAATCCATTATAAATCGCTCATGGAAACCCTATAATGAACGCACCCAAATCAAAGGGAAATAAAAAAGTATTAATATTTAATAGGTGGAATGAAGTTAAAATGTGATCATATAATATTTTATAAATACGAAAATGTTTTTTTAAATTCATAATAACACTATTTTTACCATTATATAGGAGGATTAAATATGTTTCATGGATGTCGATCTCGAGGTAAGGGATTCTCTCTCTCTCTATCTTTTATTTAAGAATCTCCTCTATGTTATGTCATTTTATTTTTTATTCCAAATGAATGTGTATGTTTTCTCATCTCCCCAATATTCTATTATTATGTATTTATTATGAGATACCCTAGTCTATCTCATTAATCCCTCCCATGTACACCCCATACCATGCCAAAATTTCATAAGTGAATTTTAAACCCAATTTCTAATCTTTGGGTTAACCTTAAAATTAAATGCTTTTTATCATTCTAAGATGACCTGTGAAATTTAATTTTATTATTTAATGTTTTCTTCCATGTATTTGTAGTATATATAAATATTTGTATCTTTTAATCAAGTATCTGTTCATTATTATGGTATTTGTAAAGGACATCCCTCATAAAATTCTTTTAAATTTCTCTATTGTGAAATCCAAAGATATTGTTATTTTTTATGACATGTGTTTAATCTTCTAATTCCATAATGTTTTATTACCATAGTATCTTAGTTATATGTTTTTATGGTTGTTTCTTAATAATAATATTTCATTATCATTTGTGGAGTGTTTATGTTCTGAGTGATTTTTATGAGAAAAGGGTATTTTGAAATATTAATTTGTTTTTATCATGGGTATATATAAGTTATTAAATGTTTTATTCATGATATGTACCATGGAATTATTTATGTTGGGATGATACCATTATAGATCATGAAGTGATGAGTGATCTCCATTATAGATCAATATATGTTGGGTTGAGCCCATTATATCCCAAGATACGACGGGTGAGCCCCATTATAGCTCTCCAAGGCATTGGGTACTCTAGAGATGGAATTTGACCAAATGGTTATTCCATTTGTAAGGGTGAATATAAGAATGATATGTTAAATGTTTCTCAAGGAACATACATCCGTTTTCTTTGCATTAGAGTTTTTATGGTATGGATTTTATTAGTTTTTTTATTTTATCACTTGACTAATGATTTCTCTCCATATATCCCTTGTTGAGTTTTGTACTCATACCATGTTTTAAAACTTTTTCACAGGATATAAGAATTGGTATGAGTAAGAGAGGATTCATGATGAATGTCCCAAATATTTTTCAAATAAATCATTTTTATGTTTTAATGTTTTATACATAAAAAATGAATATTCTTTTTAATAGTATCCCATTTTTATGAATTTGGTATGTTATGTATGTGCGATATCCTAAATATCTAGAACTCTAAACCCAAAAAGATCCTCAATGTGTAATAAATTTATTCTGTTGACTAAAATTCATGATTATGTAATGTTTTAAAGTCGGGTCTTGATATCATGTAAGTGACTAACATATTCATTAACATTGATCGCAAATATAATTACTAATGAAAAAAATAGAATGATTCTATATCTTTAATCTCTTAGAATAGAGTTAATCAAAGAATCTTCAATTGGGTTTCAGCCAATTTGTAATGATGTTCTTATAACATTATAGAAAAAATGGAATCATGAGTTTGATGGAAAATTCTGAAATACTATTCTTATGTCCTTGTAAAAAAAATTTATATGAAGGTGATGGTACTAAAGACAGATAAGAAAACATGGGATAAACACAAATGTATCCCTAAAGAAATTTAAAATTGAAGAAAGAAAAACATAAAATATAGAGATGGATGTTCGAAGTCCTAAGTATAATTAAAGAAGAATCTATTAATGCATATTTTATTACAGTTAATAAAATTATTAGAAACATCAGTTATGACATAGATTTCATCAAATATTCTACCGTTTTTTTAATTCCCTGACCCTCGTTACCCAGAGTCAGTGCATTATTTCATAACATTGGAATGATCATAAGATATCTAGTCCTGAAAGACCTATCAATTTAGTATCCCTGTTTGTACTAGATACTTTCTTATGTATTAAATTACATTGTGAAATAAAAAAACATTGTGGCTCCTTTGGACACATTCATATCCCTTAACGTATCCTTACAGGTCAATCCTAATATACTTCTTCTCATCCTACGAAAAATAAATCATGGGAATGTGGTGCGCTCAGATTCTTAGTAATGATAACAATATAGAAAGAACTATCATAAAGAAGCATATAAATTTAAGGAAATGTATAAGATTAAAACAAAATCCTTTTAAACATAAAATTCAGCATAATATCGAAAAGATAAATCAAATAATTCCATATAATTATTCACATAGATATTCTACTAGTCGAATAATAACATGTAATATCAATATCTAATTTCATAATGATGGAATGTATAATGTCGGACATCATAACCAAATACTCAAGGCCTCATTCCAAGACTAAAAATGTAAAAAATTTCAAGGCCTTGTTCCATGACAGTAGTTTGTCTCAGGAGACATATCGATGAATCGAGGGGCTATATAGGGCCCCACATGTCACTTACTATGTCCAATTCATTCCTCATATGAAAAAAGTGAAACATATCATAAACATTCATATTAAAATAACACATAAATTGTATATACTTTAACCATAAACCGTGAATGATATAAAAATATCACATCTAATGTCAACATATCATAAAAACTTCAACATAATATTGAAGATTATATCATAATAAATCAACTTCAAACAAGCATAAAATCCATCAAAGGATATTGACATAGATGAAATCAATCCAAAAAAACTGTTTTAGTGAAATATCTATTTCTACATTGAAATCATTTAATAGTTAAGAAAACATCAATTTTTAACGAAATTCTTATAAGATAGTAAGTGATGTTTTTAAGGTGTTATAATGAAGGAAAATAGCTGCACCAACCATATACGTTTAAAAATACATTCATTACTTTATTTTTTTCGAAAAGGTAATAAAGGACATTATTTGGATAACGACGGAAAAATAATTTTAAAAAACGTTATAAAAAGTCAAGAAAGGGTATAAATGACTTTAAACCATAGTATAGAAAATAGTAAAAATGTTTTTGTGATACATTTTTAAGAAACACATATGCGTATGATAAATAAGTCCCAGTAGAAACTTGCGTATAAACAACCTTAGATAATAAAAAGATTGTAAAATTAACCCTTAACTTATACTTTTTCATAGTAGAGGGTATATTAACCTCTTATATAAAGGATAAATTATATGTTATTAAATTATATAAGATCCAAAAACATAAATATGATATCATATATAATCCTATAATATTGCCTTGTTAATAATATTTTAGTAGTATCATTGTTTCAGGTATTAACAAATTTGTTTTCCTTTATATGTTTTGTTATGTAAGTCATGTTTATTTTTGATAAGATGTATTTGATTCATATCCATAATGATATTTATTTCTTAAAAATTATTTTTTAATCATCAAATGAACATTATTCTTGAATGGTTATGATGGGGAATGAACTCTCATCGCATCATGGAGACGGTAAACCATACGTACGCATGAGTAATAATATAATTATATTAATGATCAAATAATTTGTAGTTGGATAATATATTATATATACAGAATCATTAACATATTATATTTATTATTTACATCAATTATACTCATTATGATACCCATCCAAATAATTATGTGTTGAATAACAAACTACACAACGACGTGGAGATAGTAAGTTGTACATACGCACGTATGAGAAATTTATCATTCATAAGATGGATAGAAAAATGAATATGTTTGTACCATATTAATAATAACATCAATGTATGTATAAGGTACTGGATATATTTTTTTTGTATGGAAACAACAAAGAAAAATAAGTGGAAGAAGAAAAGAACTTTGAAAGAGAGGATGAAATAATTACCTATTCATCGGGTGTTACCTTCTGATTTTAACAAAAGGGACACTTATATTGGATATATGATTTATGTAAGGCCTCTAAGATTAATTTAGGATATATGGGAGGATATTTGACCAGGGTTTGCCAATATAAATGGCGTTGGATGTGTGAATTTGGGAGAAGGGGATGCACCCTTTTATAAGAGAGGTGAGGGGTACTTTAGGAAAAGCTTGAAATATTAATTTATTATAAAATTAATTTTGGATTATAATAGCTCAAAATAGATTTATATTTAGGATAAGGTTGGTATGGGTAGAAAAAATCTCAACGAATAGGTTTTATAAAAGTTTATGTCGCCGTATTAACCTTATCATTTAGATTTAACTCTTGGTAAAATAGTTTAACATTTACCATGTCTCCTTTTATTTTTTTATTACATGGTTAATAAACATACAATAAAGTTCCAGGAGAGAATAAAGTGATTCATTAATGACATATCTAACATTATTTAAGAAATATTCCCAATACTTAGTTTTTTTGGACTATTATATAATTTAATAAAGTATTATTTGTTTTAAAAACTCGTTTTTGTCAATTTTGAATCCATTTAGTATTTGGTTTTTTTGAAAGTCATTACAACTTAATTAATTATAAGAAAATACATTTAATAAAACCAAATAGGTCATATTCATCTATAAAATTTGTGTATGGAATCATAATATTCAATTTACATTTATTTTAATATTTATAATACCAATAGTTTAATCATTCATTAATTAGGTAATTATTATATCATCATTGTGTCATAAATAAATTTAATTATTTAATGTCTAAAAATTATAAATAAAATACTCTTATATAGGAAATATTTTTAAATTTATAATGAATATTAATATTTGAATTTATCTTATATAAAACTCTATATTAAAGATGATTTAGTTATTACAACTTGAATTTAACACTTTAAAGTCTTCTTTAAATAAAATATAATAAATTATGTAATCTAATCCAAGTGGATAAAAAGGATAAAATTTTATTTTTAAGGTTTATTTTGGTATAAATAAACTTTTCCAAAAGAATTATGACATGTGTTGGGGTAATTATGATATCATTTTTACCGTTAATTACCCTATTTAATTTTAACCGTGGTAAATAAAATTCAAAAGATAAAATTTACCAAAAATTATTTTCATCCTATTAAAACTAATTTTACACACTAATTTCAACCTTGCCTCTCATATTTTTAAAATTCAATTCACAGAAGCGGTAAAATTATGGTTTATTTAGATTTGTAAATGTGCCTAGAAGGTGGGGAAAAGACGTTAAAAAGTTCAACAAAATTTTATATGTCTAATCTTTTTATAAAATGACTCTAATGAATTACAGTAGATTAATACAGGTATTATGTATCTATATGTACATTGAAATAAATTTAAATTTAAAAATACTTATTTAAATAAAACTTCAGTTTTAAATAATAACGTGATGTTTTTCTGTATTCATCAAAAATTGAATGTTTTTAGAAAAATTCCAAAAATTAACCCGTAGTTAATTTTGATATTCCAAATAAAAAAATGAAATCCATTTTAAAAAATAAAATTTATAAAATTTCAAAATGTGGGTATTACTATTCATAACTACTTTTTAAACAGCTAGTTAGATTTGTTGTGTCGTACTAGAACTTGGGGCCGCGAACAACAAAAGCTATTGTATTATTAAAATTTAAGCATACTGTGTATGCTTGGGGTGTTACATTCTTCCCACCATTAAAAATTTTCATCCTAAAGATTTGTAGAATATTATGGCAAAAAAAGATTCGGGTGGTTCTTCATCATAAGATTGTCAAGTTCCCACATTATCTCTTCTATATTATAGTTTCTCCAAAGAAATTTTACCAGGCGGGTCATCCGGTTTCTCAACACTAGTTCTCTACTATCAAGAATCAGGAGAGGAACTTCATAGTATGAAAGATTGAGTTCTTGTTCTTTTTCTTCATAGCTGAGTATATGCATTATTTCAGGCTTGGTTTTTCTCAGTAGTGATACATGGAACACATCATGAACTTTGGAGAGACTTGACATCATTGTCAAACTGTGAGCTATAACTCCAATTCGTTCTGTAATTTTGAAACTTCTGATGTACCTCGGACTTAATTGACACTTATTACTGAAACATATAACCCTCTTCCATGGAGATACCTTCAAGAAAACATGATCATGTACTTGAAAATCTAAATATGTCCTTCGGTTATCGGCATATACCTTTTTCCTACTTTTAGCTGCTTAGATTTGGGTTTGGAAAATCTTCACCTTCTCCACAGTTTCCTCAACATGTTCTGGGCCTACAAGTTTTCTTTCCCAAACATCATCCCAACAAGTTGGTGTGCGACATCTCTTTCCATAAAACACTTCATATGGTGCCATCTGAATACCTAAATAGAAGCTATTATTATAGGAAAAATCTTCCAACGGTAAATAATGACCCCACATACCTTGAAATACATGTTATCATGATCACAACATGTCTTCTAAGGTTTGAATAGTCTATTCTAATTATCCATCGGTTTGAGGGTGGTAGGAAGTTCCCAACTGAAGTTTAGTATCTAGGGATTTCCGAAGAATTATCTAGAATCTTGATGTAAAATGCGGATCACGATTAGAAACAATTGATAGGGGTATACCATGAAATCTTACAACATCACTAATATACAGTCATTATAAACGTTCAAGTGATAAATCTTCTCTTATAAGAATAAAATTTATTGAATTGGTAAGAACATAACAATGACCTATATTGCATCATCCCTTCTAGGAGTCTTTGGTAGCCCCATGACAATGTCCATCGTAATATCATACTATTTCCACTGAGGTATGGGAAAAGGTTGCATGACTCCTCTTGGATGTTGTCTTCCAACCTTCACCTATTGATAAACCATACATTATAAAACATAATCATCAATCTCTATCTTCATGTTGTCCTACTAAAAATGTCCCTTAAAATCTCTATATATCTTAGTTCTACCATGGTGTATAAAGAAATTGAAGCTATGAGCATCAACCAACAATTCCCTTTTTAGATTAGGTATATCGAGAACACAAATCCTCTTCCCAAATTTCAAAATTACATATTTATATATGAACTCGATCAATATCCCATCATTCACAACATTAATTTAATTTTGAAACTCCTCACCATGAGTCTAATAACTTTTTATCCTTTCTAGTGAAGATGGTTTGGAAACCATTTCAAAAAGTATTTATTCTTCACTATCCATGATTATTCCCATAACAATATTTACTAGATCCAAGAATATAGGATTCTCTTCAACTCTCATATTTTTTAGAACTCAAGGATCCTTTATTCTCAAATAATCTTCCACCATATTTTCCTTCCCCGGGTGGTAGTGTATTGTGGAATCATAATCCTTGAGTAGTTCAAGACATTTCCTTTGCCTCATGTTGAGTTCTTTCAGTGAGAAAATATACTTCACACTCTTGTGATCAATATATATCTCTCAATTTTCACCAAAGAGATAGTGTCTTTATATCTTCAGAGCAAAGATTACAACTGATAAATCAAGATCATGAGTAAGATAGTTTTGTTCATGAATTTTTAGCTTCCATGATGCATTGGTAATAACTCTATCATTCTATAAAAGGACACAACCAAGTCCTTATTTTGAGGAATCACTATAAAAAACAAACCCATCATTCCTTGAGGGTAGAGTCAAGATAGGATAACTAATTAATCTTCTCTTTAATTCTTCAAAATATTCATCACACTCTTTTTTTACAAAAAAAATAACCCATTTACAAGTGATCTTGGTTAACGGGATAGCCAATCGGGGGAAATTCTAAACAAAATGAAGTAAATAACCTACTAAACAAATAAAACTATGTACATCAGTTATACTATTCATTGCTGGAAATTCTTGGATTGCCTATGTCTTTGAATGGACAACATATATTCCATCCTTAGAGTTAATATGGAAAATAAAATAGATCTCCTAATGCTAGAATTCACACTTACTAAAATTCCCATATAATTCATTTATTCTAAGAGTTTTCAAAATAGTGCGCAGGTGATTTTCATGATCCTAATATATTTTGGATTATATCACCATATAATCAATAAATACCACTAAAAAGTCATCAAGATATTCATGGAATAATCTATTCATTAGATCAATGAAAATAGAGGGTGCATTAGTTAGTCTGAAAGGTATTAATGTAAACTCGTAATGCCCATACCTAGTTCAAAATTATGTCTTTGGAATGAATTCCTTCTTTATTCACAAGTGATGATATCCCTAAGGAAGGTTAATATTGAAAAATATTGATCTCTATGAAGTTGTTCAAAAAAATCATCAATGATATGTAGGGGTACTTGTTCTTTGTTTTTATAACATTGATATCCTTGTAGTCAATGCACAACCTCATAGATCCATCTTTCTTCTTAACAAAAAGAACAGGGGCTCCCCATGAAGAAACAATAGGGTGAATAAATTATTTATTACTCAATTACAATAGTTATTTCTTTACGTCCTCTAATTCCATAGTGGAAATTTTATAAGGGGTATTCGATATGGGCCTTGAATAAGGAATTAAGTCAATGGAATTCTCAATTTATCATTCTGGAGGATTTCCAAGTAAATCCTCTAGAAACACATCAATATATTATTTAACAATAAGTACATCCTCTATTTGAACATTCATATCCTCACCCATAGTTATATCACACTGTTCCCAATAATTGAATTTAGTAGAGCTACTGGGGGTGGATCTAAATGAGAATCAGATAGTGATGTTTCTGTTCTAAATATAAGGTATTACTTATCACCCTAAAAAATTATAGCCTCCTTATTCATAAAATAAATTTTTGCATCATGGTCCAAAATACAATTTATCCCAAGGATTATATCAAATTCAATCATGGTTATGGAAATAAGATCAGATGATAAAGCACTTTTATATTCCCTAATGGTATCTGATTGAGAAAACATTATTACAATGATACTTCCCTTATGAGTTTTGACTAAAAACTCCCTTCATAAGTAAAATTGTAAGTATCTAATTTTCATGGTAATATGTGAAGATATGAAATAATGCAATGATCCAGAATCAAATAAAAAATTGGGTAATTTTTAGGAAATGATTAATGTGCCTACCACCAAGCCATTTAGAACATCAACCTCAGTAGTTGTGATCAGATAAGCTTGGTCTTGATCCCTTGTCCTTTTCTGAGGTATGTTTCATTGGTGCTTAGGACATTTACTTTAATAATTCCCCATTTCTATACAATTTTATTATTCAACATTGACAGCCTCTTTATTTCCCTTGAAATCACGAGCATGGTGACATTTTTTCTCCACACTTGTAACAAACTCTCATCCCCTTCAAGCAAGTACTGGGGTGTTTATTCCAATATTTACAAAAGGGTGGTAAGTAAACTTTTCAATTCATCCCCTTATTTCCTTTTTCATAGTGTTCTATAGATCTCTTATTCTCTTGATTATCTTTAAATTCATAAGACTTAAAGAATTCCGTTTCTGTCTTGATAGCACATGAGACTATATCTTTTGTCCGATGAGAATGATTTTGAGAATAATGCTCGATGAAGAAATGGTTTTAACCCATCAATTAATTGATCAATCTTACTTCTCAGGATATGTATATAATATGAAACATTCATTTCTAACATTGTAAATTTAGCCTTATACTTTGATACATTCTCATCCTCCTTTTTCTTGAGTCTCAGAAAGTCTATTTCCATATCTTCTCGATGTTCACGATGAATTTCTTTTTCTAAGAAAAACACTTCAAACTACTTCCATTCCATATTTGATACTTCTTAATTTAAATTTCTGTATTGATCTAATGACCACCATTGATCTGCATCTTCTGTGAGGTGATAAAATTCCATGACGACTTTTTCCCTTTCACTACTCCCCAAAGCGTGAGGTATTTTTTCAAATGAACTTTTCCATTGCTCAGATACAAATGTATTTATAATACAATTTAATATTTATGGTTTTTACCTCATGAATCAGTTTAACATTGATCCCCCACATTGTGGATCAGGGTGCCTTATACAGGTAAGGTTATTATTCATAACCTGAGTGAGTTGTCCCACAATGGTTATAAGCTGATCAACACCAATTGTACCACTAACTCCACTATAATTATCTTGAGTATGAGGGAAATCCCTACATGGATTACATGAATTGATATAGTTTCCATTCCATCCACTAGGATCTATTTCTAAACAATGGCATACACCAGATTAGTTTATGAATCACAATACATAGTTCCAAACATGTTAAACACAAAACATAAATTTAACAGTTTAAGCATATAATCAATAATCATAAACATGTTTTCTTTGGGGAATTAGTTACTCATAAGACCTTCATAATTTTTGGTAAAGAAAATGTGAATTTTCCTAATAATATCCCCCAGGAGTGTCAAACGTGGAGCAAAGTTATGCCTATTTTCATGTACATGGATACCATTGGTGGAGCCTGAATATCCTTATCGGAGTTTTCACTCCTAGGTACATTTGTGTTAGAACCAAGTCCACTTGTAGTATCTAGACAGTGATGTTTTTCATGGAAAACCAAAATAATATCTACATTACCAACATTTTTGGATGTTCTTCTATACTAATCATCAAAGTCTATGTTAGGGTAATGTTCTCTAATCCCAGTTTTTTAAATCTAGTTTCCAATGTTTGTACTATACTTCCTCTGATACCAACTATAATGACATGACCCTAGTTACCTAGAGTCAATTCATTATTACATAACATTGGAAAGATCACAAGAGATCAAGTCCCGAAAGGCCAACCAGTTTCATAGCCTTGGATGTACTGGTTGCATAAATAAGTTTTACATTACAATATGAAATGAAAACCAACAGCATTTTGTGTCCTTTGGACACACTCATATCCCTTATATTATCCTTGCACATCATTCATAATATACTTATTTGAATCTTAGGAAAAATAAAACATATGAAAGGGGTGAGGTCAAATTCTTAATAAGGATAACAACATTTCAGAAACAATCATAAATACGCCTAAATATTTAAGGCAATTTATAAGACCTAAACACAAGAATTTTAAACATAAACATCAGAATAATATGGAAAAGATAAATCAAAAAATTTTATTTACATATTCACAGGGATATTCTCCTGGTTTAATAATTACATGTAATATCAATAACTAATTTCATAATGATGTAATAAATAATATTAGACATCATAACCACATATTCAAGGCCTCGTTCCATGTCTACAAATATAAATTTTATCAAGGCCATTTCCAAGACACTAGTTTTTCTCATGAGACCTATCGATGCATCGAGGTGTTATAGCATGCCATTCCCATCACATACTATGTCCAATTCATTCCTTGTATGAAAAGGGTGATACATAACATAAAAATTCATATTAAACTATCTTATGAAATGTGAATACATTAACCATAAACCATCAATGGCATAAAATAATACATCCACATTCAACATATCATAAAACCTTCAATACAACATGGAATATTTTATCATAATTAATCAACTTCAAAAAACATAAAATCCAACAAAGGATGTTGACATAGATGAAATCAATATAAAAAAACTATTTGAGTGAAATATATATATCTAATTTGAAATCATTTAAAAGTAAAAAAAATTATTTTGAATGTATTCTTATAAGATATTAAGGGAATCTTAGAAGTTGTTATAATGGTTGAAAATATTCACACCCACTATATAAGTTAAAAAAGACATTATTTCTTTAATCTTGTCGAAAAGGGCATAAAGGAACATTTTTGGAAAATGATGGAAAGATTCCTTTCAAAACATTTTATAAAAAGTCAAAAAATGGTATAAATTAATTTAACCAATAGTCTAAGAAATAGTAAAAATGTTTTGAAGTATATTTTTAAGAAACACAAATGTGGACGATAATGAAATCCTATTAGATACTTACGTATAAACAACCTCAAATAAAAAAGAGATTGTAAATTAACCCTTACATTGTACTTTTCTTCAGTCGAGGGTATGTTAATCTCCTGCATAATTTTTATATAATTTTTATTAAATAATAAAATAACCACATACATAAATATGATATCATATATGATCCTCTAATATTGATTTGTTAAAAATATTTCAGAAGTATCATTGTTTTAGGTGTTAACTGATTAGTTTTCATTTATATGTTTTGTTATGTAAGTTATATTTGTTAGGGATATGAATTATTTTATTTATATAAATAATTATATTATGATCATAAAAATTATTTTTTAATCATCAAATGAACATTATTCTTTAATGGTTACACTGGTTATTGAAATCTCATCCTATTGTTGAGATGGTAAGTTGTACATACGCACAAGCGATAATATCATTCTATTGATGGTGAAATTATATGTAGTTATATGGTATATTATATATAAAAATTTATTAACATTAAATATTTATTATTTACATCAATTATACTCACTATTATACCCATCTAAATAATGAAGTTTTTAATATCAGACTACACCGTGACATGGAGACAGTAAGTCGTACGTACGCACATATGGTGACTTTGTGATTCATATTATGGATAGAATAATGAATATGGTTGTAACATGTTTATAATAACATCAAATTATGTATAAGGAAGTAGATTTATTATTTTTTTATGGAAACAAACAAGAAAGAGTAAGTGGAAGAAGAAAAGAACTTTGAAGAAGGTGATGAACTAATTACCTCTTCTTCGGGTGCTTCCTTTTGAATTGAACAAAAGGGATCATTAGGATGGATTTAAGATCTATGTAAGGCCTCTAGGATAATGTAAGGGTATTTGGGAGGAGATTTTATAAGGGTTTGGTAGAGATAAATGGATTTGGATGTGTGAATTTGAGATAAGGGGAAGTACCCTTTTATAAGAGTTGTGACAGTCACTTTAGGAAGAGCTTGAAATATTAATTCATTTAAAAATAATTTTGGGTTTCTAATAGCTCCAAATGGATTTATTCCGAGGCTAAGGTAGGAATGGTTCGAAATAATCTCATCCAATTTGTTTTATACAAGTTAGGTAACCATATTTACCGTATCGTTTAGATTTAACTCTTGGTTAAATAGTTTAACATTTTCCGTGTCTTCTTGTATGTTTATATTACTTGGTTAAGAAAAATACTTTAAAATTCTATGAAAACCTAATGTGGTTCATTAATAACATATCTAACATTATTTATGCACTTTTTCTGAACGTTATATTTTTAGGACCATTATATAATTTAATAAAATATTATTTGTTTTAAAAACTCATTTTTTCCATTTTGACACTATTAAGTATTTGGTTTTTGTGAAAGTCATATAAACATTTTTACTTCTAAAAAAATACATTTAATCAAACCTAACATGTAATATTCATATATATAATTCATGTATGGCCTGAAAATCTTAAAATTACATTTATTTTAATATTTATAACATCAATTATTTTAATCCTTCATTAATAAGGTAATTACTGCATCATCATTGATTTATTAATAAATTTAATTATTTATAGTCTAAAAATTATACATAAAAGTACATGATGTAGGAAATATATTTATATTTCTAATGAATATTTATAGTCAAATTTATTTTATGTATAACCCTATATTAAAAATTGTTTAGTTATTAAAATTTAAATTTAACACTTTTAACTCTTCATTAAATAAAATATAATAAATATCCTAATCTAAACCATGTGGATAAAAAGGATGATATTTTATTACTAAGGTTGATTTTGGTCAAAATAAACATATCCAATAGAATTAGTAAATGTGTTGGGGTAATTATAATATCATTTTAACCTTTAATTACAATATTTACTTTTAACCATGGTAAATAAAATTCAAAAGTTATTATTTACCAAAAATTATTTTCATCCCGTTGAAACATATTATACTTACTGATGTCATCTGTATCTCTTAGATTTTTTATATTAAATTTACAAAAGCTGTAAAATTATATTTTATGTAGATTTGCAAATGTGTCTAGAAGGTGGGCCAAAGACTTTAAAAAGTTCAATAAATTTTTTTATATCTATTCATATTATAAAATGAATCAAATGAATTAAATTTTATTAATATAGGTATGTTGTATCTATTTTTACTTTAAAATAAATTTAAATTTCAAAATAATTATTTAAATAAAAAGTTGTTTTAAAAAAATAACACCGTGTTTTTCATTATTCATCAAAAATTGAATGTTTTCATAAAAATACCAAAAAATCACCTGGAGATAATTTTAATATTTTTAATTAAAAAATAAAGTTTATTTTAAAAAATAAAATATATATATTTTCAAAAAGTGGGTATTACTATTCATAACAACTTTTTAAACGGCTAGTTTGATTGGTCATGGCGTGCGAGAACTCAGGGCTGTGTACAACGCAATCTATTGTAATATTGAAAGAGAAGTGTAACATGGAATCATGGGGTGTTACAATTTTTATGAAATTGATGAGAAACTTTTCTTCCATGTTTGATCCTAAAATATTTATTTTAAAAGATGAATATGGTTTAGCACTTAATAAATTGTATAAAATTATTATTTAATTTTACATGTGGTAAGACCCATCATTCAATAAGATTATTATGCACTAGATGTCATTTAAGGATATTAGGATGATGATGATTCATGAATTATAATATGTGATAGTGGACCTCCATTATTTATAATATTAGAATGATTGTGCTGAAATGAATGATAATATTTTTTATCTTATCTCTAAAAACTACCAGGGATGAAGATTAAAGAACAATGATTAATAACCACTTAAATATTTTAATTGATGAAGAAGTAAAAAAATTATTTGAATTTTAAGTGGTTGAAATTTTAAAACATGAATATAATTTAAAAAATATCCCTTATTGAAGAAGTGTAACAAATTTTCCAATGATGATATGATGTTCACCAACTAAAGAAGAAGTTCAGTAGAATTAGAAGAAGTATTTTAAAAAATAAAGTTATGTATGACTTCCCATACAATAGATGATGACAATATGAAAATATATTAATTTTTATAACCTTGATTTCTAATGTTGAAAAAAGAAAGATACATAAAATAGTGAATAATAATAGGGTGAAGAAACCTATAAAAAATATTTGTTATGATCAGAGTGTATTGACTTTATTGAGGAAAAAAATAAAGAGATCAAAATTTTGATTAATGAATATGATAAGAATAATGAAGTAATTTAATATTTCATTAAAAAGGAAGATACATACATTTTTTAGATGAGGAATGTCATGTTCAAATAAGTAGAACAAGGAATAATGGTGGGATATTGTGATTGGAAACTAAATATTAAGGAAGGAATATTTGTGAAAATAAATATATATTTGTTGAGGATAATATTACCTTAAAGAAGATGTGTTATAATTTTACAAAATATTCAAAGATATAGTTTGAAACATCTCCAGATTCTGAAATTACTCGTCCCAAGAATCATGGAACATCTTCCCCTACAAAACAGAAATATCATATGATTATTCTATCTACGAAGGTATAAGAAACAAATTGATATATCTTGGGATGTGAAAGGATTTGAAAAACATAACCAAAAAATTGTTCAAAATTTCTTTTAAAATATAATTTTCCCATTAATGGAATTATTTGATATAGAAAGATGTACTGATTCTCAATTAAATGATCATAGGGGAAACCCATTTTTTATTAAAAATATCAAGATTCATTCGATATATCTGTTTTTTATAATATATATCAGATCATAGAAGATTATTATTTGATCAACTTGTAACTCCCTAAACTTATATATGGATTGAGAAGGATAAATATTGAAGGAATTAAAGTAATTTCCCTGTGTTTTAGTATATAATAAAGACAACATATTTTGATGAAATAAACACCTCAATACTGAAACAATTTGATTGCATAGAGGAAGTGTGGGGGAAGGTGTGACCAACCAGGTCACCTTTCTTAATAATGTATGTAAAACCATCCAAGACAATATTCTTATATTAGGAAGGAAAATGGATATTTGAAGATGATAATTGAAGATATATTTGTTTGAGACAATTTTAAAATCATGAATGAATAATTGGTCATGTATTCCTGATAGTGGTTGTTCCTCAAAAATGACCAATTAAATGAATGTATTGAATTTTTTTTAATAATATGATATAGAATAACTTTGAAAAATGATAGGTCCTTAATGATTAGAGGATTTGGAATTGCAGATTTTTATACAGAGAAACTAAATTTGATGAATGTTCTGTTTGTTTTCAAGATTAAATATAAGATATGGAGTTTCAACCATATTTTTTATTACGGTAACGAGGTTATCATAATATGATATTTTTTTCACCCTCCAATGATTTAAATATGTAAATTTTTTTACAATGCGAGAAACTAAAAGTTACAATCTATTCTATATTGGAGATCTTTATAACACTTATTACTCAAGTGAAGAGGATACAAATAGTTTTTGGAATAAAAGACATGGTCATCATGGCTAGAAAATTTTGAGAAATGTTTATATGTCAGGATACTTACGAAACATATTAAAACTAATAATGAAATATTTATTTGTTTCTAAAACATTTTAAAAAATACGGATTGTTAGTGGAAGACACAATAATGATGATATCCAATCCTGAAACATTTTGATCTGATTTACTAGGAATTTTTTTGGCCAAATATACATTAATAAATAATAGTTATTATTACATTATTAAATTGTTTGATAAAATTAACCCAATTAACAAAATAATTTTTATGAAATATATGTCATAGGCTTAATATACCTTTAGTATTTTTGAATGGATGTTGATAAAGAACTTGGCGTATAGATATAGATGGTGAGGAAAAAAAATAAATATGAGTACATAAGTAAATATATCATGTCTTATACGAAAAACAATAATTAAAAACTATTACATTACTCTATAAAACCCTCTACACAATGTATTAGTGGAAAGGAAAAAACATAATTTCAGTGGACATGGGTTTAAGCATGCTCACTGGATAAAAACATTTTATATTCTTCTATAGATAAGATGTTAGTATATCATTTCATGTTCAAAATTGATATCAATTTATTTCAGAATCTCAAACTAATCATTATGATAAGTGGCTAAGAAAATTTAAATATTGAAATACATATAGGTTTCTGGGAGTCCATTCATTATAAAAACCATGCATCAAGATCGTAGAATTTTTAATGATGTTATAACCCTGAACCTGTAATCCCATATCCATTGCTAAAAATGAACACATTTCATTTATATCATTGATACTGATGGATGTGACCCAATTAATTCCATACAAACCATAAAACATTAAAATGAGTTTTTGAATCACAGACATAGCAAATGAACTTTTAGGTTTAGGGTTTTATTCAATAAAGACATAATCATACATAAACAGCACTCATGACTTCATGAGATTATTTTTTCTAACAATACCTGGCTTTTCATATTTCATATTAATTCTTAAAAAATAGCCTAAAATTTATTCACAAATGAAACATTTATAGACACAAATTATTTATCATCAATATTCATAAACATGGTGAAAGTAAGCATAATAAGGGTGATCTCAATTCTCAGTAAGGGTAAACCTAATAATTATCAATTGAATGTCATCTGTTTGATTAGGATGATAATTAGGGTATAATGAACTAATTAAGGAGAATGAGAATATCATAAAAGAATTTATATTCATTAATAATAATATATTCATTCATGAAAAATGGAATAAAGATTTAACAAAGGAAATGATCATTATAATAAATAATAATGTGCCATGTGATTTCAATCTTGGTCAACAGAATCATTACAAATTCATAGTTTTATTTCAAATTATAAGTAGTAAAAAAATTAAATTAAACAAATCTCATTATATTACCTTGATAAAGAATAATTTTTATGTAAAAACCTATATAAATCATAGATAAAGAATGTAGATAACTTGGGTTATCATTTCTATATCACTCTTACAATCACTATTTCAAATGTAATATCCATACAGTCGAATTCAATACCAAATTCATTGGAGGTCTATCACATACCGACCCATCCCTGGATAGTAACATAACAACCTATCGTTGAGTTATAATAGAACCACACATCCTTGGTATATAATGATACCACCCACCATAATATAAAATTTTCAAGAACTATAAAATGAAAAAATTTCATAGAGCCATCTTGTTGTCATAATACTCATATCAGCACCAATTATTACTTTCAAAGCATGATTAAACCATAGAAAAGAAATAGTTACCATGGAAATATATTTTAAACAATCATAATCAATATAAATAAAGAAACATGGTTATATCATTACTTTATATCCCTAGTGGATCATAAGTAACATCATGGGATGTTGGTGTGGACAGATGAAACTACCATTAAAAAATTATAAAAAACATTCTCGAGGAAAATACCCTATTCAATTTAGAAATAATTTAAAAAAAACATTTCATATAATATTGTGAATTACATTTTCGTTTAAAATACCTATGGAAATGTATAATGGAATATGAAAAGAAAATCGATATCATAATGATAGAATATATATACATTTTATAAATGTTAAATATAAACATTATTAGCAAAAAAATTTTAATATTTTTCTAAAGAGATCAATTCACAAAATTTTAAGAAATTTCCTTTTAAAATAATTATTATATAATGAAAATGAAAATATTAAATTTCTTGAGGAAATATTTTATAGTAATAAAATAACATTTTGGAAATCATTTTAGAAAACAATGATATAACATTGAAAAATTCCTGATCAAAAAGAAGATAAAATATCAGTATCACTTACAAACAACATTATTAAAGTTCTATTAATCATTAATGGAAGAAATGGAAATTAAAAAATGTTAAAAAAATCATAAAAATGATAATATAATATATTTGTTTCATTAATCTTATAGCATGTGGTTTCCACTCTATAAACTTGAACATAAGGAATCCCAAAAAGAAAATAGATTATTAAATAAAGCCTTTGGGATTGGTTAAATCAGTAATATTAAGGAAAATTATAGATTAATGTTAAATAAAACATTTAATATTACTTTAATAAGTATATTCATGGTATTGTTTTTCCGAGGGGAAGTATATACACCACATTAATCAAGATAGGCTCCTATTACAAACAAATTTCTTACAAATATAGAATTTGAGCTGAATAACCCTTATAAAGATCATATCATTGAATTGAGAATTAATCAAGGAGGATATGATAAAAATTTAAATCCGAAGAAGTTACTTTTAAATATAGAGTAAATAAATTTAGAGAACAATTGAAACATAATCAAGGAATAATAAGGACATTAAAAAGTGATACAATCTAATGAAAGAAAATTGAATTAATAATCCATTTACCACATGGTAGCCTTCAAGTAAAATCTGATTTCATGGCATAATTAAAAAATAAATATAAAATAACATGAAATATAAAGGATTGGGGATTAAATATAATAAAGGGTAGATATATACACCATATAAAATAAATTATGTATACACCATTAATATATCCCTCAATAAATTGAAATTGATATGAAATCCCTTTCCTCAAGTCCAGACTTTTCATGTATGTCTTTTAAAAAATATATAATAAAAATTAATAAATTATATAAATTTTTTTGAACCTTTTACTTGTTTATTAATTTATTATTAATCTCTTTTTTCGTATAATACAATAACTTATTTAATTTCTAAATCAGTTAATTTACATTGAATGTTTTATGATGCTCGGTTCATAATTTCAAAAAAATAGGAATGTTAAACATGGTAAAAGGATTCATTATTACATCATCTAAAGAATAATAATTTTTAAGTAAATTTATTTATTTTTAATATTTTGACATTAAAAACCAATTTTGAAGGATGGTTATGAAAAATGACCTATTTTACAGTCATGGAGATAATAGGTCATACATACGCATGGGTAACCTTTCCATTTTTCAACGATCATCATGGAATAAATGTTAACATAATTTCAAATTTCCTGAATGGTTATAATATAATAAATATCATATTATTTCTTTTATATATTCCTATAAATATAATCCAAATAACGCGATAATGAAAAATGAATCACACTTCTTTGTGGAGGTGGTAGTCAATACATATCCATGAAAAACGTTATCATTATTTGTGAAAATAATGTTAATAAATTAAATGATATATTATTTTTTTTGAATTATTAATAGTTCATGAATATAATATATATATATATATCTTAAATCCATCATTATGACCATCTATAAGGGGTGGTGATTGAAAAAAAATTATATCATTCTATAGGACGATAGTCTATCGTACACATGAATGATAGATTCCTTCACCATTTGGTAGAGGTTGGATATGGATGTCAGTTATTAAATTAACATTATAAAGAATAAATATAATTAATATTATGGTGTTTTTATTTCATCACTTTTAATTAAATTTTAAGTAGGTGGAATAATAAATTAAAAAATATCGGTTAAGAACAATACATATTCGTTAAATAACCTCAGAAGGTTTACACCAAAAGCTTTCCTAAGATGATATTCTAAGAACATAATACAAATATGATTTTGGTAGAGATTTATGAAAATTATTTTATTTTTTATTGGATAAACCAAAAGTTTTTATGTTTTATTTTATTAGAATTATAAATTCACTTTTATAATAGAAAGGCAGGGAACTCAATGAATTTCTCAAAATATTAAACTAATATAAATGAATTTTTAGGTAAATATAAAATTCTAGAACCTGAAATTCTAGACAGATTTATCACCTGATAAATGTTAAATTTTTTTATTTTATTCCAATAATTTTAAACTATATTTTCTTATCCACCCCTTACAACATAAAAATTAAAAATTCGATCACATACATTATTGACGACCATTTAGGTATATATTGTTAGATAATTAGGAAAAACTCTTAAATCAAAAATACCATGTAATCAAATGATCATTTATCCCACTTAACCCAACTTTTATTATTTCGCATTACTTCCTCATCATTATCCATATGAAATAACTTCTATATATAACTCGTTCAACCTCATTATTTATAGCTAATAGAAAATAAAACACAAGAAGTGTGAGGTGAAATATTTAGTTAGGGTAAAATTAAGACATAGGAATTGAATATCATAAATGAGAATAACCTGTATATAAGGGCATGTCCGTATAATAGTAGTGCTTTAGAAAACCATAAAATAAATCATACCATCAATACATGGATCATAAGATAAGAAAACATGGAAAATAAAAGATTTATTATAATCTATAATCATCATCCATGTGATATCAATCCTAAGCATCAGAACCATTATAAACCCATAGAAAGAAAAATTGAGTTGGCATATGGGAATATTTTTGAACATAGCTCAGGTCAAAACCATGTTATAAATAACTTGATATCAATTAAATCCATGGGAGAAACCCTAGGGCAACTCCCTCATTCATTCCTATCAAGACAATGTAAATTAACTAATGCATTGGAGTGCTATCTAGAAGCACCCATCATTTTTTCATTAATTGGATCACCCAATACAATGATGGATGCCTAATAATTTAAGATATAATGAGCTCACCCAATTCTATTATGGCCTCCCCATTATATAAGTTGTAACATGCTCACTTGATGTTGTCTGGGTCACCCCATCATATATAATGTCTATAAACCACAAATAATGTACATAGATCTTGTATTTCAACATATAATTCATAAAAAATCATTATTTTATTATAACATATTTAACACAAGGGAATTAAACTTTTACCATTTCAATCCTTTTGAAACATTATTAACCCATGGAAAATAAATGGGTTCCCTAAATATCTCTTGGAAACACAATTAACATATGGAAAAGAAACAGGGTTCATAAATAATTTCTTTGAAACAATATTATACATCCTGAGAAAGAATATGGTTGGAATCACTATAATATATTCCCACTAGATCATAGATAACAAAAATGGTTATTGAAGTTGATGAATGTAAATACCATTTAAAGATAATTAATTTCTTTTTTCAAGAATATACACTTTTGATTTAGAAAATAACTTTTTAAAACATTAAATATTTTTAAAATCCTTTTCTTTGGTACACAATTTTAAAAACAACCAATTAAAAATTTACTAAGAAAAAAAATTCATTAAAAATATTTTTGTAGAAAATTTATAGGATTATTCAATGAAATGACAGTCTTGTTAGTGGTTAATTTCATATATTCCGTAGTGAACATTAATTTGGTATAATAAAAAAGGTTAGAAAATTCAATTGCTCTGAAAGAAATAATAATATTTCATTAATTTTTTTAAAATACTAAATGAGTAAAAAATTATTTAACAAATGATTTTTAAATGTTTAAATACAATTTTTAAATCATTTTTTGAAAATATGGTTTTGATAGAAAACAGATTTTCGACGGAAGAGAGAAATGCATATATATTTTTATTAACAATTTTTTTCAAATATTTTAGGTATAATAAAGTGGAAAATGATAACATTACATTAATATATTTTAGATAAACATAGGAGAATAAAAATTATTAAAATTACAATATTTTGAATTTATAGACTTAATGACACACAATAGTGAGATTGTAACAAAACACTTTTACCACATTGGAAACATTGAATCATAATCTCAAAGAAAGAATAAAATTAAAAGAAGCATATAATATCAATAAAATAAGAATATTCATAATATAACATGTAAAAATAGTAGTATATAATCCTCTTAAATTAATATAGGTGTATAATATAACATACCTCTCAAAGAATCCAAATTGAGAAAACAATCCATAGCTCTTTGGTAAAATTGAAAATATAAACTTCATGAAAGAGATATAATCATAAGGATATTTAAATAACCATAAATATATATATAATAATTATAAATTAAATTTCTGGGATTTATATAAACCACACCATATAATATGTGGTGAATATGGAATATATCTCAAAGAAATAAATGTGAGATGATAAAACCATTGCTTTGAGTTCAATTAATCACGATTCTTCATTATCATCCTGGATAATAAAATTATCTTAATTATTTACATTATTGGGAACATTTTTAAATTTTATTATTACATTTATTTCATTTATTAACATGTTATATATTATTACTTAATTAATTTTGTTTAAGTTTGATGTTTTGACCATATTCAGTTTATGTGTCAAAAATCAATTTGGTAGGATGAATATGGTCAAAGAAGTCATTATTTAAAAATATATTGAATAATCATCCAGCAATAATTATCATATTAACAGATAAAAAATAATTTAAAAACCAATCATGATATATGGATAAAAAAATGAACTAACGTTGTCATCATGGAGGTGGTAGGATGTACGTATGCATGAGTAACATATCCATTTTTTGAATGATCATTATAAAAAAATTTAACAATTATATATCTTTAAAGAATTCTAAAAATATCAAAAATAGAAAAATATTTATTTATATATACTTATATAAATCATTCTTTTTCTATGGTGATAGAAAAAGTAATCGCATCGCTTCGAGGAGTTGGTAGTCCACACTTCCATGAAGGCCATTATCACATTTCTAGTGAGTGAAAAGAAAGAAATTAAATGTAATATTAGATTTATAGAATGATAAATACTTATTTAATGTCATAATTTTTTAATTAAAATCGTATATATTCATTATTATTACCCTTAATACCTTCCATGTTATTTTTGTGTTAAAAACAAATCACATTGGTTCACAAGGTGGTAGTGAGTTGTACACACGAGTGACGTTATCATATCAATTACGTATTGGAATATAAAAAATGGTATATTGGATATAATTAATCTATAGGGAATATTTTATTTCAAATATCATATATATACATTAGACCCATCATCATACCCAACCATTATATGTGGAAATGGAAAACATAAATGACATCGTTTTGCGTTGCAGTATTCCATTTTACATGAAAATGATGATTTCATAACAAATTCAATGGAAGTGTATTATTTTAGGTCATACCCTTATCATAACAACATTTTAGTATTATAAATATACTTATTTTTTTAATTATAGTAATATAATACTAATTTAATTGGGTGTAAGAAGAAATTAAATAAGAACTCTAATTGAATAATGTTACGTCTTCTACAGGTAATTCTATTTGGGTTTCATAACAGGCCCTTCAATGATGGATTTCTACACAAAAATGTGGATTTTTAGTTTATGTTAGGTATCTGGAAAAGTAATTTTGGAATTTATTTCCCAATCCAATTTGTTTTCAAGGTTTGAAGAAAAGAGGAGAGTGAGTGTCCTTTTATAAGTGAAGTGAGTGGCAGACTAGAAATTAGTTTGAGGGATATGAGGTGAAAACACATTTTTACCTACCACAAGGATCCAATAATTAAAAAACTATATAATAGAAGTTATTAAGACAAAAAATTTACCTTAAATGGTTTATAGACAAGTTTAGTATCATTTTGATACCTAATATTATAAATTTAATGACAAAGTAAACTTGTTTTTTCATTAATCGATGTAATTAATTTTAATTATTTTTAATAATCACTTTACTTAAAATTAATATAAAAATATTAGATAATATAAATTAAACTCATTAAAATTATGGATAATTTTTTAAAAAAATTAATTATCATAAGTAAGAAAGAAAATTTGTCATTAATCCTAAATACATGGAGAGGAAACAAATTTTTAAGAATATTTGTTTAGATAAATATGATTCTAAAATTATTCTATGACTAACAATAATAATTTTATGAAACAAAATTAATATTTAATTATATATATTATAAATATTTCATTTATAAATTAAATATTATGGATTATATTAATTAATCAATATGGAGAAATAATATGCATCTTAAAACAGTTTTGAGTAAAAACCTGTTTTAAACCAAAAAACAAACATATAATAAAATTCAATGTAAAGTTGATTAAAATTAATTAATTGGATAAAATATTACTTAGGATAAATAAAAACATATTCCAAAAATATTGGTAATTATAAATTAATTAATATATTGAAAATAAAATAATTTTTACAAAAATTTGTATTTTTCACTATTCCCTGAAAAATCATTATATTCTGAAAAGAAAAAAAATTCACCCAAAGTAAAGATTGGTATTCTGATTCATAAAAAAACATTTTATAAAATAAATCATATGAAATTTCCAAAAAATTAATATAATATTAATTTCATGAAAATATATTAAAAAACATTTTTGTTGAAAACATATTTTTAGAAAATAAAATCATTTTACAAAAAGTTTATTTATTATTTAATGAAAAATTATCAATAATTTTATATGGATTTAGAATTATATATATATACATATTTAATAAATTATTTAATATTATTTATAACCCCATTTTAACAGTTAGGCTTCAATAGTAATATATATCATAGGTTGTTTATGTTTGGTGTTGTGTTTTGAATACTCAATAAAACATAATCATATCGAGGTAGTTTGTAATAAAAGATAAACTAAATGTTGTATGTAATGAAAGATAAATTTTTTGAATATAATTGAATAAAATCATAGTGTTTAATGTCTTTTAGGACATCCAATAAAATTATCTTCTATTTAAATCCCAGGTTGTTATGTCTTTCCCTATTTAATAAATAAAAAACTCATCATTTGATCATTATATTAGTAATCAGAGGTTGGACATTTGAATAATATTTTTTATCCCCTATCATAAAAAATTTCAATAAACAACCCCTTAATAAGAGTGAAAGATAAGTAAAACTGTCATATGGAATAACACATTAGTAATTTTCCAAATAAAATAACATGGGTGGGAATTAAAGTAAATGTTAAATAATTATAGAGAGTGGTTGAGGTAATTAATCACAAAATTTGAATAACCAATGGAATGTTAATGGCCTCAATAACATAAATCATCAATGATAGATAAACTATTAGTTCAACAGAGTTGATGGTAATAGGATGGAATTTTTTTTTCAAGATATTTTTTGTAGAGTTGAGGAATTCTGTTACCATACACACTAAGAATTTATGGAAGTATACATACATGATTATTAGAATCTTATATTTTAACAAATTCCCACAACTATATCTTGTTCTTCTCAAAATAATGTGTATTCGAGAATATTTTTTTAATATGGATGTAGTAAAATAAACATTCAAAGGACCATATAATCCCTACAATTAGAAAACACTTATTAATATTTTCATTATATATTAATGAGGAAAAATTTTGTTAAAAACTAGTATGATAAAAAAATTATACATTAAAATAAAAATTTCAATAGTAATAACCAAATTTAAATCAAATACTTCCAAAAATAACTATCCTTAAAATTATTCAAACATATCCAAACTAAGTATGAAACCAATGATTAGAAGGATTTAATTATATATTATTTTAAGATAAGAAAAATATTATTTCTCAAATAAAATATCATATGTTTCTACACAACACATAATCATTACATGTAAAAATAATCATACTGACTCGGACATCACATAGGGTTGTGGTATGTGTGAAACCCTTATTGTCCTTCAATCATGATCTTAAGCCCCACTGCCATGCCTTATGCGATGGGTTGTCACCAGCATATGGTTTATCCATTTTTTAACATGAAAAAAATTATTCACTAAATAACACTTCTTGTTGATCCATGGGGTTACAAATACCTCAAACCAAAAAATATCGCAAAAAATATTTGTAAGAACCTCAAAATTAACAATATATAATACAATCAAACAAGGTGTCTAGAAAATTGAACCTATGATAATCTATAATCATATAAAAATATTATGGTATCCATAACTCTCAATATAACCTCACATGATAAAATTATTATCAAAAAATTTATCTTAACTGGCCTATGATTCCAAGTAAAACCCCCAAAACCTACACTACTGAATCTGGTGCTAAAATCATAAATATTACCTTTAAGGGTTTTGATTTAAATTATTGTGACCCATTTTTTTGTCCAAACCATACATCTTAAAAAGGAAAATTTTGTTCACTTATATTCTAAAGGACCGTTTAGGTATATAAGTTTAGATAATTAGAAAATCTCTCAGATAAATAAAATCTATTTCATCAAATGATCATTTCTCCCTTTTAAACCATAATTTCTTATTACACATTAATTTAAAGTTGTTATGCATATATAATCTCTACTAGACATAAGTTATTCATCTTCATTATATATATCCAGGGTAAAATTAAACTTAAGAATAGCGACATAAAATTATCTATAAGGGTATACAGAATTATTAATAATTTAATTTCATCAATTGGAATAAGAATTTCATAAGGGTATGTCGATATAATCAATGTTCAAGAGAGAATCATAAAAAAAAGTCATACCCATCAATACTGAGATCATAAAATATAAAAACGTAAAAATAGAAAGAGTCATCATAATCAATAATCATGAGCCATGTGATATCAATCCTCATCATAAAAATAATTATAAACCAATGTCGTGATTTTTTTCATATATAGAAATATTTATCATTATAAAAAATGTTAATCCTAAGTCATAAATAATTGGGGCCATGTTAAATCCATTGGATAATCCTATAGGTAACTCTGTCCATCATTACTATTTAGATAAGGTACATTACCATATGAATATGACCACTATCTAGGCAGACCCAACATTTAATCTATAACAATATCACCGAGGGATATCCTGGCCTCCCCATTGTATAATCTGTAATGGGGTAAACTAGTTCAATCTTGGCCACCTAGCGTATATAAAGTCAATGAACCACAAATAAATTAGATAGAGCATTAATTTCATCAAAATACTCATATAAATAACCATTATTGATTTTATAACATGATTAACCTATGAAAATTAAATGGTTACCATTTTAATCCCTTTGAAATATGATTATCCTATAGAAAATAAATGGGTTCAGAAACAATCTCATTGAATCAGGATAAACCCAATGAAAAGAAATGATTTTTGTAAAAAAATATCATTCAAACAGTCATAATATATCTAGATAAAGAATATAGATGAATTACCTAAAACATAACCCCATTGACGGATAAATAAAAACAAGGTTTTATGATATTGACGAATTCAAATACCATTAAAATTTCATTGACAAATTTTTTCATGAAAAATATCACATTCATTTTGAAAATAACTTATTAAAACATAAAATATTTTAAAAATAAATTCTATTAGACACAACTTTAATAAAAAAATAATTCCATAGTATCATGAATTAATTTTATATAAAATAATATTTAAAACACGTAAATTTGTATTTAAATATCAGATAGAAATGTTGGCATGAAATTCCATACATGCTGTAAAGAACATTCCATTTTCGTTGTCAAAGGAATAGAAAAGTAACTTATTTTCTAAGGGACAAGACAATTACCCTGAAAAAATTATAAAAAAATAAAAAAATGGGTACATATTTCTATAATAAATCATTTCAAAATGGATAAAAACAATTTTTGAAATTTTTTTTTAGAAAAAACATTATTTTATAAGAAAACTGAATTTCGACTGAAGAGATAAATGAAATTTGATTTTCCTAAAAACACTTTGTTGAACATTTATGCACCAAAGAGGGAAAAATTGAGAAATTAAATGAAAATTTCATGATTAAATATATTAATGTTAAATTCATGAGAATTGTAATATTTCAACATCGGATACTTATTTATACACAATCCCTATAAATGATGATCTTGTATTAAAAGACTCTTACCACAATGGTAACCTTGAATCCTAATCCTCATGATAAAATACAATAAATGAAACATATAAAATCAATAAAATAATTATATTCTTAATATAACATGTTTGAGGAGCTATATATGCACCTCATAAATAATTGTATGTTTATAACATAACATATGTCTCAAAAAGGAAAATTCATATAGAGATATCTTACCACTTTGGTAACATTGAAACCATAGACCCCATAAAAGAAAAAAAATAAAATATACAAGTTAACCCACTTATATTTAAGCATAATAATAATTAAATACATTCATTTGTAGTATATACACCAAAAAATAACAAGAATATGGGAATATCGATTATATTTCATTGGAAAAAAAGTGAAATAAGAAAACCCTTACCCTGAGTTTGATTCGCCTTTCTTGTTCTTTATCTTCTTTAATAATGAACTTATTTTAATTATTTATGTACTTGAGAACCTTTTTCATGTTTTTATTTCTTTTAATTGACTTATTAATAACTTATATATAATTACATAGTCAATTAAGTTTATGTCAGATGTTTTGACCATATTAGGCTTATGTGTTAAAATGGACATCGGTTGGATGTATATATTAAAAGAGTCCATTATATAAACTTAGAAAGTATAATAATAATTAAATAATTATCAAATTTATATATAAATTATAATTTGAATACCAATTATTAAATATGGATATGATAAATGAACTAATGTTATGATCATAGATACGATATGCCATATGTATGCCTAACTAACATTTCCATTTTTGAATGATCATTTTGAAAATAAGGTAAGAAAAAATTATTTGGAAAAAATGATCATAGTATCATAAATAATTATTATTTAATAATATGTATTATATATATATTTCATTAATATTATGTGGTGATAAAAAAGGAATCACATCTCCTCGAGGAGTCGATAGTCTACACGTCCACGAATGACGTTATCACTTTTTAGTGAGTGAAAAGGAAAGAATGAAAATGATATATTATATTTAAATAATTGTAACCACATCATTAATATCATAATGATTTTATTTATACCACAGGTATTCATTATCTACACCCATATTACCTTCTATGTAATGATCTTGTAAAAAATGATCCAGATCGCCTAATGAGGTGGTAGTCCACGGTATAAATGAGTAACATTATTGTATCCCTTAAGTATTGGAATTTATAAAGGGGTATATATCGTATAATTACATAATAGGTATAATTATGATATAAATATAACCTATAAAAATTTATATCCATCATTATAACCATCTTTGATATATCGTGATGGAAAAATAAAAGACATTGTTACGAAAGGAACTAGTTTATCATACACACGAAAGATGATTTCATGACCCATTTGGTGGATGTTTGTGTGGTTGTAGGTCATAACCATTGTGAAAACCAAATTTTTATCAAAGTAATTTCCCCATTATTATAATAATGTTACATCGTACAAATCACATAAAATCACATATATAGCATTAAAAACCTTATAAATCAATAATTAATTAGATTAAATGTTTTTCTAGGAGTTAAGGAACCAATACTGATGAAATAGTGACTTAAACATAGGAATAGTAATATGAACCTTATGAGAAGTAAACCATCCAAATGAATAGTTACCACAACTATGAAATTCTAAATAATACTTTTACATCTTATATGTGAAATTATAACATAATTATATCATTTTATAGGAATGTAAATATTTTGAAAATTATTAATTATGTGTTGGTTTTTTATAAGACGTAAATATTTAATTTCAATTTTATGATTATTTTAAGAAATTTAATGAAAATTTATTTTCATAACATATACTCATAAATAATGTTTTCATGTTTTCTGATTTTAAGATAATTTTATGCAACCTTAAGTAATTTTTTAAAGTGTTATCAAATCATTTATAATTTTAAAATATGTACTTTCCAAGTAAATAATGATTTTACATAAAAATTAAATTACTCATATTTATAATTTATTTTCATAAAATGGATTAAAATTTTCAATTCTACATATAAATAATTGTTAGTGTGATTTCTTGGAAATTTTCTTAAATACTTGAATTTTTGGTGAATAGTAAAATATGATAATTTATGATAAATGCTAAATACCATAATTCTTTAGTCATGATTGATTCATGGATGATGTAAGTGACCATTGGTTCAAAATAAAATGAACTAATTACTCCATTTTTTCATAATAACAGTAACTATTTCATGTCTTGATAAAAACAGTAAACTAATGATTAAAATAATAAAAAAGCTCCCATATCCTCTACTATAATTACCACCTGTCACACTCTCTCCTCCTCACAACACTAATGTTTTGGTAGTTGCACAAATTCTTTCCAAATAACTTCCCTAGTCCCTAAAACACATCTAGGAGCTCTTGTTATTATAAAAATAACAAGCCTAGATTCCATTAGTAAGATCTGAATACGAGAATTCAAGAAGTAAATCCTCTCCCTTTTTCTTTTAAATTCCATCCAATTTCATTTCATTTCTTATTATCTCCCAACATAAATGAATATAAAATTATTTTTTACTCCATTAAATTACATATACTATAATTATATATTGTTAATGGAATACTCATCATTAAACTCTTCCCTCTCACTCTTTTTTATAAAAATGAAATCATCGCCCGAGATATGTAAATTTAACAATACCATGGGTGATACCCATTGATTCTCCTTAAAAGACTTAAATTATGTTAATAAAATAATTAAATGTTTTAAAAACTCTATTAATATTTATTATAATCCTTATTTATGTTATGAAACTATCAATAACACATAATACTAAAGTATAAAACAAAACAAGTTCATTGTGATTGAAAAATCACTAAATTAGCCTAAAGTGGTCATTATTAATTTCTATCTAATGAATAATCATCATGGTATATAACAAAATTCATTATAAGATATTTAATTATTGGGTAATAAAATATAATATAAATTATTTATATTTATCATCATTTTTCAAGAACTTCCATTCATGAATACAAGTGAACCGATCATGAAAACCCTCAAAATGAATGCTCCAAACGATGAAATCAAACTCCATAACCCTTCCAAAGGCACATAAAAGAACACAATAAAACAGTAATGAATCATATTATTGTATAAATATTATTTAATTGTTAATTAGTGAATATAATGTGATTTTATAGGATATTAACGTGAAGTATTCTTCCAGAGAAATGGTAAGGGGATTTCTCGAACCCAACTCAATTTCTTTTCGATTTTCCCTTATTCACATCATTTTCAGTATGGTCATTCAATAAAAATCATTGATTCAACATTATATTACCTTTATTGGGATATAAATTATTTTTATTTTAGTTTCTGACAAACAAAATTATTTCCAAAACAATTATTATTTCAAAAAAACACACCTTTTTCTTCTCAATATGGTTTCCTTCACTCAAGGATGATGATTATTATATCAAATATGATATTCCATATTTCATTGGGGAAACAAAAGTTTATTAATATATTTTTATTTAATTAAACTGATTTCTTTCCATGGGTAATTATATATTTAGGATTAATGCATGTTCTTTGTGGTATCCATGATAATGAAAATGTTGTGATTCGACAGGTGCACCCTAAATCTTATATTGCAATGTAAATATTATGATGTGGTGGGTGTTCCAAGAATTATATATATCTCAAATTAATTGGGTAATGTGATGAAAATCATGAGATAAAGTGAAATATGCATGAAAATGATTCTATATTTTTTCATAAGTATGTGTGGTAGTTGACCACTAATACATGATGTTTCATTTGTATGCATTGCCAAATTCCAACTCTCTTGTTAATTATTCTTCTCATGATTATGATATGATGACTATTTTATGACGATAATGATTATGATCAACCCATTTTATATTGTTTTATGTTGTTATCTATCCTATTAAAAGGATTTGAGATCACACCTTTTGATGTATATCCTCAGGTGACTACCTATACCAAGGAGAATTCAAGGACTAATAAGATGCTAGAGAAGAAGGAATTAAATAATTTATTATGTTTTATTTTGTAAATTTATTATATGGTTTCGATTTTTCCAAGAAACTAGACCGTTGGATCCTCATTTTGCAATGATTTTATGTTGTTTTTCTTTAAATTGATATAATAGTAATGTAAGAAAAATGGTCTCTATAGTTGGTATTAGAGAACGGGTTAGTAAAATGGGCAATTGGGATTAGAGAACCTTAGTGATATCATTTCTAGTGAGACTAATAATAATTATTCACCCAAGAAGCATTGTTATAGAAAATTCTAAATATAGGGATACCACAAGACATGTCTTTAGTCATAATTTCACTATGGAATAAATTATTTATTGAGGACTTGTTGACTTATGTTTTGATCTCAAAATTTTTATTTTAGAAAATGGTGGGAACCATGTAAAACTAGGACAATAACCCATGCAAGGGGCAATGAAGTGATTTCCTGAATAACATCACCAATTTATTGGGAGGTGGAGTCAAAAATTTCATGTTGATGGTTACTCAGTTCTCTCTAGTTATAAACAATAACCTGAATAGTGTGGAACAACCACCTTCACCATAGAGGGAGAAATAGGCAATCGAGTGTTTTATGTGGCAATGACCCCCAACATTTAGTGGATCTTTCAATCCACTAGTTGTAAAATAGTGCGTCAACTCGATGGTGAAGATCTTTTCAATTATTTATTTTTATAAGATGGAGAAGTTGAATGTACCATTTATATTATATATGGAGGGTAAAATTAATGGTTGTATTTGATTAAAAACAGCACACTGAGGGGTGAAATTGAAGAGATGGTGTGGAAAGAAAACAAGATAATTTTTATTAATAAGTATTTCCATCAAACTCTTTATTCAAAGTGCAACATCCTAGGATTTTATATATTAATACAACTTCATATCTATTAATATTTTTTCATTTAATATTATGTTTAGTTTAAAGTATACACTATGTATGATTGTGTATCCAACACGCAATAATGGGTTTCTTCGAAATCTTACGTTGAACACAACACCGAGTTATATCAAAAAAATACAACAATAATATTACTATTTTAAATGGTATTTAACGCCTTGCCATTTTTTTGGAATTAATTAATATAATTAACTATATTATGATTTTATGTATTATTTAAATGTTTTTACATTTATCTAATTAATTGTATATGACTGAAATGAGAATGAATCCAATATTAATCTCAAAATACTCTAATATTTTTAAAAGGTCATTTTATCACCTTTTGATGGTCATCATTTATAAAAAATGTTATTTATAAATTTTATATGTTATGTTTAATAAAATAAAATTCTTATTTATAATAATGACAACAAAATTTACCGTCATTAAAATTTTTGTATTTTTCTGATGAAATTCATATTTTAATGAATAGTGAAAAATAATGCATTTTAATTCAAAACTTCCTTTTTGTATAATTTATTTTCATAGTTATATTAACATTTAATTGGGTTTTAAAGTGTAATTGTATTATTTTTTTAAAATTTAATCCAATTTTGGTAATTGAAAGTAATTTCACATTTAAATTGTAGATAAACAAATGTCATCCTTTTGATAGTTTTTACTGCTTAAAAACCTACTTTTTGGTTTTGACAATTGGAATTAATGTTAAATTAATTACAGCATCTTCTGTGCTTTGAATTTGAAAAAATGGATTCTATATTTTCAATCATATGGTCCAAATTATGTAAATAGTTACCTTTTATTTTATGACATTATGAACAGTAACTTTGGAAATTTTTATTTACCATAGTTAAAGGTAAATCAGGTAAATTAGGATATCAATCAATATGATAAGGATAATAAAATTACCCTAAGACCTGCAAAATTTCTTTTTAATGAATAAGAGTTGACCCATATCACCTAAGGGTTTTAATTGATTCATTTAAGGTATTTTTTCCATGAAATTGATTTAATTATTATTAAAACAAAAGAAATTGACAACATGTCACTCTCTTCTCTCATATAAGTATAATAATTTTATTGTCGATATAAATTTGATAAAACATTGAACAGAAATCTTCTACAGAAATATAATTAAATTATCTACTTAATGATAAGTGATTTTTAATTTTCATAGATTATATAATTAACATAAATAATGAAACAATGGTGATAAAGTAAATATTTTATTAAGAGTAATATCAATTAAATTATATTATAAATATGAAAATAAATATTATATGACCTAATTTATGTCATATCAAAATTTTAAGGATTACTATTACATTTTCGGATTGATTTAATTTATTTTTTAGTAGTCATGTTTATATGAATTTTATAAAAAGTCAAGTACGAACAGTGTCAAAATTTACATAATTCGTAACATAAAATATAAAATAGTTTATTAATTTTTTTTAAATTCATAAAAATATAAGATTCAGAAAAACTGTTACAATAAGTCCATATATGTCAGAAATGGATCTTATGTGGGTCTGTGACAACCCTGCTTTTAATACAAACTTAAAGCTTATTTATTACAAAAAACCTTCACTTGATACAACATGGAAGATCGAGAGGTCTAGTGTCTTTGGTGCTTAGGAAAATTACATAACCACTTAAAACATGAAATAAAATATCTCTATTGAAAAATTCCTTTACATGACAACTACATTCCCTCGTAATAATCAGAGCATGGGATAACCTAAGGACATGCATAAAAAAGGTGAGCTATAAAGCCCAGTAAGGGAATAATCATGGAATAAAATGAGGAATACAACTCATTTTAGACAATAGTAATACCAATAGAGCACAAGAGGAGAATAAACATAAAGTAATGATAAAGAATGATAATCATAACATGGAAATGTGGCAACAACACTTAACATGGAATTAGCATGAGCCAAGGCTCATTGCACATAGAGCATGAGTAAATACTCATTGCACATAAATCATGAGTAAAAACTCGTTGCACCTGAATTTGCATGATTAAAAACCCATTTCACATGACAAATCATGATACTATACTTTACCCAATTCATTGGAGTGCTATAAGGGCACGCCCTTCTTAATCATTTCATTTCATGCATAAGTGTGCCACATGGATAATATAACATGGATTCATAAAAAATAATAATTTATTCCACAATAAAGGAATGTGGAATTCATACATGAAAAATTATAATCAATATTTAAAAATGCATGAAGTTGAATACCCTTGACATAGAAATGGGAATGGTATTCACAACACAATGACATTGGTTTGGAAAATCGGTGCAATTCCGGCAGGGTAACAGTGTGACGTAAGAATTCATAAAAATGGTTGATGAGAGGTAAAGGGGTGTCTCTTTATATTTACATGATATGGAATGTAAGGGGGTTATATAGATAGATGTCCTAACAATTGTAATGGAATTTAGAGTCACGATAGAAAAATAATTGCTTGAATTTAAAAGAGGAGAGAGAAATTTCTTTCGGAATTTTGATATAGTAATGGGTGTACATGGGAGGAATTTAATGAGATAAAAAAGGGTCTCCCATCATTCAAACATAAATATGGAAATATGGGGGAGGTTTCAAACCATACCCAAACATTTATAATTGAAATGAAAAAGAAATAACAACATTATTAAAATTGGACAAAAATTAGAAAGAAGAAAAACCCTTACTTGGATGTGTGATTCCAAAATCTTGAGAGAGGCTTGAGAGAGGATTCTTGAGCACTTGGGGAACCTTGGGAGGATTCTAGGCATAGTAGGGAAGAGTTTGGACGAACTACAAAGGCATTTAGGGAGGATAAAGTAGGATCTTGGGTGGGTTTATATAGGAATGGTGAGGGAATTCTTTTTTATTTAGGGTTGGGACACCTCACATTAAACTAATTCAAAACAAAAACCAGCCCATGGTTTTTCCAATGGTTTTTTACAAAGGGGAGTGGAAAACAAAATTTTGTAATTCCAAAGTCAGAACTTCTTAAAATAAAGGGGTTGATTATTTGGATGTGAGTCACACTCCAAAGGAAAACAATTAAAAAAATAAAATATGTTTAAAAAGCCCTGAAGGGTCCATTAATGCTTTCGAAATTAACTAAAACAAACCCAAAATCATATTATTTTAATGATAAAACATATATTGTACGAAAATAAGGCTTATAGTATTTTATTACATCACTATTGGGTCATTATGATGTCAGAAAACACATTATATATTTAAACGGTATTTAATTTTTACCCAAAAATTTGACTGTCTCAGAAAATGATGAAAAATTCACTGTTGGATAATTTTGTCATCCTGATTCCAAAAATAATATTTATTTAATATAAATAATTTTATAAATATTTTAATTTTCACATTTAAAATAAAAACCGACATTTATTGAAAATTCCTGGGTTTGGAAAAAATGGCTTTCGAACCATAATAAAAATTACAATTGCATTCCTAAAATTATAAGATAATTTATATTTAATAATAATTAATCTAAAAATAATACTAATATTTTATTAAAATATTATTTAATTCAAAAATCCATTAATTCATCAAAATATATTTCTTAGTTGAATATTAACTAAAAATACTATTTGTCCTTTAAAAACCATCTACGAGGTAACAATAATAAAATGAAAGTATATTCATTATTATATACAAAAATAAATTACATAACCATAGTGCTAAGGCCTTGTTGCATAACCCCTTATAACACCCGCATAAGACCAAAGGGTAAGGTGTGCGGTGGTGACCGACTCTTGGGGTGGCACGTATAACATTGCCCGGGTGGTAATCTCTATCAAGTTTCACTCCTCTCGTAGGCGGTCCATGACGAGCTTAACTTGTTGATGGTCGGCTTGGGCTTGGTCAAGAGTGAAGCCGAATGACACAACCTCTTTTCCAAGCTCAAAAAAATGGGCTTTGTATGGGGAATGTCTATTGGATGAGGCCATCACTTCCTTTGTCTGAGTAAATTGGATTCATTAAAGCCCTGTATTTATACTAATCATGTGATCACTGTTCAATGGCTATATTAACAATGGTCCCAATTCTTGACAGAAAACCGAAGAAGTTGACATATTATATAAACATTTTTCATAAATGGACATTTAATTATATCAAGAGTTATTTACATTAATTAATGTTTGGGTCGTTACAATCTTCCCCCCTTAAGAAATTTCACCATCAAAATTTCCTTTTCCCAGAATAAAATAAATATGGGTAACTCTGAATCATCAGTTCCTCTGATTCCCATGTCGCTTCTTCAAACTTGTGTTTTCTCCACAACACCTTGATTAGGGGAATTGTCTTATTTCGTAGAAATTTTTCTCTACGGTCTAACATCATCACTGTTTTCTCCTCATAAAAAATATCATCCTCTAACTGTACCACCTCTGAACAGAGTACATGTTAAGGGTCAAACATGTAATTCCTTAAGCGGAATACAGGAAAGACATCTTGTACCTTGGCCATGGTAGGTGTAAGTACTATTTGATAGGGCACAGCCCCGACACGATCAAGAATCTCGAAGGGGCCGATGTACCTTGGACTTAACATCTCTTTCTTTCCAAATATGATGACATTATTCCATAGAGATATGGGTAGAAAAACCATTTCTCCAACTTCAAACTCAAGATCTCATCGATGGTTATCTGGAGAACTCTTCTGTCGACTCTAGGGTTCCTTGATAAGCTGCTAAATGGTTTGTGCCTTCTCCACCATTTCTTCGACCATTTCTGGTCCAAGCAGCCTATGCTCACTAACCTCATCCAAACACGCTGCTATTCTGCACCTTTTCCGATAAAGGGATACTTATGGTGCCATTTGGATGCTCGAGTGGAAACTGTTATTATAATAGAACTCAACCAGAGGAATATGTTGATCTCATTCTCTTTTAATTTCCATTGAGCATGCTCTCAACATGTCCTCAAGTGTTTGGATTGTCCTCTCAGATTGGCCATCAGTTTGAGGATGATAGTCCGTACTGAAGTTCAGTTCAGTATTCAGAGCATGTTGAAGACTCTTACAAAATGTGGAGGTGAATATTGGATCTCAATCAGACATAATAGATATTGGCACTCCATGTAGTCTTACCAGTTCCCTGATATATATCTGTTCCATTTGACCCAATGAGAAATCCTCCTAAATAGAAATGAAGTATACAGACTTTGTAAGACGATCCACAACAACCCGTATTTCATTATTTCCTTTGGATGTCTTAGGAAGTTCAGTGACAATGTCCATGGTGATGTTATCCCATTTCCATTCTCGTATGGGAAATGGTTGTATCATCCCTTTAGACTTCTGCCTCTTTGGCTTCATTTGCTGACACACTAGGAACTTTTATGTTTATTCAGCGATATCCTTCTTCATATTATCCCACCAATAATGAACTTGGAGATCTTGATACATCTTTGTGCTTCCTGGGTGAGTAGAGAAATTTGAACTATGTGCATCATCCAAAAGTTCATTCTTCATCTCTAGATGTGATGAAACACATATTCTTTTCCCAAATCACACAATTCATACTTCATTAACATTAAACTCCGAGGATTTCCCATTTCCGATAACTTAATCTTTTTCTTTAATTCCCACATCATCCTTTTGTGCATCTTTTAGCCTTTCCAAATGTGATGGTTGAGCAATAATTTGTGAAATAATTTATTATGTTCCCTTCTTTATGATTCCCATGTCCATCCTCATCAAATCCAAGAAGATTTGATCCTTTTCGATTACCATCCATGGTAGAATTGCTGGGTCCTTTCTACTTAGATCATCTGCCACCTTGTTCGCTTTCCCAGAGTGGTAATTGATTGAGAAGTCGTAGTCTTTGATATGCTCTAACCATATTCGTTGGCGCATATTCAACTCTTTCTATGTGAATATATAATTGAGTCTTTTGTGGTCCGTATATATTTCACACCTCTCCCCAAAGAGATAATGCCGCCAAATTTACAATGCGATGATCACTACAACCAGCTTGAGGTCATGTGTTGGATAGTTCTGTTCATGAAAATTCTTTTTTCTTGAAGCATATGAAATGAATTTGTCATATTTCATCAACAAAAATCCCATGCCCTTCTTCTATGCATCACTAAATACCACAAAAAGTTATCCAATTGAGGGTAAGGTGAGCACGAGCGCAGTGATAAGCCTATTTTTCAACTCCATGAAGATTTATTCACATTCATCACTCCAAGAAAACATTACTCCCTTCTAATTTATCTTAGTAAGAGGGTTGGACAATCATGAGAAATTTCTCACAAATCATCGATAATGTCCAGCCAACCCCAAGAAGCTACATATATCTGTTACCGATGTTGGCCTTGGCCATCCCTCAATTGCATCTATTTTGGAGGGATTCAAAGATATATCATTGCATGTGACGATATGGCCCAAGAATGATACCTCCTTAAACCAGAACTCACACTTGCTATACATGGCATAGATCTTCTCCTTCTGCAAGGTCTCTAGTATAGTTCGTAGATGATCCTCATGATCCTCCTTGGTTTTGGAGTATATCAAAATTTCATCTATAAATACTACCACAAATTTGTCGATGTATTCTCTAAAGACTCAATTCATCAATTCCATGAATATTTTTGGATTATTAGTGAGTCTAAAAGGCATTACTTTGAATTCAGAGTGCCTGTATCGTGTACGAAAAGCAGTCTTGGGGATATCTTCCTTCATCATCCTTACTTGATAATATCCCAACCGAAAATCCACCACGGAGAAGTATTGTTCTGCACACAGCTGATCGAACAAGTCATCTATTCATGGGAGAGGATACTTGTTCTTTATCGTGATTTTTTTGAGCTCACGATAATCGATGCAAAGGAGCATTGACCCATCCTTCTTCTTGACAAAGAGGACTGGTTCACCCCATGGTGAAGCACTTGGGTGTATAAACCATTTATCCATATTCTCATGTAGTTGTTTCTTCGTCTCTTCATGCTCCACAACATTTATTCAATATGGAGTTTTGGATATTGTAAACTCTCCTAGTATAAGTTCAATTGATAATTTAAAATCTCTTCTAGGAGGAAGACCAGTAAATTCTTCAAGAAACACTTCAACGAATTCCCTTACAATAGGTATGTGTTCAAGGATGGTTTCTTCCTTGGACACAATCATCTAAGCCAGATACACGTGCTCATATAGCAGTTATATCCACACTTGAGATTATGGAGCTAAATAAGATTTATCTTCCTCCTTGCAATTGTGAAGAATCGGGGGTTGATTATCCACATGGAGAGTGATTTCCCTCTCACAAAAATTTATGTTGGATCTATAAAAAAATGACAATTCATGACAAGAATTGCATCAAATTCCACTAGAGTTTGTATGATGAGGTTCTCCAGGAAGTTTAATCCCATGATTATGATAGAGGATGAGTTATATTTATGGGATGCAATAATCGCCCAATTTTCCGTACTCACCGACATCTTCACTTCCATGATTTGTGGTGGTGATCATATTGTTCTACTAAACTTTTGAGATATAAAAGAATTCATAGAAACTAAATAAAAAAGTATGTTTTCTATTCTTGAATGGATAACTAGCATACCTGTCACCACCTCGTTGTCGGGGTTCACATCGGTAGTAGTGAAGGAAAAAGATCACCCTTTCTGCCTTAGAGGTTGTTGGTTGCCTCTGAAAACCCTTGGATTAGGGCATTGATTTGTAAGATGCTCTGGTTCTTTGCAGTTGTAGAAATGAATCATGTGTTGATGTTCGAATGGAGAATTCCTCCCATCTGTCATAGCCGCGAGTATTTCTTTCAGATAGTTAACAACCAATTGTCCTTATCTTCTACACCTAAAGCATTTTCTTGTGCCTTTCAGGCAACTTCCGGGGTACTTCTTTCCTCACCTTTGGCAAGCGGGGTGCTGGATCTTCTTACCACCATTGGATTTATCCTTCAGACCACCATAATTGAAGTCCGCCTTACGCTTCTTATCCCAATGATACCCAGGAGATTCTACAATCTCCATTTCAACCTTGAGGGAACATCAGACAATTTCCTCATAGCTGTCGAAGTCACGTATTTCCAGTGCTTTCTGTAGGCTTGGTTTTATCCCACAAAAGAAGCAGTCAACCTTGCATTCGAGGGTAATGAGAAAGCCGGAAGCATATCTTGCAAGCCGTATGAAGGTTTCCTCATACACTCAAATAGATTCATCATCTTTTTTCATGAGGTCATGGAAGTCCCTTTCCATCTTAAGCTGGAGGGTGCGCGGAAAATATTTATCAAAAAACATCTTCTAGAAATCCTTCCATTCCAACGCCTTGATCTCCTCATCAGGATTCGTATTTCTGATCAACATCCACCATTTACCAGCTACACCCTCCATATGATAAGAATCCAAGAGAACCTTCTCTTGTTCAGAACATTGAAGGATGGAGATGATCTTTTTAATGGAGTTGATCCATTGTTCAGTGATTGAGTGATCGTGTGATCCATTAAAAGTAGGAGGCCTTTGTCCCATGATGCTCTTGATGGAGACTTGTTCATTCTTGGGGGGGGGGGGGTTGAACATTCCTCTTGACCTATGATTCTATTAAAATCTTGAGTTATTTGAGATAGAAGTGTGAAAAAGTTCACGATTCCCGCTCCCATTGTATTGGGCATCTCATTAGTACAATCATCGCATTGATCTACACATCGGTTGTTAGCCTGAGTCCTCCTATTACTGGCCATTGGCTGGAATAAAAGGAATGTTAGGGGAAACACATAAAGGGTAATACAGGAACAAAACTGATGACTTATAAATAACTCTTATTTCCTTAACATATGAATCTACTTGCTTCAGTATCTATTATCCATGATCTACGTTCTAACATATATTCATAGGGAATTTTTTTTGTTCTTTAATAATGGTTAACACTATGCTTGTGAATTTAACAAATCATATCCCTTGGGAGGGTCGTAACCAAGAGTAATGCAAGTCTCGTTGTTGTGGACCATTTCCCATTCGAGTCTAGCTCAAAGCGGTGTTTTCGGGTTTTACCCCTAGGATACATCTGTGCCAGAGCTGCCTCTACCTGCTCATATCCAGAAAGGGATGTATTTTCTTGAAAAACCACATAGTCAATACCCACCAAAACAATGGGATGTTTTTATTATACTTATAATTTTCTCTAAGGCTTTACTAGGGTTTTCTAATCCTAATCCCGAAATAACTAATCTTATCCTTTGATACCAACTATAACAACCCTTATTTTAATACAAACTTAAACCTGATTTATTACATAAAACCTTCACATGATACAACATGGAAGATTGAGAGGTCTAGTGTATTTGGGACTTAGGATCATTAGATAACAACTTTAAACATGAAATGTAACATATTTATTGAAAAATTCTTTTACATGACCACTACATTCCCTCGTACTTATCATTGCATGGGATAACCTGAGGACATGCATAAAAAAAGGGTGATCTATAAATCCCACTAAGGGAATAATCATGGAATAAAATGAGGAATAAAATAAATGTTAGACAATATGAATATAAATATAGCACAAGAGAATCATAAACATAAATTCAGGATAAAGCATAATAATCATAACATGGAAATGTGGTAACAGCACATTACATGGAATTAGCATGAGCCAAGGTTCATTGCACATGGAGCATGAGTAAATCCTCATTACACATGAAGCACTAGTAAAAACTCGTTGCAATTTAATTGGCATGATTAAACACCCATTTCACATGACGTATCATGATACTATACTTTACCTAATGCATTAGAGCTCTATAAGGGAGCACCCTTCTTAAACATTTCATTTCATGCATAAGTGTGCCACATGGATCATGTAACATATATTCATAAAACATAATCATTTATTCCATGATAATGGAATGTGGAATTCATACATGAAACTTTATAATCAATAAGTAAATGTGTATAAAGGTCAATACCCTTGATAGAGAAATGGGCATTGTATTCACTACACAATGACATGGGCTTGGAAAATCGGTGCAATTTGGGCAGCATAACGACATGACGTAAAAATTCATAAAAATAGTTTATGAGAGAGAAAGGGGTGTATCATCATATGTACCAGAAATGGAATTTAAGGGGGTCATATAGATACATGTCCCAACAATTTTAATGGAACTTAGAGTCATGATACAAAAGAATTTCTTGAATGTTAAAGAGGAGCGAGAACTTTCTTTCGGAATTTCGGCATAGTAACATGTGTACATGGGAGGAATTTAATGAGAGAGAAAAGGGTCTCCCATCATTAAAACATAAAGAGGGACGTATGGGGGAGGTGTGAAACCATACCCCAAAATTTATAATTGAAATTAAAAGGGTATAACAACATTATTAAAATTGGACAAAAATGAGAAAGGACGAAAAAAACCTTACCTGGAAGTGTGCTTCCAAAAGCTTGAGAGAGGCTTGCGAGAGGCTTCTTGGGAGCTTGGGGAACCTTGGGAGGATTCTGGAGAGAGTATGGAGGAGGTTCGACAAACTCTAAAGTCTTTGAGTGATGAGAATGTGGGAGCTTGGGAGGGTTTATATAGGAAATGTGAGGGAATTTGTTTATTATTTAGGGTTTGGACACCTCACATTAAACTAATTGAAACCAAAAACCAGCCCATTGTTTTTTCAAAATGGGAGTGGAAAACAATATTTTATAAGTCAAAAGTAAAAACATAATAAAATAATTGGGTTGCTTATGGGGAGGTGAGTCACACTCCCAAGGAAAACAATTTAAAAAGACAATAAGTTTCATAAACCTTTAAGGGTCCATTAATGCTTTGTAATATAAGTCAAAAAAACCCAAAATCACATTATTTTAAAGGTAAAACATATATTTGCCGAAAATGTGGCTTATAGTTTTTTATTACATCACTATTGGGTCATTATTATGTCATAAAACATATTATAGATTTAAAGGGTATTTAATTTTTACCCAAAAATTTGACTGTCTTTGAAAATTATGAAAAATTCACCGTTGGATAATTTAGACGTCCTGATTCCATAAATAATTTTTATTTTATATAAATAATTTTCTAAATATGTTAATTTTTACTTTTAAAATAAAACCTGATATTTATTGAAAATTCACGGGTTTGGACAAATATGGCTTTCGAACCTTAATTAACATTACAATTTCATACATAAAATTATAAAATCATTTATCTTTAATAAAAAATAATTTAATAATAAGAATAATATTTTATTAAAATATTATTTAATTCAAAAAACCATTAATTCATCAAAATATATTTCTTAGTCTAAAATTAACTAAAATTACTATTTGTCCATTAAAACCCATCTACAAGGTTAAAATTATAAAATGAAATTTTATTCATTATTATATACAAAAATAAACTACATAACCATAGTGATAAGGTATTGTTACATAACCCCTTGTAAAACCCACATAATATCGAAGGGTAAGTTGTGCGATGGTGACCGACTCTTGGGGTGGCTCAGATAACATTTCCCAGGTGGTAATCTCTGTCAACATCCACTTCTCTCGTAGGCGGTCCCGCTCGAGCTTAACCTATTGAAGATTGGCTTGGGCATGGTCAAGTGTGAAGCCCAAGGACGCCACCTATTTTCCGAGCTCTGAAAAATGGGCTTCGTATGGGGTATGTCTACTAGATGAGGCCATTTCTTCCTTTGTCTGGGTAAATTGGATTCGTCAAGGCCCTATATTTATACTAATCATGTGATCAATGTTCAACGACTATTTTAGAAACGGTCACAATTCTTAACATAAAACATAAGAATTTGACATATTATATAAACATTTTACATAAAAATAAATTTAATTAGATCAATAAATATTTCCATTAATGAATTTTTGGGTCATTATAGGGTCTTTTTACAAGTTATGTTAATTAAATTAAACCACAAAATATAAATAATATAATACAATGGTAAGATTAAAAAATGAAAAATAACGGTTAAACCAAAAATATAAGGGTTAAAAAATATTCAAAACATTTATAGTTTTAATTGGATGATGTTGATATAACCAAAATCATATTATCTTTTAAATAAATGAGTTTTGGACCCTTAGAAGCCATTTATAAATTTATAATAAAATAAAATTTGAAGAAATTCCTAAATTGCCCCTCCGCCCTCTTATAAAAGGCCACCACATCTTCCCACTTTCTCACACATATCAAGACTCTAGGATAGTCCAAATTCTTCAAAACTAATATCCAAAAATCCCTCCATTCCTCTTATAAGCCTTAACATGGGAAGACGGTAATTCAAGAAAGCCTTTTTGGCTAAAATCATAAAAAGTTTCCCATTTTAGAGGCATCGTCTTCTCTAAAGTTCCTTCCCATTATTTTCCTTCATCACTCCATATGCTCATATTTTTATATTATTACATCAAAAACAATATATTCAACATAATTGGATGTTTTTATGAGAAGTATTACAAATACACTTACACACCCCTATATCTAATGGATACGAACATATTGTTTTTGTATACAGCGAACTACCGCCTCACAAAATGATAATTTTTAAATATTCTCCTACCACCTATCATGGAATCCATTATGGTGGAACTGTATTTATATATAATATATATTATATTTATTTGTTCTCTATACTTCTATAATTTTTATTTAAAACATACATTTATTCTTTCCATAATGTGTAAATATGATAATTTTATTTGAGGAATAGTGGGCTACCACCCCCTCAAAGTTATATGACCCGTTCATTCCATATATGGACTTTATAAATGACGGTGTAAATGATCTTATGTAACATATATATCATATTTATTATATATTAATAATAGTCAACCTATGTATCATTTAGTTTTTACTCTTTTAATATTACAGTGAAAGGAAAGTGGCGTTCATCCGTATGTCTGTCCTACCATTTCCATGAATGATGCATTTCATTTATCTCCTACAAATGTTATGGACTATTATAAATACATATATACTTTATATATATGATATTTTAATCATGAATAATATTCTGGAGACAATGGACTAATGACCATAGGGATAACCTTCATCAAAACAATGTCATTTTTTACTCAAGTACTGAACATCGACAAAACGTCCAATATAAAATCAAATAATTAACTAATTTCTATAACATGGAAATGAGTGATATAAAATGAATAGTAAATTTTAAAAAGGTTCTAAATAAGTATAAATTATCCTATGTTTATTATTCATGAAATTAAAGAATGAACGGGGAAAGTCGGATTCAAGGTAATGGAAGTTCTTAACCCAATTTTCATTCTTTGGGTTGATCTTCTACTTGTTGACTATGTCATGCTATGGTTATGTGAGAAATTAATATTGATATCATATCTTTTATTTATAATTTATTTATGAGGATTTATATTGAATACACATAATCTATATATTTTAATAACAAAATAATCTTTGTAATGGAATTTCTAAACTCAATTTCCACACATTGGGTTTTATGCATACATCATTGATTATATTACGCCATTATTATGAGGGGAATTAATGTTAATTTATTTATGTTTTAATATACACTTACCTTTGTGTGGATATGTTTTTTCTACACATAATCACCATATTGATAAATTCTTACATTATTTATATAAACATTTTAAGGGACATCTTAACTCAATATCATTTAATTGAGTTAACAATTTATTTCTATGGTTTTGTTTTTCCAATAAAATGTGTGAATGACCTATGATTATTTTACACTGAATATCCACTTATATTGGGTGTATTTATATTTTTCAAACATATATTATTTCATTTATTTATCCTCAATATAATTATATGATCTTTTAAACGGATTTAATCTAAATTTACATTCCATTGAGACTTATTGGTTGTTATACACCAACATACTTTTATATGGTGTATATATTTCCCTTCGACATATTATATCATAAATAACCTTATTCTCATGATATTGTAATTTTGTTAATGTTATTCTTTAATTATTTCTATTCCTGTATTTTTTCATGTGGTAAGTGACTCATTATCAAAAACATCATTTTAAAAATTCTAACGATTTATTCATCTAAATCATTCTCATTAATGTACATGTTTTCAAAATTGTTTAATGTATTTATTAAAATGGACTTTTATGTTTTAGAATGATAATTCCTTTAAAATTTTCAAAGTAATATGGGATACTTTTATTCAAAAATATTCTTTTTAAATGTTTTAAATGTGTTTTTTATTAATTCGATTGATTCTATCAATATCTTGAAATGATATCTTATTAATGAAAATGTGGAAATGTTTTTCTTCTTTTATGCATGATTTCTTTTTTATGATTATGTTTCGGTTCTTGGGCATTTATTTTTTACACATTTTGTTCCATGATAAACTGAGGGTGGGTGAGCCCGTGATAGATCTGCAATGCATTGCATAACGTAACGATAGTAAAAGATTATGTTTCTCCTAAGAGATTTAGGGAATATACTGTGATGTGTATTCCAAATGTAACCATGAAGGTTACTCCCTATGTAGTTGTGAAATATACAATGTAAGTATGGTATGGATTCCAAAGTAACCTTAATGTTTTTTGATTTCTATGATATTTTTTAGGAATAATATTATTACATGATGTAAGCTAAGTAATTTATGTTTTATGGGAGAAAAGTATGATTTTGTGAAAATGTTTTCACGGGTTTTAAACATTTATAGAATAATGGCTTTATTCCTTATTTTTAATTTCTTACTAAGATTTTTATGTTTATCCCAAGTTCATGAATGGTTTTTCACAAGGTACATGTAAGGATAAGAGACTAGAATAATTCACGAAGTTTTTATGAAGAAAATAATTCTTATTTTATTTATGGAGTTTTATTATTTTGAAAAACTTTAGTATGGAGAAGTTTCTACATTATAATATTTTAAATGTAATTTAATAGTTATGGCCTAATTCTCTAAAACTCTAAACCTGAAATGATCCTCAATGTTAAATAATGTAAATAATTTATTAAAACTAAATATTATGTAAGGTTTAAGGTAATTCCTTATAAAAAGGTAGAGAGATAATTCATATAGATCAAGATAAATGAAGGAGTGTATGTCTTGGCCTATGAAGAACATTTTACAAAGCATACAATGTACGATTCTGGTTTTGATTTCAATAATGATTGACAAATTGATAGATTGTATATTTTTTCAAAACCACACCTATGAAAGGATCTTGAAATTAGAGGAATTGGGAGTCATGAAGAAGTGTTTTTATGTGTTCTAAAAGAGGAGATGGAATTTGAAGAATATTCATATTACTATGGTGATAATAAAAGAAATATGGATTTTTATGCTGGAGGATCTAATGATAATGGTGGAATGAAAACTCAACCACCCACACGTCAAATATTTGGGAAGATACATCATGGGAACTGCCTCAAAGGGAAGGGTAAATGCTTCAAGTGTGGGAGAAAAGGACACCAAGCCCATGAATTTACAAAGGAAAAGAGGTAGTAGGATAATATAGTGGATAAAAAGAGGGAACCTCCCAAATCCAATGATACAACAATAGGGAGAAAAGGCACTACGAAATCTAGTTAAAAAAACCTCGGGGTCTCGAATGTAATTAGTGTCATCATCCAAAAAAGAAAAAGGATCTAGGGAAGGCTTATTCCATCACTATTCCTAATGTAGAGAAATAAAATTACGTCATACAGGGTACACTTACAATTCACTAATGAATAGAAGAAGTCTTATTTGATTCTCAATTTGTGCATTCCAATATATATAGAACATTTTCTTGAACTATTTAATCAAAGCCTTGAAACCATGAAGTAGTGATATCTATTAAAACACCAAGTGGTGAAATCATTACAACTCAATTGTTAGAATCTTATCTTATTGGTGTATGTGGGGATATTCATCTAGAGAATCTCATAATACATCCCTTGGTGGAATATGAATCTATACTGAGAGTGGATTGACTCTTGTTATATAGAGAACATATCAACTATCGGGAAAAAGGAATAACTTTTCATATTCCAAACCATCCCAATATCATCTACAAATGCAAGGATGATCATTAATCTCATTTTTAAAATCCATCAATAATATGGGTGTTGATACCAATAAAGAAACATACCACTCACAAATTTTTGAGTAAAATGAAGTTATAAACCTAGGTGGAATGCCCATTATTAGGGAATATAATTATAAATTTGTAGAAGAGTTAGCCGGAATCCACAAAGATAGTGAGGTATTGTTCTCAGTAAAACTAATACTCATAGATACTTTTATCTCAAGGTGTCCCTATATGAAGGCCCCTATCAAACTAGATGAGTTAAAGATGTAGTTATAAGAGCATTTAGATAATGGGTTCATACTGAAACATTCCCGACCCGGAAACCACTAAACCGGTTCTCTGATCCGGGTAGTGACATAACCTTAAGTGTGCCTCCCCGTACGCCAAAGGCTGCCGACTAGCAGCCGGGGTCTATGTGGTAAAATGGGGAGACCGTACCCCCTTTCCATCAGAGTATGCCACAACAAAAATAAACCAATAGCGGAAAAAATAATCAATAACCAAGGAACATGTATAACAACCATTTCCAACAATAAATATGCCATGTCCTACTACAAGTGAAAATGTGAACAAAGCCCAAAATAAAGACAACTTCCAAAATCCCCAAAATGGTCCCGAATCCAAGTTAGAATCCTCCACCAAGTGCTAACCATGTCCACTCTACTATCTAGCAAGGATCCTGGCCCTTCTCTTGACCTGCAAACATGAAGTCCGCCTGGGTACCCAACTGCGGCCCGAGCAGGGTGTGAGTACAACTCAATTGGCCACCACCAACTGTGTCTACAAAATATCAAGTATGAATAGGTTGTTCATGAAAAATTAATATGAATGATAATTTCCAAGTAATTATTTAAGGTTCCATTAACTAGTTCAGAGCCAGAGCCATTGCCACTTCCATTACCATTCATTTCACACCAATTATCATCACTTACCATTTCATCACATTTCCATGGGTTAATCACATACATTATGTTACATTGGCCTAAGGACAACATTCACATCAAAGAGGGTAAACACATCGTTATCCTATCTCACTAGGAATAACCCCCTCATAGAAACCATATCCTCACCTCTAAGCCTCAGTCCGGGTGGATGTAACCGTTAGGAGAATAGATCCTTAGTCCCCATTCCTAACCATGCATTTAGGGTGGAGTTCAGAGCATCAGTCTTCACTCGACCCGTGGGAATAGATCCTCAAGTCATACCCTACTCTACCAAGCCATGTGCACATGCTTATATAAGTAACCATTAACCCCCCATACCGTTTCCCTTTGACAAACACCATTCAAAACAAACCACACAAGAATTCACATTATGCCTTAACCCATTAACACATTACCATTTCACATCATTTAACCATTCACCCAATTCCCATGTGTTATGCCTATCTGACTAAGCATTCAACACTAAACACATAACCTATCCCAATATGGTCTTTAATCAGTTTACACATGATCCCATTTAACCTATTCATCATTTCCATGAATCAACCATTCAACCCAATCCAAATAACCTTTAGGTTATTTCAAAGTCTACGTGCATCAACTAACTTATATTCCATGTTCAACCAATCATGACAACATATTTGTCAAGGGATATACCATTTTCTACAACAAGGTCACTTGTTTAATAACAATCCCTAATCCTAGGAAAATCTGGAACACCCCATGGATGGCCCCAATTAGGTCAAGTCATTTTGAACTAATCCCATGGGGGGATCATGAGGGTTCCAATTTACCATTTTTAAGCATCCTTTATACCAAACGCATCTAGGTTGATCAAAGATCATCAAAAGGAAACCATGAGCAAAGCCACACATGCATAAATCCACCATAAAACTATGGGATAACGTTTGTAGACCACCTACCTCGAAACCAAGGTTGAACGCACACTCAATCAAGTCCTTAGACCTCAATCCGACCAGCCTTTGGAGCTTCAACCTAGAACTCACCCAAAAGATAGGGTTTTAGAGCAGAAAAACAAGAGGGAGAGAAGATAGAAACCCTAAACCAAAAAGAGAATCAAGGATTGGATTAGCCTTACCCAGAGCTTCAATCAGAATCCAATAGCACCAAACACACCTTAGATATGAGGTTGATCGACCTCTTGGAGATCTTGGGCGATTCGGTTCGTTCCTTTGGTGATGAGGGAGGAATAGAGATGAAATATTGAGTGGGTTCTTAAAATCATGGGGTGGGAATTTTGTAATTTTTCCCAACTTTAAGAGGCCACACGGTTTGGCCGCATGGTTTGACAAACCGTGTGCAAACCATGCGCATGCTACTGTCTGGAGGAGGAGGGTTTGCACGGTTTACCTGGGCAGGCTGCACAGTTTTCCCGGGTCGTGCGCAGGCCGTGCGCCCAGGCTTGTCTTGCTTTGCTTTCCTTTCTTCCATGCCCCGAGCCCCCGAAACACCCCCACGACCTCTCATTCATTCAGAAGACATCCCTTGAAGCTCGATACAAGGGATTCAACCAAAACATAATGAAAACATACCCTTCCAAAAACCGGGATCTCACAACCTCCCCACCTTATAATGGATCATCCTCGAGCTGAGTTTCCAAGCCTCATTTATCCACCGAAGAGAAGAGTTTGAGCCACTGAGACCGCATATCCAATTTCCACTCCCATGTTTCTTCATGAACTTTCCCATGCTGCTATAGTACTCGCACTAATGTCACAACCTTTCCTCACAAGACCATTTCACTATGATCCACCACACCACCCGTATACTCCTCAAAGGACGCATCAGCATCAAGCCCCACATCCTCAACATCAACCACGTGAGATGGGTCCGGGTGATACCGTTGAAGTTGCGACACATGTAACACATCATGAAACCCACCATACCGCTATGGAAGAGCCAACCGGTAAGCCATTGGTCCGATCCTCTCCACTATCTCAAAAGGTCCCACATACCTGGGTGCCAACTTACCCTACTTTCTAATCTGACGGTGACCCAACCTTGGAGACACCCGAAGTAACACTATATCACCCTTTGCAAACTCAAGAGGTATACTCCTTCGATCGGCATACGACTTCTGCCTACTCTGAGCCGTAGACATCCACTTCCTGATCAAATTAACTCTCTCTAAATCCTCCTGCACAATACATTGTTCCAACAACTCATATTCACCGGCCTCTAGCCAACACAACGGAGATCTACATGGACTCCCATAGAGTACCTCAAATGGTGCCATCTGAATCGTAGCCTAAAAAATTTTTTTGTAGGAAAACTCAACTAACGATAGGTGCCACTCTCAAGAACCACCAAAGTCCATCAGACAAGCTCTTAACATGTCTTCCAACCCTTAGATCATACGCTCTGACTGCCAGTCCATCTGCAGGTAGAAATCCATACTCAAAACACCTGCGTGCCAAGTGCCTTTTGCAACCATTGCCAGAAACATGGTGTGAAACGCGGATCTCGGTTCGAAACTATGGTCCGCGGAACACCATGCAACAGCACTATTTCCCGAACATACAACTCACCCAACTGCTCGACTGTAAAGGTCTCTTGAATCGGTAAGAAATGAGCCACATTCATTAACCGGTCCACAACCACCCAGATTTCATCATTCTTCTGCAGCGTCCTCGGAAGACCCACAACAAAATCCATTGTTAAATCATCCAACTTCCATTCCGGAATGGGAAATGGATGCAACAAACCACCTGGGCGTTGATGCTTGGCCTTCACCTGCTAACAGGTAAGGTACCGTGCCACAATGCCCGTAACTTCCTTCTTCATTCCAGGCCACCAAAACTGACTTTGGAGATCACAGTACATCTTGGTCAAACCAGGATGCACTACCCACTTTGATGCATGGAAATCACACATCAAATCTTCCAGCACACACTTTGGCACAACCACACGATCACGAACACGAAAAATGACTTCCACGCCGACGACCCAACTTGATGGTAGCTCCCCACCTTTAAGATTTTCCTTCATGATCAACACTCAGGATCATCAAGATGAATTTCCTTAACTCGACTCAAAAGCATCGACTCCATTGTTATGGAAGAAAGAGTGACCTGAACACTCTCCTCCTACACCTCCAGGTGCATCTCTGCAAATAAATCCATCAGGTTCCACTCGGTGCTGGACTCCTGAACCACCTGATTCTGAACCTTCCTTCTTAGAGCAACAGAAACAATGTTTCCCTTTCCCAGTCTGTACACCAACTCAAAATCAAAATACTAGAGATATTCAAACCATCTTCGCTTATGAAGGTTCAGATCCCGTTGTGAGAAGATTTACTTTAATCTCTTACGGTCGGTAAACACAGTAAACCGTTCTCCCAACAGATAGTGCCTCTAGCACTTCAAGGCGTACACCACTACAGCCAACTCAAGGTCATGAGTGGGATAGTTCCACTCCTGGGGTCTCAACTTCCATGTACCATAAGCCACAACCTGCTCATCCTGCATCAACACAGCCCCACGTCTGACTTCGGAGACATCACAAAACATGATGTACATCTTACCCAGCTCAGGTAAGATCAAGATAGGTACAGTCAGCAACCACTACTTCAACTCTTTGAAGGGTTTCTCACAAGCCTTAGACAAATCAAACCTGATTCCTTTATTGGTCAAGCCTGAGAGTGATGATGCCAAGCGAGATAAATTCTGAACGAACCTTCGATAATACCCGACCAAACCCAGAAAACAATGAACCTCAGAAACACTCTTGGGTTTCTCCCAAGGTACAACTATCTGCACTTTCTCTAGATCCACTAACACGCCTTCCTCCGAAATGATGTGACCCAGAAAATGCACCTCACCTATCTAGAATTGACACTTTGATAGCTTGGCGTATAGCCGATGCCCTCTTATCATACCCAAGATGATGTCAAGATGTTGGGCATGGTCTTCATTAGTTTTAGAGGACACTAAGATATCTTAAAGAAATAAAATCACAAACTGATCTAGATAGGGATGAATGATTCGGTTTATCAAATCCATAAACACCACCGGTGCATTGGTCAAGTCGATAGGCATTAACTATAACGACCCATACTTTACATACATTGTTAATACTTCAAAATTGAAGCACACTTATTACAATATATGACAAAACCACAAAGGACCGTATAGGTATAGTGTCTTTAGAAACTGGGAAACATAAACAACTGGTTCATAAATCTTCTATAGTGTCTCCCATTTATTTCATCATATCTAGGGTCCCTTTTAGAATATTCTACTTAATATCCATCTTCCTGACCTGGGGAAAAGAAAACATAAAAGGGTGAGCTCAAATGCTCAGCAAGGGCAAATAAAGGAAATAAAAATCATATCATATCTTTTTGAAAATCAAAACATGCAAAAGAGATCATAATATCTTAACATGGAATAAATCATAGAAGTGAAAATGAGATCCCCATAATCATAACATAAAACGTGAAACTTTGTGGCATGCACACATAATCATGGAAAATCATTTCTTGTTAGTCATGACTCATTGCCAAGACTATCTTAGTGGACAAAGTCCCTTTCTGAACCGAGTTCACTCCTCGTTTCAGTCCTGTATCACTGAACCGAAATAACCTTCCGTTCCAGCCATGTCTATCTCATGAGATATAAAATCTTTACCCAATGCATTGGAGGGAGATATAGGTCCCACCCATCTTATAATGAATCCTTTCTTATGTGTGCCACATAATCATAAATCTTACATCATCACATAACCCATGTAATAAAAATGGGATTCTTAAACAACATGACATCATAAAACAATTCATATAAGATAAAGGAATTCATAAAAATAATTCCATCACAACATGATCAAATCAATTTAATAATAGGGATAAAAACAGAACCCTTTATTATCTTAGATGGAAAATAATTTTGATAAAACACTTGAACTCCATTCTTGAGGAAAATATCCTTTCTTCTTCAAAAACATTTTTCCTTTCATAACATGTCATACAACTTTAAAATAAAAGAAGTTGATTAAAAATAAACTTGAAAACATGTAAAAGAAGCTTCTTGGAAATAATGTTTTAAAAATCCATTCATGCCGTATAAGTTAAAAAAAACATTCTTCGTACTTTTGTCAGAAAAGTCAAAAAGTACCTCGTACGAAAAACGACAAAAGATTCCTTTCATACATATTACTAAAAACTCACCGAAGGGTAAAATGGATTTAAACAATTGTAGGTGGATGGAAATAATATTACATATTGATGAAACATGGATGTGGATGATAAAATACACCCCAGTAAATACTTACGAATAAACAATCTCGGATAAAAATGAGATTGTGATATTTCCCTTACCTTAGGTCCAATTTGCCTTGTATGTGTCCGAAGCTCCTGTATAATGGTTTAAATAATGTTATTGACTTATTCCAGAATCATACATATTGATATGATATCATATATGGTCATATTCTTAGCTTCTTGTTAGTAATATTTCATTGTTACTTGTTACTCGGGTCTTTATTGCCTTTTGTTCTTACGCGTGTTTTGCCGAATAAATTCTTATTCTTATTTCAAGGTTATAGATACCTTATATCCAGAATGGTATTAGTGTAACATATATCATATTTATTCATTAAATTCATTTATATAATTACTATGTAATGATGATCATGTAGAACGAGTCGCATCACATCGTGGAGACGGTATTCCGTACGTACGCACGAGTGATGATATTGTTTCTATGATCGTGGAAATGTATTGGAGTATATATATATTATTTCAGTATCAATATTACTTTATAATAATCATAAATAGTTACTCATTACACCATTATACCCATCCTTGTAAAGTGATGGTGGAAAAATAGATTATACCACGGCGTGGAGACGGTATTCCGTACGTACGCACGCGCGGTGATTTCATTTTTCCGTAGGATGGATAGAAGGTGAATTAGGGTTGTTTCATATTTATAATAACATATCAGTATGTAAGTAATACTGATGTTATTACTTCATCATGAAACAACTAAAGAAGAAGAAGTTGAAGAAGAAAGAAATTGAAAAGATCGGTAATGGATATTACCTCTTCTTTGGAACGCCTCTTTGAATCCTCCACTTAAGGAACTAAGAGTGGTATTTGGAGAAGAAAAGGACCTCTAGGACTATTCTAGGGAAGTGGAGAGGAGAAAATGGCAGGGGTTGGCCGAGCTCGAGTGCTCAATTTGGTGTGAGGAGGAGGGGGAGGAGGTGCCCTTTTATAAGGGAGGAGAGGGGCACCTTAGGAATATCTCAAAATATTATTTTATATTAAAGTCAAAATCGGTTTATAATGGTTCCAAAGGGTCTTATTTCGAAGCTAAAGTGGGGAAGGGTCGAAATCCTATCAACCAATAGGATTTAGACAAGTTTAGGGTATTATTTTAACCTTATCAATTAGATTTAACTCTAAGTTAAATAATTTAACTTTTACCATGTCTTTTTGTTTTCTTTCACTATATGGTTAATACAATTACTATAACATGCCAAACGAACCCCAAATTGTTTATTATTAAAATATATATCCTTATCTAAGTCATTTGGCCGAACCTTAGATTTTTAAGAATACAATAACAATTAATAATATAATATTTGATTTAAAAACTATTTTGTGTCAATTTTGACACTATTTGATATATGATTTTTGTGAAATTCATAACAGAATTATATGTTCGAACCAAGTTGATTAAATCAACACTAATATATCATAGTAACCTAGAAAATTAGTGGAATTCATAAAAAGTCTTAAATTACATTTATTTTGGTGTTTATAACATCAATTATGTCAATATTTCATTAATAAGATAATTACTGCATCATCATTGTGTCATAAATAAATTAAATTATTTAAAGTCTAAAAATTACAAATAAAATTCCATTATGTAGGAAATCGTTTTATCTTTCTAATGAATATTTATAATCTAAAATCCAACATATATAACCCTATGTAACAATTGTTTTTCTAAAAGATATATGCTTGTGTCATTTTTGTATTCATTTTAACTTAATTAAAATAAAGTGTCATTATCACTTACAAGTGGATCAATGGGGTCCCAAAATCGACCCAAAGATGCCCATGGTCGACCATGTATCATCCAATAGGTTTAAGACACGTTTTAGGGTAATTTAATATTATTATAATATTATTTTTTAACCCTTATTTACCGGATTTACCCTTAACCATGGTAAATAAAATATTTACCGCAGTAATTATTCAAAATTTCTAAAAAAAAAAGTTACCTATTTACACAATTTGAACATCCTGATTCCAAATATGGAATCCATTTTTCTAAATTCAAAACACAGAAGTGGCAGAAATTAATTTAAAATTAATTCCCGCTGTCAAAACAAAAAGCGTGTTTTTAAGAGATAATAACTATCAAAAGATTGACACTTGTTTATGTTCGGTTTAATTGTAACATTGTGTCCAATGACAAACATTATATTAAGTGGTAAAAATATATTCTAAATATACTTTAAAACCACTCAAATTCATAATTTATCACTATTAAATGTTTTGATTAAAAAAGTTGTTTTTAATTAAAATTTAGTAATTTTCACTATTCATCAAAATATTAAAGTTATCCGAAAAGTACCAAAATTTCACCTTAGGCTAAATTTGATATTCTGAGTCCAAAAATGAAGTCCATTTTGAAAAATAAAATTTATAAAATTTCAAAAAGTGGTTATTACTATTCATAACGGCTAGTTTTAATAGCATATTGTTATTTAGTGAAACTCGGTATTGCGTACGACGAAAGCTATCGAGGAAGGTCGCGATTGCGTGTAAAGCAAGCCAAGCAAGTGTTGTGTAGAAAAAGATTCCTTTGTTGATTTATATAACATAAAAGTCTCGGGTGTTACATTCTACCCCCCTTAAAAAGAATTTCGCCCTCGAAATTCGTCACTTTGTAACAAACAGATGAGGATACTTCTCCCTCATCATATCCTCATGCTCCCAAGTAGCTTCTTCAAGTTGGTGGTTCCTCCATAAAACTTTCACCAATCGAGTGGTCTTGTTTCGTAGAACTTTTTCGCTACGATCCAGAATCTCTATCGGCTGTTCTTCATAAGAAAGATCTTGCTCCAGCGGTACAACTTCTGAGCTGAGTACATGTGAAGGATCAGGTATGTACTTTCTCAGGAGAGATACATGGAACACATCGTGAACTTGAGAGAGATTCGGTGGAAGTGCCAATCGGTAAGCTACCTTCCCAACACGATCCAGTATTTCGAAAGGACCGATATATCTAGGGCTCAACTTCCCCTTCTTTCCAAATCTCATAACCCTCTTCCAGGGAGATATTCGAAAGAACACTTTATCACCCACTTCAAACTCTAGGTCTTTTCTTCGGTTGTCGGCATAACTTTTCTGTCGACTCTGAGCTGCTCTTATGTGTTGTTGAATAGATCTGACCTTTTCTACCATTTCATCAACGAGATCAGGTCCTAATAGCTTTCTTTCCCCAACTTCATCCCAGCAAGTTGGAGTCCTGCATTTCCTTCCATAGAGAGCTTCATAAGGATCCATCTGAATACTGGAGTGAAAGCTATTATTATAAGAAAATTCCACCAAAGGTAGGTGTTGATCCCAACCTCCTTTGAAATCCATAGAGCAAGCTCTCAACATATCTTCTAGGGTTTGAATTGTTCTCTCAGAATGACCGTCTGTCTGGGGATGATAAGCAGTGCTGAAACTCAACTCTGTATCCAGAGTATGCTGAAGACTTCGCCAGAACTTCGAGGTAAATCTCGGATCCCGATCAGATATAATAGAAAGTGGTACTCCATGCAATCTTACCACTTCCTTTACATATATCCTGGCAAGCTGATCTAGAGAGAAATCCTCTCTAATAGGAATGAAGTGTGCAGACTTTGTAAGACGATCAACTATGACCCAGATAGCATTATTGCCTTTGGATGTTTTAGGAAGTCCTGTGACAAAGTCCATAGTGATGTTTTCCCATTTCCATTCGGGTATGGGTAATGGTTGTAACATCCCCTTAGACTTCTGTCTCTCAGCATTAACTTGTTGACAAACCAAGCATCGAGAGACATATTCAGCAACATCTCTTTTCATGCCATCCCACCAGAAGTACTCTTTCAGGTCCCTATACATCTTCGTGCTTCCAGGATGAATAGAGAATGAAGAACTATGAGCCTCATCCAGCAGCTCCTTCTTTAATTCGGGGATGGAAGGAACACAAACCTGATTCCTGAACATTATTATCCCATCACAATCAAGGTTGAATTCAGGAACATTTCTCACCTTCTTTGGTAACTCGACATCTTCTTTCTGTGCCTCTTTAATCTTCACATGTATAGATGGTTGAACATTCATTTGAGAAAGATAAGATTTTTCCCCTTCCATTATAATTCCAAGATCCATCCTTTGTAAATCCATAAATATTGGATCTTTTGTGATCCTCATCATGGATAAACTAGCATGGTCTTGTCGACTTAATGCATCTTCCACCTTGTTTGCTTTCCCAGGGTGGTAATGGATTGAGCAGTCATAATCCTTAATCAGCTCCAACCATCTTCTTTGACGCATATTCAACTCCTTTTGTGTGAAAATATACTTTAAACTTTTATGATCAGTATAAATATCACACCTTTCACCATAAAGGTAATGCCTCCAAATCTTTAATGCAAAGATTACCGCAACCAACTCCAAATCATGTGTTGGGTAATTTCGCTCATGGATTTTCAACTGTCGTGAGGCATAAGCTATCACCATATCATTTTGCATAAAAACACACCCCAATCCCTTCTTGGATGCATCACTGTAGATCACAAACCTTTCTCCACTACAAGGCAGTGTGAGCACAGGTGCACTGGATAACCTTCTTTTCAACTCCTTGAAATTCTCTTCACATTCCTCTGTCCAGACAAACTTAACTCCTTTCCGAGTCAACTTGGTGATTGGATTAGATAATCGTGAAAAATCATTTACAAAACGTCGATAATATCCAGCCAAACCAAGAAAACTTCGGATCTCAGTTACTGTTGTTGGTTTCGACCATCTTTCGATAACCTCTGTTTTTGCTGGATCCACAGATATCCCCTCTTTTGAGATTATGTGACCCAAAAATGCAACTTTTTGAAGCCAAAATTCACACTTGGTAAATTTTGCATCAAGCTTCTCCTTTCTCAGGGTCTTCAATATAATTCTCAAGTGATCTTCATGTTCTTCCTTGCTCTTTGAATAGACAAGAATATCGTCTATAAATACTACCACAAATTGATCAAGATAGTCTCTAAAGACTCTATTCATTAGATCCATGAAGATAGCAGGGGCATTAGTAAGACCAAATGGCATCACTATAAATTCATAGTGTCCATACCTTGTACGGAAAGCCGTCTTTGGTATATCCTCCCTTTTGACCCTTAATTGATGATACCCTGAACGAAGATCAATCTTGGAAAAGTATTGAGCTCCGCGTAGTTGGTCAAACAAGTCATCAATGCGTGGGAGAGGATATTTGTTCTTGATAGTGATCTTGTTAAGTTCTCGATAATCAATGCAGAGTCTCGTTGATCCATCTTTCTTCTTAACAAATAGAACAGGTGCTCCCCAAGGTGACGCACTAGGGCGTATGAATCCCTTATCAAGATTCTCTTGGAGTTGCTTCTTCAATTCCTGCAACTCAATTGGGGCCATTCTATAAGGTGTCTTTGAAATAGGCAAAGCACCCGGTATGAGTTCTATTGAAAACTCAACTTCACGATTTGGTGGAAGACCTGGTAATTCCGTGGGAAAAACATCATCAAACTCTCGTACAATGGGCATATTCTTAATCGTAAGTTTCTCTCCAACCATTTGAGATAAATAACCTTCATTTAGTGGAATCATGACCCATAAGATGGAAGGAATTTCCACTGGAAGGTTATGTTCATCCTTGCATTGATAGACGATCGTAGATTGATCTGGAATATGAAATGTGACTTCCCTTCTTTGGAAATTGATATGAGATCCATGTAGAGAAAGCCAATCCATGCCAAGAATCACATCAAATTCCACTAAAGGAAGGATCACAAGATTTGCAGGAAGCACTTTCCCACAAACTTCGATCGGAGAAGAATTATAAACTTTTGATGCGATTGATGTGCCATTAGGTGTTGTCACAGCTAACTCAACATCTAATTGTTGAGGTAATACAGTGATACCCTTAGAAAATTCTTCAGAAATAAAAGAGTGGGTGGATCCAGAATCAAATAAAACATTTGCTACTTTAGAGTGGATGGTAAGTTTACCTTTCACCACTTCGTTATCGTACTCCACATCGCTGATAGAAATAGCATGTGACTTTCCTTTGTCTTTAGCCTTAAGATTTTGTTGACGTCGACCATCATCATCAACCCTTGGATTTGGGCATTGATTGGCATAATGCCCCATCTCCTTGCACTTGAAACATTGAAGTGTAGTAGGTTCATTCTGTGTATCCCTTCCTTTGTTTGCGTCATTAGACATATTCTTCCCATTATCACGGCATTCAAATGCCCGATGACCTTCCTTTCCACATTTAAAACATTTACTTGTCCCTTTAAGACAACTCCCTCCATGTTTCTTTCCACACTTTGAGCATAAGGGAAAGTTCATCTTCTTTTCAGTGTGCTCTTTAGAGTTTCCTTTGAATTCCATCTTCCTCTTCTTATCAAACCCATGTGACTGATGGGTTACTCCAGTCTCCATCTCGACTTTGAGAGCACATCGAACGATTTCCTCGTAGCTATTGAAGTCCCTTATGGCTAACGCCCTTAGAAGACTTGGTTTTAAGCCACTAAAGAATCGATCGATCTTACTCTCAGGTTGGATAATAATACCAGAAGCGTACCTTGCAAGTCTTGTAAAATTTGCTTCATAGGTACTAACAGATTCATCATCCCTTTGCTTTAGTTCAAGGAACTCTTTCTCCATCTTTGTTCGGAGAATACGAGGGATGTACTTATTGAAAAATAAGTTCTTGAACTCGTCCCATTCCATAGACTCAATTTCATCCCTTTGCCTCGTATTCTTAATAAGATTCCACCATTGATCAGCATCTCCTTCCAAACGATACACTGCTAGGATGACTTTATCATGTTCAGAACATTGAAGAACTGAAAATATCTTTTCAGTTGTACTAATCCATTGTTCAGCAACTAATGGATCAATAGACCCACTGAAAGAAGGTGGACGCTGCCTCATGAAGGATTCAACAGAATGTTTCTCCTTCCTTTGCTCGTTTGGAAGTCCTGCATGATTCATAGCTTGAGAAAGTTGCGTGAGCATGGCTACAAGATTTTGCATTCCAGCTCCCATATCGTTTGGTTGCTCAGGGGGACAATCATTGCATTGCCCATCGCATTCCGCATTAACACGGTTCCTTCGGGTTCCAGCCATTGACTAAAACCAAGAAGAATAGTGTGAGCAACACTAATTATAATAGGAAAACCACATAATTCAAGAATAAAATTTTCATGCTTAAGGTCTTATCCTAGGTTATTCAAGGACATTTCTAAAACACTAAGATTGTGTTCTATGCTTAGACTTATCCTTAGGGTTCTTACTAAGGCTTTCACATCCTAGTTTCCAATGGTTGACTATACCTTTCCTCTGATACCAACTATAACGACCCATACTTTACATACATTGTTAATACTTCAAAATTGAAGCACACTTATTACAACATTTGACAAAACCACAAAGGACCGTATAGGTATAGTGTCTTTAGAAACTGGGAAACATAAACAACTGGTTCATAAATCTTCTACAGTGTCTCCCATTTATTTCATCATATCTAGGGTCCCTTTTAGAATATTCTACTTAATATCCATCTTCCGGACCTGGGGAAAAGAAAACATAAAAGGGTGAGCTCAAATGCTCAGCAAGGGCAAATAAAGGAAATAAAAATCATATCATATCTTTTTGAAAATCAAAACCTGCAAAAGAGATCATAATATCTTAACATGGAATAAATCATAGAAGTGAAAATGAGATCCCCATAATCATAACATAAAACTTGAATCTTTGTGTCATGCACACATAATCATGGAAAATCATTTCTTGTTAGTCATGACTCATTGCCAAGACTATCTTAGTGGACAAAGTCCCTTTCTGAACCGAGTTCACTCCTCGTTTCAGCCCTGTATCACTGAACCGAAATAACCTTCCGTTCCAGCCATGTCTATCTCATGAGATATAAAATCTTTATCCAATGCATTGGAGGGAGATATAGGTCCCACCCATCTTATAATGAATCCTTTCTTATGTGTGCCACATAATCATAAATCTTACATCATCACATAACCCATGTAATAAAAATGGGATTTTTAAACAACATGACATCATAAAACAATTCATATAAGATAAAGGAATTCATAAAAATAATTCCATCACAACATTATCAAATCAATTTAATAATAGGGATAAAAACAGAACCCTTTATTATCTTAGATGGAAAATAATTTTGATAAAACACTTGAACTCCATTCTTGAGGAAAATATCCTTTCTTCTTCAAAAACATTTTTCCTTTCATAACATGTCATACAACTTTAAAATAAAAGAAGTTGATTAAAAATAAACTTGAAAACTTGTAAAGGAAGCTTCTTGGAAATAATGTTTTAAAAATCCATTCATGCCGTATAAGTTAAAAAAAACATTCTTCGTACTTTTGTCGGAAAAGTCAAAAAGTACCTCGTACGAAAAACGTCAAAAGATTCCTTTCATACATATTACTAAAAACTCACCGAAGGGTAAAAATGGATTTAAACAATTTTAGGTGGATGGAAATAATATTACATATTGATTAAACATGGATGTGGATGATAAAATACACCCCAGTAAATACTTACGAATAAACAATCTCGGATAAAAATGAGATTGTGATATTTCCCTTACCTTAGGTCCAATTTGCCTTGTATGTGTCCGAAGCTCCTGTATAATGGTTTAAATAATGTTATTGACTTATTCCAGAATCATACATATTGATATGATATCATATATGGTCATATTCTTAGCTTCTTGTTAGTAATATTTCATTGTTACTTGTTACTCGGGTCTTTATTGCCTTTTGTTCTTACGCGTGTTTTGCCGAATAAATTCTTATTCTTATTTCAAGGTTATAGATACCATATATCCAGAATGGTATTAGTGTAAAATATATCATATTTATTCATTCAATTCATTTATATAATTACTATGTAATGATGATCATGTAGAACGAGTCGCATCACATCGTGGAGACGGTATTCCGTACGTACGCACGAGTGATGATATTGTTCCTATGATCGTGTAAATGTATTGGAGTATATATATATTATTTCAGTATCAATATTACTTTATAATAATCATAAATAGTTACTCATTACACCATTATACCCATCCTTATAAAGTGATGGTGGAAAAATAGATTATACCACGGCGTGGAGACGGTATTCCGTACGTACGCACGCGCGGTGATTTCATTTTTCCGTAGGATGGATAGAAGGTGAATAAGGGTTGTTTCATATTTATAATAACATATCAGTATGTAAGTAATACTGATGTTATTACTTCATCATGAAACAACTAAATAAGAAGAAGTTGAAGAAGAAAGAAATTGAAAAGATCGGTAATGGATATTACCTCTTCTTCGGAACGCCTCTTTGAATCCTCCACTTAAGGAACTAAGAGTGGTCTTTGGAGAAGAACAGGACCTCTAGGACTATTCTAGGGAAGTGGAGAGGAGAAAATGGCAGGGGTTGGCCGAGCTTGAGTGCTCAATTTGGTGTGAGGAGGAGGGGGAGGAGGTGCCCTTTTATAAGGGAGGAGAGGGGCACCTTAGGAATATCTCAATATATTATTTTATATTAAAGTCAAAATCGGATTATAATGGTTCCAAAGGGTCTTATTTCGAAGATAAAGTGGGGAAGGGTCGAAATCCTATCAACCAATAATATTTAGACAAGTTTAGGGTATTATTTTAACCTTATCAATTAGATTTAACTCTAAGTTAAATAATTTAACTTTTACCATGTCTTTTTGTTTTCTTTCACTATATGGTTAATAAACTTACTATAACATGCCAAACGAACCCCAAATTGTTTATTATTAAAATATATATCATTATCTAAGTCATTTGGCAGAACCTTAGATTTTTAGGAATACAATAACAATTAATAATATAATATTTGATTTAAAAACTATTTTGTGTCAATTTTGACAGTATTTGATATATGATTTTTGTGAAAGTCATAACAGAATTATATGTTCGAACCAAGTTGATTAAATCAACACTAATATATCATAGTAACCTAGAAAATTAGTGGAATTCATAAAAAGTCTTAAATTACATTTATTTTGGTGTTTATAACATCAATTATGTCAATATTTCATTAATAAGATAATTACTGCATCATCATTGTGTCATAAATAAATTAAATTATTTAAAGTCTAAAAATTACAAATAAAATACCATTAGGTAGGAAATATTTTTATCTTTCTAATTAATATTTATAATCTAAAATCCAACATATATAACCCTATGTAACAATTGTTTTTCTAAAAGATATATGCTTGTGTCATTTTTGTATTCATTTTAACTTAATTAAAATAAAGTGTCATTATCACTTACAAGTGGATCAATGGGGTCCCAAAATCGACCCAAAGATGACCATGGTCGACCATGTATCAACCAATAGGTTTAAGACACGTTTTAGGGTAATTTAATATTATTATAATATTATTTTTTAACCCTTATTTACCGGATTTACCCTTAACCATGGTAAATAAAATATTTACCGCAGTAATTATTCAAAATTTCTAAAAATAAAAGTTACCTATTTACACAATTTGAACATCCTGATTCCAAATATGGAATCCATTTTTCTAAATTCAAAACACAGAAGTGGCAGAAATTAATTTAAAATTAATTCCCGCTGTCAAAACAAAAAGCGTGTTTTTAAGAGATAATAACTATCAAAAGATTGACACTTGTTTATGTTCGGTTTAATTGTAACATTGTGTCCAATGACCAACATTATATTAAGTGGTAAAAATATATTCTAAATATACTTTAAAACCACTCAAATTCATAATTTATCACTATTAAATGTTTTGATTAAAAAAGTTGTTTTTAATTAAAATTTAGTAATTTTCACTATTCATCAAAATATTAAAGTTATCCGAAAAGTACCAAAATTTCACCTTAGGCTAAATTTGATATTCTGAGTCCAAAAATGAAGTCCATTTTGAAAAATAAAATTTATAAAATTTCAAAAAGTGGTTATTACTATTCATAACGGCTAGTTTTAATAGCATATTGTTATTTAGTGAAACTCGGTATTGCGTACGACGAAAGCTATCGAGGAAGGTCGCGATTGCATGTAAAGAAAGCCAAGCAAGTGTTGTGTAGAAAAAGATTCCTTTGATGATTTATATAACATAAAAGTCTCGGGTGTTACATTAACACAAACTCAAACAACCCATACCGACTCCGGAAAGTTGTATGGGGTACGTCAGAAGGCCTCACCCTCATCTGGTGATAACCTAACCTCATATAAATCTTAGATAACATTGATTCACCCCTCAACTGATCAAACATGTCATCAATTCTAGGGAGAGGTTAACAATTTTTCACCGTCATCTGATTCCGCTTTCGATATTCAACAAACAGCCTCAACAACCCATCAGTCTTCTTTGAAAAAATCACGGGAGATCCCGAAGGAGACTTACTAGGATGGATAAACCAATTACGCTCCAACTCCTCAAGCTAAACCTTCAATTCTCGGAGTTTTTCCAGTGCCAATCGGTATGACGGAATAGAAACTAGCTCTGCTCCCTACAGCAACTCGATCGTGAGCTCAACATCCCTCTCGGATGGTAACCCTGAGAAATCCTCTGGAAACACATCCTGAAACTGATCCACCAAGGGATTAAAATTAGATTGTTCGCATACCTTATCATAATAAAGAATGAGACATTCCACTTGAGCCGTGAGTCCACTGATCTGTTGAAAAAATGGCCCCACACGCCCCGCTCGAACATCCCATTCTCCACGGTGGACATAAGCATCACCCTCAAGCGACATGAACGATACTATGCGATGATAACGGTCTATGTGTGCCCGATACAACACCAACAAATCCATTCCCAAGATTATGTCAAACTCGAACATCTTGAGAATGAACTAGTCCCATATAAACTAATACCCACCAACTTCCAAGGAACATACCTTGCACTGTTTGATATCCTCAACCCGCACCCCCAACAGGGTGTCAATTGACATAACTCCACACACCCCCTTCATAGGTAAACCATGCACTACCACAAGTTTAGCAGAAACAAAATAGTGTGTGGAAACTGTGTAAAATAACACACTTGAAAACGTAAAATCTACAAGGATCGTACCTCGAATAGTTGAAGGTTCGGCCTCGCCATCACCTGGCTCAAATTGAACTGCATGAAGTTGTCCTGCCCCTCTACCCTGGGCTCCGGCCTGAGCACCCTGCGCCGCACTACCCTACTTGCATGAGCGATCTTGACCTGGAGTTCTACATCCACCACCCCTACCAGTATGGCCCATGGTGCTGCAACTTCCTACCTAATACAGGGCAACTGATCCCCTTCTCGGATCTGGTGTCTGCTTTCCATCATCATGTTCACCTGTCTGTCGCGGGATCCTGCAAAACCTCTACACATGCCCCATCCTGCCGCACGAATGACACTCAACTAGAGGTTGAGGACACTAACCAAGCATATTCCCCGACCTACCACATTGATAACAGAACACCTAGTTCCCACTCATAGAGGCTGACCCTCTCTTCTGACCACCTTGCTAAAAAATTTACAAACGACGCTTATGACCTTCAGAAAATGCACCACTTGTCCGCCTAGTTGGCATGAGAATCCCACCACCCGAAGCTCCCATCAGGTTCCCTTAACAGATGAGTGTTTTATCCATCACCTCTGTAAATCTCTTAAAGTGGAAGATATATACTTGAGACCTGATCTCATGTCTCAACCCATCCTGGAAACGTTTTGCTTCCACTAACTCATCCCCTGCTAGAACTAGGACAAAGCGTTGCAAATAAGTGAAGTGAATAGAATAGTCCATCAACGATAGCGATCACTGAGTCAGGATCATAAACTCTACAGCCCGCTCCTACCTCAACGTCTCTGGGTAGAAATGCTCTAGAAAATTCTCTTATAAAACCTTCCACGACATCCCCTCATCCTGTTGGGTCTAAGCCTAAATGTCCCACCAACGCCTTGACTTGCACCGAAACAGTTAAACAACCATCTTTACTTGATTTTCAATAGGGGTCTACAGATGATCCAGTATCGTCTAGACATACTCTAACCAGAACTCTGCTGCCTCTTGTCCACCCTATTCGGTGAAGGTCGGAGGGTGCTGCAGCTGGAACTCCCTCGTCAGCTCAAACATACTCAGTGCTACCTACCCTGTGTCCCGATCCATCATCTGCATAAGGCAAGAAAGTTTCTCCCAGAACTGGTCTTCTCTACCCTCATTGATCACCACATTTTCATTCTCTTCTACCCGAGGTGTGTTCTCAGTAACATCCTCTCATTGCCCAACTGGTAACTAACATCGTGGTGGCATCTCTTTACATTGCCAAGCACGAGATTCAACACGCATACCATAAAACTTTAACGGCTTCATCAAATGCTCTTTACTAGCTACAAAAACATATTTTCATATACTAATTCAACAACATTAACACCTCAAATTAACCACCCCGACCATCCTTACCGTGGGCCATGGTCCACATGGGGTAAAAAACTATGCACTACCACCAAACTCACACAACATTTTACAAAAATATTTTCCACTTCATTTCAAACCCTTATATTTAGTTAAAAATAATTTACACAATTGTTTTATTTCATTCTTCACATTATTTCTTGGTTTCAGGAAATGCTTGATTCACCCTACTTTCCTACCCCACACACCCACCCCATGCGTGTGCATAACACAATGCATGTCACATATCTCCCTAGGTTCCTATAATGACGCATGCATGCAAATCCTCGTGCCATTAAGGCCACGACCCAAATATCATAAAACTGTCACATAAAACCACATGTGAATCACCCAACGGTGAAATATAATCAACTATAACAACACACAACCAAGAAAAAAATTTCCAACCCAGGGTGACTTGGGTTTTCCCTCGTACATGGGTTAGCTACTCCCAAGCACGAGCTCATTTACCAAAGTCTGACACATATTAACCCTTGGAAACCTATCCAAAATAATAGGAACTCAGAGAAGAAGAAGAAATACCTCCACTGATACCACTTTGTAATGTTCCCGACCTGGAAGCCACTAAACCTGTGCTCCGAGATAGGTAGTTACATAACCTTAAGCGTGCCTCCCCATACGCCAATGGAAGCCAACTAGCAGTGGAGGTCTATGTGGTCAAGTGGGGAGACTATACCCCCTTTCCATCAGAGTAATCCACAACAGAAATAATCCAATAGAAGAAGCATTAATCAATAACCAAGGAATATGTATAACAGCCATTTCCAACAATAAATATTCCATGTCCTACTGCAAGTGAAAAAGTGAACAAAGCCCAAAATAAAGACAACGAACAAAAATCCCCAAAATGGTCCCGACTCCAAGTCTGGATCCTCCACCATTTACTACCCATGTCCACTCAACTATCTAGCTAGAAACCTTTCCCTTCTCCTGACCTGCAAACATGATGTCTACTTGGGTACCCAACGGTGGCCCGAGCAGGGTGTGAGTACAAATCAGTAGGCCACCACCAACGGTATCCATTATGAACAAGTAGTTCATGATAATGGAATTTGAATGATAATTGCCAATTAATAATTTAAGGTTCCATTGACCAGTTCAGAGCCAAAGGAATTTCCACTTCCATTACCATTCATTTCACACCAATTATCATCACTTACCGTTTCATCACAATTCCATGGGTTAACCACATACATTATGTTACATGGGTTTGAGGCCAAAAATCACATGCAAGAAGGTAAACACATCTTTATCCTGTCTCACTAGGACTAACCCCCTCATAGCAACCATATACTCACCTTGAAGCCTCTGTCCAGGTGGATGCAACCATTAGGAGAATAGGTCCTCAATCCCCATTCCTAACCCGTGCATTTAAGTAGGAGTTTAGAGCATCAGTCTTCACTCGACCCGTGGGTGTGGATCCTCAAGTAATACCCCACACTACCAAGCCATGTGCACATGCTTATTTAAGTAACCATCAACCAACCATACCATTGATCTTTGACAAACACCATTCACAAAAAACCATAAGGGAATTCACATTATACCTTAACTCATTAACACATTACCAGTTCACATCATTCAACCATTCACCCAACTCCCATGTGTTAAGCCTATCTCAATAAGCATTAAACACTAAACCCATAAATGATCCCAATATGGTCTTTAATCAGTTTACACATTAACCCATTTAACCCATTCATCATTTCCATGAATCAACCATTCTACCCAATCCAAATAACCTTTAGGTTATTTCCAAGTCTAGGTGCATCACTTAACTTCTATTCCAAGTTCAACCAATCATGCCAACATATTCGTCAAGGGATCTACCAATTATTAAAACAAGGTAACTTGTTTAATAACAATCCCTAAGCCCGAGAGAAGATGGTACACCCCATGGATGGCCCCAATTAGGTCAATTAATTCTCAACTCATCCCATGGGGGGATCGTGAGGGTTCCCATATACCATTTATAAGCATCCTTTATACCAAAAGCATATAGGTTGATCAAATATCATTAAAAATAATCCATGAGAAAAGCCACACATGCATAAATCCACCATAAAACTATGGGATAACGTTTGTAGACCACCTACCTCGAAACTGTGGTTGAACGGAAACTCAATCGAGTCCTTAAAACTCAATCTGACCAGCCTTTGGAGCTTCAACCTAGAACTCACCAAAAAGATAGGGTTTTAGAGTTTCGGAACAAGAGGGAGAGAAGATACAAACCCTAAAGAAAAAAGAGAAGCAAGGAGGGGATTATCATTACCCACAACTTCTATCTGCATCCAACACCACCAAAAAAGATTTATAAATGAGGGAGATTGACCTCTTGGAGCTCTTGGGCGATTTGGTTCGTTCCTAGGGTGAAGAGTGAGGAATGGAGAAAAAATACCGAGTGGGTTCATAAAATCCCAGGGTGGAAATTTTTTAATTTTTCCCAACATTAAGAGGCCGCATAGTTTGGCCGCACGGTTTGACAAACCGTGCACAAACCATGTGCATAATACTATCTGGGGGAGGAGGGGTTGCACAATTTACCTGGGCAGGCTGCACGGTTTTCCCTGGCCAGGCGCATGCTGTGCGCCCAGGCATGCCTTTCAAAGATTTCCTTTCTTTCATGCCCCGAGCCCCTGAAACACCCCCCAAGACCTCTCATACTTTCATATGACATCCCTTGAAGCCCGAAACATGGTATTAAACGAAAACATAACAAAAAAATAACCTTCCAAAAACCAGGATCTTACACATATTCCCTAGTGAATCACCTTCGGATGTAGGAGTTCTATTTTTATAGAACAAGGATGGACCAATAAAGCAATTTATTGATTACCTGGAACACAAAAAGGACACCATAAATAACAATTATACTCATCCAAGGATTGATGACTTGTTTGATCAGTTATGAGGAGCCCAATAATTCTCAATTGTGGACCTCCATTCTAGATATAATCAGATAAATGTGAAGAAGGAATATATTCCTAATACTTCCTTCCACATATGGTATGAAGACTATGAGTTTTTGGGGAAAAAATTTTGACATACTAATGACCTTGAAATCACAATATATTTGATGAATATAGTCATTAGAAATTACCCTAACAAATATTTGGTAGTGTTTATCAATGATATTATTATTTACTATAGGATAAAGGAGGAACATGAAGAACATCTACAACTTATGTTGGTGACATTAAAGAAAGATATGTTGTATGCCAATTTTAGTAAATGTGACTTTTAGATACAGAAAGACACATTGTTGGGACATGTCATCTCAAGTGAGGGAATTTCTATAGGCCTTTAAAAAAAAGAAGACTAGGGAATGTCCTAGACCATCTACTGTCATAGAAGTCCAAAGTATTCAGGTCATAGTAGGGTACTAAAAATGATTTGTGAGAAATTTCTCATGATTTTAAAGACCTCTATCTATGTTAACATGAAAATTGGTAGTGTATGTATGGATGGAAGAATGTGAGGAAAGTTTCAAGGAGCTAAAGAAAAGGCTTATCACTATACCTGTAATAAAATTAGTGAAAAGTGGATTATATTTTGTGATATACAATGATTATTCTAATAAAGGATTGGGTTTTGTGCTCATGAAAAATGGTATTTTTACAACCTACTCTTCACAGAAGTTGATGAACCATTAATAGAACTACCCGAACAATGATCTGGTTCTAGAAGCTGTGATTGTTTCCTTGAAGATCTAGTGGCACAACCTCTATGGTGGAAAGTGTGACATATATAACGATTAAAAGATCCTATAGTATATATTCACACAAAAGGAACTCAATCTACATCAAAGGATATGGTTAGAGCTAACCATAGACTATGATTGATCTATTCGTTGTCATCCTTGAAAGGTGAAACAGGTAGCTGATGCTCTTAGATAAAAAGAACCTGCCACTCCATCGATGATGCAGATTGATAGAGATCATATCTTCATGGATATAAAAAATATGGATTTGGAAATCATAACATTAGGGAATACATCCTTAAATTCAATAATTATTTCTTATCCATCATTCAATGAGAATATTAAGGAGGTACAAAGGGATGATCGAGAGTTACAAAAGAAGGTGAATGATGTAATGAAAGGGAATATGAAATAGTTCAATATCAATGATGATGGTGTGATTTATTTTTGAATGAGGCTCTTTGTTCCTTCATCACCTGGGATAAAGATAGTGCTATTGGAGATTGAACATAGGTCAACATTATATATCCATTCCGACAGTACTAAGTTGTACTGTGATATCTGAGAACACTTCTAGTGGGACAACATGAAGATGGAGATTTCAGAGTATATCTGCAGGTTCTTAATATGTCAGCAGTTAAATCAGAGTGACATAATTCCTAGGGGATGATGAAAAAATTTCCTATAACCATGTGAAAATGGGAGATGCTACTATGGGCTATGTCATAGGTGTCTCAAAGAAATATAATGGAAATAATTGGATATGTGTTTTTGTGGATAGATTAACCAAGGCTGACCAATTTATTAATATTTTGTAAGATCTATCATGTGGAAAGATTTCAAAGATATATGTTAAGTAAGTAGTGAGACATATTGGGGTTCCACTCTCCACTATCTCTAATCATTAACCCATGTTAACATATATGTTAGGGAGGTGTCTTAAAAAAGATTGGAGTACTGAGTTAAATTTTATCACGGCTAATCAACCCCAAAATAATTTCCAATATGAAAGGACTATTCCAAAAATATGAGATATTCTAATAGTAGGCTCTCTAGATATCAAAGGTAGGTAGGATCAATATCTACTATTAGTTGAGTTCTCGTACAATAATATCATCCAATTGGGTATTTAGATGTCTCCAGGTGATGCTCTGTATGTAAATCTATGCAGAAATCTAACATGTTGGGATGATGTTTGGAAAAGAAAGATACATGGACTTGATCTTGTGTAAGAGATAATAGAGAAGGTTCAATCCATCCATCAACATAACAAAGATTCTCAAATTCCGAAAAAGTTTTTTGATGAGAACTATTAATGGGACTTGGTGTTTGATTCTAGTGATAATGTTTCCTTCAAATATCACCATGGAATAGATTAATAATTTTTGGAAAGAAATAAAAGATAAACTCATGTTAAATTGGCCCCTTTGAGTTTCTTGATCTCATTGGAGTCTTGGATTATCATCATGCACTTCCAATGAATATGGATCATGTTCATGATGTGTTCCACATATCACTCCCAAGGAAGTACATACCAGAACCCTCACGTGTACATAACATGGAGGTGGTATAGTTGGAAGATTATCTCTTTTATGAGGAGCATCTAGTAATGATTTTGGATTAGAGAGAAATGTTTCTACACAATGAAAAAACAAACCAAGTAAAATTGTTTTAGAAGAACCATATGAATTGAGAATAATCATGGGAATTGTAAGATGCAATAAATGATAAGTACCCTCTGATATTTATGTAAAACAAAATTTTGAGGGAAAAATTTGAAAAGGGGGGAAAATGTAAGGACCCAATCCTTTATCAAATGAATTTCTCTCTTCTTATAGTAATTTCACATAGTATAAATCACATAAAATCCATTATATACCATTATAAAAACTTTATATATAAATAATTAATTAAATAAGAAGTATTTCTAGAAGTTAAAAAACAATGCTGATGAAATAGTAACATGACATTAGGAATAGTAATATGAACTCTATAAATAGTAAAGTGTCCAAAGAATTGTAACCACAAACATGAAATTATAAATAAAATTTTTACTTATTGTTAGTAAATATATTATATAATTATATTATAGTATAAGAAAGTCATTATTTTAAAAATTATTAATTACGTGTAAGTGTTTTTATAAGTCGTAAATATTAAATTACAATTTAATGATTAATTCTTAATTTAAAAGATTTTTTTCATTAAATATACTCATAAATTTATATTTTTATGTTTTTTGATTTGAAGATAATTTTATGATACGTTATGTAATTTTTCAAAGTTTTATAAAATTAGTCATTATTTTAAAATCTGTGTTTTCCAAGTAAATGATGAATTAAATTAAAATTTTATTAGTTATATTTAAAAAATTATTTTAATATATTTTAGTTCATTTTTTAATTCTACACATCAAAAAATTGTTATAGTTATTTTTTATGTCTTCAGAAATATATGATTTTTTGTGAATAGTAAAATATTGTAATTTAAGATAAATGATAAAAACCTGAATTTTTGTGTCATTCTTGATTCATGGATGATGTATGTGAACATTGGTTCAAAATTAAATGAACTAATTTCACTATTTAGTTACAATAATCCTCACTATTTCTTATCTTGAGAAAAATAGTAAACTATTCATTAAAACAATAAGAAAACACCCCTCTCCTCCACTATAAATACCACCCGTCACTCCAACATCTGGTCACACCTCTCAAATTTCGATCCTTTCCCAAATTCTGCAAAAAAAACATCCATATTCCCTTCCCCAAGCCCAGGAGCTCTTGGAATTATCAAAATACAAATCCTAGTTTCCCTTAGGAGGATATCAAGAGGAGAATTCGAGATGTAAATCCTCTCTCTTTTTCTTTTAAATTCCCTTTAATTACATTTATTTAATTATTATATCCCCACCTACCTTCATCCAAATAGAGTGATAACTAAATTATCTTACATATAAAATAATTATATTATGTTAATAAAATATATATCATTAAACTCCTCCCTCTCAAATTTTTTTTAAATCAAATCACCGTCTATGATGTGTCAATTCAAAGAGCTCGTGGGCGCTGCACATTCATTTTACTTAAACACATTGAATACTATTAATAAAATAATTAAATGGTTTAAAATAGACTATAATATGTATGATACTACCATATTTATGTTTTTAACTAATTATTATACATATTACTAAATTATAAAAGAAAATGAGTTCGTTGTGATTGAAAAACTACCACAATTAACCTAAAACCATCATAATTAATTTTTATATACTAATTTATCCTCATGGTATATAAAAAATTCTTCAAAAGATAACTTAAAAATCAGGAATATCATATATAAAAAATTATAGATATTTATCTACATTTTACATGAAAATCTAATCATGAATACACGTGAACCGATAATGAAAACCATGAAAATGAATGCTCCTGAATGTCAATGTTAAACTCCCTAAATCATCTAATGGCCCATAAAAAAAATAACACCATAATGAATCATATTATTTTATAAAATCTTATTAAATTTTTAATTAATGAATCTAATGTGATTATACATGATGTTAATGTGAAGGAATATTGTAGACAAAATGTAAGTGGAATTCTCGAACCCAACACTCATTCATTGGGTTTTCCCCCTTTCACCAAATTTTCAATATGGGATTTCCATAAAACAAATAATCATAATTATATTACCTTTTATGGGATATATATTTTTTCTACTTGATTTTATGACAAACACAATGTTTTCCGAAATAACAATTCTTTTAAAAAAACCCACATTTTACTTCTCATGATTGTTTCCATTACTCATGGCCGATGATTCTTATATCAAGTATGTTATTCAGTCATTAATTTGGTAACCTAATTTTTATGAATTTATTCTTATTGAATGAAAACTATTATTTTACATGGGTCATTATATGTTCAGGTTTGATATATGTTCCATGTGGCATGTATGACAATGTAAATGTTGTTATGTGATGGGAGCACCCGGAATTGTACAACTTAATGTAAATTATATATTGTGACAGGTGCATCTAGAATTATATATAAATACAATGAATTGGGAAATGTGAAGAAACTCATGCGATAAAGTGAAATATTTATGAACATGATGTTATCTTTGTTCATAACTATGTGAGGTAGTTAACAACTAAGACCTGATGTTTCATTTTTATGAACTTCCACATTACATGTCTATTCTTAATTAATCATCAAATGACTATGATACTATTCATATGTTACGATGATAATGATTATGATCACCCCATGTTATATTTTTGTTGGTTCTTATCTATGCTCTTACTTGGATATTAGCTTACTATTTTGTAATGTATATCCTCAATTTACTACTTGTACTAAGGAGAATTCAAGGGGAAATAAGAACCGAGAGAAAAAGGAATTAAATAAATTTTTATGTTGTATATTTTTAATGTTATGTGTTGTCCTAATTTTACCAAGACACTAAACCTCCGGATCCCCATTTTGTAATGATTTTATGTTTTTTGTAATTAAATTGATGTAATAGTAATGTAAGAAATGAAAGGTCTCTTTACACATAACATAATAAAATATCATTATATTGAAGATAATGTAGTTATTATATCATTATGTTATAATAATAATTTTAGGGGGTGGAGGAAGAAATAAAATTAGAATGATCATTGGATAACATTACCACTTCATTGGATAAATCCATTTAGTTTTCATCAAAGGCCATTTTTAGTTGGGTTTATACCCAAAATATAGATTCCTGGATGATAAGAATGTGAGTAGGCTATTTGGGAAGGTTATGGATGAACCAATTGTTTTTTATAGTGTGAATATATGAGGATTGTGGGTAATCTTTTATAGGTGATGTGATTGGCACACTTTGTTTTGGAGAATGTTAGGTGAACCCGTGTTTTTACCTATCCAATGTCTCCAAAAATGCACCAAACTAGATAATAAAAGGTACGTGGTATAAATATAGAAAAAAATTATTTGTTAAATGTTTTTGGTAATTTTTAAACCTCATATTATATGTTTAACTACTAAGTAAACTCTTTATACCTTAATACCTCTAATTGAAATTAATTTCATTCAACAATCACTTTTGTAGACAATTAAGAAATAAATATAATTTTTTATAAATTTTGATTATTAAAAATATGGAATCAATTTTTCAATTTCAATTCATATAATTGGGAAATTTTAATTTCATATTTATCCCATAAATTCGGTGAGGCAACATGTTTTTTGGAATAGTATTTTTCACGGAGAAGATGATTCTATAATAACACAATGACTAATAAAAATAATTTTTGGAGATACAATTAATATTTATCTATAATATATATATATATATATTAAATTATCAAAATTCCACAATACTTTTTATCATAATAAATTTAAATAGAGATACATTAATCATTTTATAACATTTTTTAGAAAAACAATATTTTACCCCAAAAAACAAACATATACTAAAAAATATATAATTTTGATTCAAATTAATTATGTTCGTTAAATATAACATAGGTTACATGAATTAAAAATAAAAACATATTTTGAATTTAAAATTAATTTATTTATTAAATAAATACATTTTATAAAAAATCGGTATTTTTTATTCTTCATTGAAAATTTTATACTTTCTTACAAACAAAACAATTTACCTAATTTAAATTTTGATATCCATATTAAGAAAAAGAATTTATATTTTTGAATTTATTTTTTAATTATTTCAAAATTTAATTATAATATTATTTTCATGAAAATAAATAAAAAATCAGTATTGAAGAAAATACATTTTTGAAAAATATAATCACTTTACTAAATATTGTTTGATTATTTACTAAATGTTTTCAGTAATATTATATAGTGTATAAAAATCTACTTATTTCATAAATTAGTGAATACTATTCATACCCACAAATTAAATTTCTAGGTTATAACAGTAATATATATTATATGTCATTTATGTTTAGTGTTTCATGTTGAATACATAATCAAACCTAAAAATTTCTTGGTTTCATGTAACAAAATATAAAATTTTTGTTTCTTGTACTGAAATAAGAACATAGTTTTTCATGTAACACAAGATAAAATTAGGGTTGTCTATCCTTTATGTTATCTATTATGATATTCATCTTTTAAATTTTGGGGTGTTATAGTAAAATTAACTCAAAATTGATATGATTCAATGATTAGCTGAATATGAGTCTAAATACTCCAATAAAATAGTATTTTAATAAATTTCGTTCACATTTTTACCCTTAACATTTTCATTAATTCCACTGATAAACCTTTTGGTAATTATAGTGACAAAAGTTTTTTTTACACTTATGGGGGTAACATAGTTACAATAAAAGGAAAAAAGACCGTAAAATGATAATGGTTGATTTTTTTAAATCATATTTCATTAAAATGAATGAAGATAATATTTTAAGAAATTTTAAAATATTTAAGATAACATTATTTGTAAAAAAATACATTAATTTTAATTTTTTAGCTGTACATTTAAATTGACTTTTAAAACTGTAGAAAAAAATGGAATTCAAATCCATTGAATCAAAAAATCTCAATTATTTAATTTTTATCTAAAAAGTATAATACAAGAAATCACTATATTAATGTTATTTTTAGTGTCTTCAATATTAGTTTTCTTATTTTCCACAACTAGGAGAAACACTATGTTTTTTATTCATATACATTTAAGGAAAATATTTAACATCTAATTTTTTAAAACAAATTACCATGATTCAAAAATGAGTTAGTTTAAAAATAAAAATTATAAAAGAACATATCGTCAATTTATCACAATGTAAGAAATTTAAATGTAATAAAATAAATAGAATGAAATCTACTTTTTTCAGTAAATAAAATAATATAATTCATTGAATCATGAGAAAATGAATCAAATGGACATATATTCATCCTTTGAATTTTTACATATAATATATACATAGAAAAGGAATATGTTAGTGCCTTTTATGAATCATTATCAGTTTATTTATAACCTTAATTTCCCGATTAGGTATTTACTGTGAAAACAAAATTCAATAAATTTACAATTCATAATGTTTAAAAATAAAAGTTAAATATTTAACAAATTTGGACACCCTAATTCTAAATATGGAATAAATTATTCATTATTCATATAATATAAGCGTAAGAGTTAAATTTAAAATTAAATTGGAAAATGTGATGAAAAATGGGTTTTAGGAAAAATAATTTTCTAAATATAAAAAATGTTTTATTGGACAATTCACATAGCTAAACTTTATATATTCATTCCAGGAGTACTAAGTTGTAATGTGATCTTTGAGAACACTTATGGGGGGATAACAAGAAAAAATATATTTTAGAGTATATCTCAAGGTGCTTGATATGTTTTCAAGTTAAAACCGAGAGATAGAAGTCCAAAAGGATGATGAAACCATTACATCTACACAATTGGAAATGGGAGAATGTCACTATAAACTTTGTCACAAGTCTCCCAAAGATATCCAATGTAAATAATGTGATATGTGTTATGGTGGCCAAAGTCACCAAGGCTGACCACTTTATCGCTATCCAGGAATATATCTCATGTGAACAACTTGCTATGTTATATGTGAAAGAAGTAGTGAGAATTCATGGGGTTCCACTATTGATTGTCTATTATCACGATCTCAGGTCCACATCTATGTCTTGTAGGAGTCTTAAAAATGCATTGAGTACTGAATTAAATTTTAAAATGACCTATCAACCCAAAACTGATGGCCTATCTGAAAGGAATATTTAGATAATCGAAGATATTCTTAGTAAATTCTCTATAAAATTCAAAGATAAATGGGATCACCATCTCCCATTGGTTGAGTTTGCATACAATAATAGCTTATTCTTTAGTATTTAGATTTCTAAATATAAATATGTATATGAATGTGATGTAGAACTTCAACTTTCCTGCATGATGTCGCCGAAATAAAGCTACATGGACATGATCTTTTGCAAGATATGATAGAGAAGGTTTAATAAATCTAACAACATATCAAAGTTGTTCTGAGTTATAAAAGGAGTTATGATGAAATATATTATAGGGACTTAGAGTTTCACATAGGAGATTAATTATTCCTTCGAATACTACCATGGAAGAGAGTCATGAGATTTTGAAAGAAATGTTTGTTAAGCCCAAAGTATATTCTTCCCTTTGATATCCTTGATTGAATAGGAGACATGGATTATCAGCTTTCACTTCCACAGAATTTAGAACAAGGTCATGATGTGACCCGTGTGTCACTCATGAGGAAGTACATCCAAATCCCTCCCTTGTATGTAACTCGGAGGCGGTATAGTTGGAAGATGACCCCAGTTATGTGGAGCATCCTGTAATGATTCTATACCAGAGAGATAAGTTTCTATGAAACTATACAACACACCATCTAAAATTATTTTGTAGGTTCCATAAATATGAAGAAGAAACATGGGAACCAAAGGAGGAAATAAAGAGGAAGTACCCTCATTTATTTATGAAAAATGAAATTTCGAGAGATATTTCATAATAGGGGAGAATATTATGAACCAAATTTTTATCAAAGTAATTTATCCATTTTTATAGTAATGTACATAGTATAAATAACATTAAATCTCATATATTACCATATAAAAACATGATAAATTAATATGTAAAGAAATAGTAAGTATTTCTAGAAATTAAGGAACCAATATTGATGAAACAGTAACTTGACTATTGGAATAGTTATATGATCCTTATGAACAATAAACAAGACAATGAATTCTAACCATACCAATGAAAGTATAAATAATTTTTTTTATCTTATAAGTTAAAATATGATATAAGTATAACATAGTATAAGAATGTAAATATTTTAAAAATTATTCATTCATTGTTTGTATTTTTATAAGTTATAAATATTTAATTAAAAGTTTAATATTTATTTAAGAATTTAAAAGAAAAAAATATTTTTTAAAAATTTACTTATAAATTAATATATTTTGTGTTTTATGATTTTAAGATAATTTTATGAGACCTTAAGTAATTTATCAATGTGTTATAGAAATAGTTACAATTTTGAAATCTGTATTTTCCATGTAAATAGTGGTTTTAATTAGAAATTGAATTTATCATATATAAAAAATTATTCCCCAAAACATTAGTTAATTTTTTATTTCTAAACATTGAGAAATGGTTACAGTGATTTTTTTCTGGAATTTTCTAAAATATATCAATTTTTTGTGATTAGTAAAATATGATTATTTATGATAAATGCCAAAACCTGAATTATTTAGTAATTCTTGAGTCATGGATGATGTAAGTGACCATAGATTCAACAACAAATGAAAAAATTACTCTATTTTGTCACAATAATCCTCACTGTTTCTTGACTTGGGAAAAATTGTAAACTAATAATTAAAATAATAAGAAAACACCCCTCTCAACCACAATAAATACCAACCCTCACTCTATATTCTCCTCTCACATCTATAGATTTCATATTATCCCAAATTATTCCCAAAAAACATCCCTAGTCTCTCCACCTTGTCTATGAGATATTTTTTTTATCAAAATTCAAATACTAGATTCCCTTAGGCAGATCTCAAGAGGATAATTCAAGAGGTAAATCCTCTCTCTTTTTCTTTTAAATTCATTTAAACTTCATTTCTTTTATTATTATATCATCGCCTCCCTTAATATAAAGGGAATTATAACTCTATTACATTATATATACAGTAATTATATAATTTTTATGTATGATAAATAACTAAACTCACACCCCCCCACAATTTTGTTATGAAAATTAAATCCTCCCCATGATGTGGAAATTTAACAACTTCGTGGGCCATGTCCGTTCATTTTCCTGAAACACATTCATTTATTATAATAAAACCATTATATGGTTTAAAATAGAGAATAATATTTATTATAATATCCTATTTATGTTTTGTATGTAATATTTATATGTAATTCTAAATGATAAAACAAAACGAGTTCGTTATGATCGAAAAACCGCCAAAATTAACCTAAAATGATAATCATTAATTTTTATCTAATGATTCATCCTCATTGTATTTAACCTAGTTATTTATAAAAAAATTATACATCTTGAATAACATATAATTAAAATTATATATATTTATAAACATTTTACATGAACCTCCATTCAATAATACATCATAACTGATCATGAAAACTCGGGAAACGAATGCTCCAGAATGATGAAATTAAACTCTATATCTCATTTAATGGCCCATAAAAGAGAATAATAATACCACAATGAAATAAATTAATTTAAAAAAGGTTATTTCATTGTTAAATAATTAATCTAATTTCATTATACAAGATCTTAATGTGATAGAAGATTACAGACAGAAGGTAAGGGGATTCCTCGATCCCAACTCTCTTTTTTGGGTTTTAACTCTTTCACCACATTTTCATTATGGTTTTTAGTTAAAAATAAAGTATTGATAATTATCATAATTTTTCTATTATTTACATGTTTTCCACTTGTGTTTAGGATAAACACAATGTTTTCCCAAATAAATCTTCATAAAAAACAGCTTTTACCTGACAAGATTGGTTCCTTCACTCAAGGTTGATGATTCTTATATCAATTATATTATTACTTCATTCATTTTAGAACCCAATATTTATGAATATATTCTTATGAAATGAAACCCATTCATTTCCATGGTTTATTGTATGTTCATTATTAATATATGTTATATGTGGAATTAATGATAATGTAAATGTTGTGATATGATTGGTGCAATAAGAATTATATAGCACAATGTAAATGTTTTGATGTGAAGGGTACACCCTGAATTATATAGCACTCTAATTCATTGGTTAATTGTAATAACCTCATGAGATAAAATGAAATATGCATTAACATGATTCTAGATTTGTTCATAACTATGTGTGGTAGTTTAAAACTAAGACATGATGTTTCATTTTCATGCATTGCCACACTACATGTCTCTTATTAATGATTAATCTAATTATTATGATATTATACCTATGTTATGATGATAATGATTATGCTCACCCCATATTATATTGTTTCATGTTATTATATATCCTCTTACTGGGCTTTTAGATCACCCCTTTTTGATGTATATCCTTAGTTGAGTACTTTAACTAAGGAAAATTTAAGGGCCAATAAGAAGCTACAGAAGAATGAAATAAATAATTTTTTATGTTTTATTTGTGTAAATTTTATGTATCTTTCATATTTTCCCAAGACTCTAAACCTTTGGATCCCTGTTATGTAATGATTTTATGTTGTTTTTATTTAAATTTATGTAACAGTAACGTAAGAAAAGAAGTGTATTTATACCCACAACATAATAAAATCTCATAATATTGATGATATTATTATTATTATACCATTATATAATAATAATAATAGAAGGGGTGGAGGAAGAAAGAAAACCAGAATGCTCATTTGAAAACATTACCTCTTCTTCAGGTAAACTAATTTGGTTTTCACCAAAGGACATTTTTAGTAGAATTTATTCTTAATATATAGATTCTAGGATGATATGAGAGTGAATAGGTTATTTGGGAAGGTATTGGATAAACCAATTCGTCTTTAAGGTGTTATTAGAGAATGAAAGTGTGTGACCTTTTATATGTGAGGTGAGTGGTACAATTTGTTTTTTGAATAATGTTAGGTGAACCCATGTTTTTATAAAATGTTTCTCCATTTTAATTAAATATTATAATACCTAATAAGGAATTTAGAAAAACAATCTTTAACCCCAAAAATATATATACACTAAAAAAATATAATGACGATTCAAATTGATTATGTTGATTAAATATAACATGGGTTACTTGAAAAAGATTCAAAAAAATTGAATTTAAATTTAATTAATATAATGAAAAGAAAACACTGTTAATAAATATTATTATTTTTCAGTATTCATTGAAAAATCAGTATTTTTTGAAAAATTTAAAAAATTCGACCAATGTAAATTTTGATACTTATATTAAAAAAATTATATTTTTAAATTAATTTTCTAAATGTTCCCATATGTTATTATATTATTATTTTAATGAAAAAAACATTTTTGATGAAAAAATATTTTTGAAAAATATAATCACTTTACTAAAAATTGATTTATTATTTACTAAATATTTGTCAATAATATTATATGGAGTAGGATATATATATATATATATATATATTATAATTTAGTCAATTCTATTCATACCCACAAACTTTACAGTTATTTTATAACAGTAATATATATCATAGGTCCTTCATGTCCAGTCTTGCATGTTGAATATTCTATCGAACCAATAAATTTCAACTTTACATGTAACAAAAGCTAAAATTTGTGTTTCCTGTAATGAAATATGAACATAGTGTTGCATGAAATGTAAGATAAAATCAGTGTTATGTGCCCTTTGTGTTATCTATTATTATTTTATTCTTCTTAAATTTCAGGGTGTTATAGTAAAAGTGACTCCAAATTGATTTTATTGAACGATAAGATGGGTATGAGTTTAAATAATCTAATATAATAATATCATTAAATTTTTGGATCTCAATTTTATCCTTATATTTTTCATTTATCCCATTGATAAATCATTTGGTAATTATAGTGGGAAAAATGTTTTTAAACTCTTAAGGGGGTAATATAGTCGCAATAAAAGAAAAAAATGATCATAAATGGATAATTGTAGATTTTTTAAACCATATCCCATTAAAATGGATAAAGATAATATTTTTATTAATTCTCAAAAACTTAATATAATATTATTTGAAAAAAATACATTAATGTTAATTCTAGAGCAATATATTTAAATTAACATTAAAAACTGCAAAAAACAACGGAATTTGTATCCCGTGAATCAAAAAATATTTAATATGTGATTTTTATATAAAAAGTTAATTTTAAAAAATCACTCCAATAATATTATTTTTAGTGTCTTCAAAATCATTTTATTTATTTTTTACTTCCTAGAAAAACACTATGTTAGTGTTTCATAAAAATTTAAGAAAATTATTTAATATCTAAACATTTTAAATAAATTAACATGGTGAAAAAATGATTTAGATTTAAAATAAATAATTATAAATGAACATATTCACAATTTATCACAATGTAAAAACTTTAATGATAATAAAATAACGAAATTGTCATTTTCCCTTTTTCATTAAAATAATATAAAGCTATGAATCATGGGAAAAAGTAATAAAATGTCCATATATTAGAAGATTTTATGAATATTACTAATATAGTATTATAAATAAAAATTTAAAAAAGTGATATGACCTATTAGGAATCATTATAATTTTATTTCTAACCTAAATTACCTGATTTAGCCTTTACCATGATAGAAAAATTTGACACATTTACTATTCATAATGCTTTAAAATAAGATTTAAATATTTAAAAAATATGGACCCACTAATACCAAATATGGAATAATTTTTTTTTATTTAAGGAAAATAATTGTAACAATTAAATTTAAAATTAAATAGGTAAATGCGTTGAAAATTGGTTTTCTAGAAATATGATTTTCTAAATTTAATTTTTTTTATTGAAAATTCAATTATAAAACTATTTTAAACTACCTTAATTGTAGTATATTTATTAAAAATTATCTAATTTATTTCTAAAACTAATCCTCAATATAATTTTACATTGTAAATACCCAAAAATAAATTTCATTTTTCATTAAAAATTATTATTTTGACAATTCATTAAAAAATGAATACTTTTAAAAAACAACTAGAATTTCACCATTGTATAATTTTGAACAATGAAATCATAAAATTATATAAATTTTGTAAAATATAACTACAATAAAAAAATATTTAATTATATATCCTCTCATAGAAATCAATAAAAATCATTTTTCAAGAAAACAAAATTTTGAAGTATAAACCCGCTTTATTGAAAATGGAATGGTTATTTACCAAATATTAATAAATAAATTCGTATTCATTATAAACATTATGAATATTTCAGAAATTATTAATCCTTATTCGTTCCCTCTAAATTAAAATCTATGTTATAATGATCATATTTAAATAATATTATTTTATGTTTTGTTTAGGCTCGTTGTTGCACATCATATATGATATTGAATATAAGTTTTTGTTGAAATATCAAAATAATAAATTTATCCCCATTAAAAATATTTCATACATGTAATTTCAACATTAACATGAATTCCATGGTTTTAAAAGTTGAACAAACCTTTAATAAAATCCCACAAAGTAAATAGGTTTTATTGGACTTCCTCCCGAAAAGAGAGAAAAATATGTACAATGGTTATCTAGAAATAAAACATACACTATTTAAAAAATGTTTACATTATAGGTATTTTAATATATAGGAATGGAATAAAATAATAATTTCAAAATAATTATGGTGAGTGATATAGATAATTGATCATCAGAAAGTGAACAATCCTGAAAAAGTCAATAACCACAATACAATAAAACGAATAGGTGTGAGAATGACAATCAATTCATAGGAAATGGATGTAAATGGTAATTTTTTGGTTTCTATATTATTTTACAATAGTTTTGGAATTACTTTACCATCTAGATGTATAAAATTATGAAATATACATACATGGAAAGTAGAGTGTCATTATTTAATCAACATACACACCAATATCATCTTCTTCTCTAAACCATAAGTATTAAAGATGAATTTTTTCATAAATCACTAAAATAATATTATAATGCATCACAAAATTACAATAATGGATAACAATAAATACCAAAGATATTTGAAAAATAACCAAAACCAAAATGGTTTGTAGAAGGTGAGATAATTCCTAAAATGAATACCCCTTCATATAATGTAATATGAAATTATCCTCTAAAGCCATAACAATAACATACAATGTTCAAAATTGATCATTTTGCTAAAAAAATAATCATAATTCTTTTAAATTTATTCTTTTCCATGATTGAAACCTAAATATTATATATTTTTATTATTCAAAGATTAGTTTAAAATTTATATATAAATAAAATAAATCAGTAATAATGACTTATAGAAAAAATGTATATGAAAATTTCTTATAATTTCAAAGATATGATAATAATTTCCATAAATGACCAGAATAAATATTAATAAACATATGATTTCGAAAGAAAAAACAAACATTAATCCATAAATAATTTCCCAAAATATTCTATTTACCTTTACCATATAATATTCCAAAAAAATAGTGATCTCTTTTCAAAAATAACAATGATCAGATAATCAAAAAATAAATTTATATTCACAAAGTTATCTATATGATAAATCATATATACCCAATATAAACATAATCATTATTTTTAATTTCATACTATTTGAATCATCACATAGGTCATTCGTATGAGATCCACCGTTATCACACTTCAGTTCTGGGTTCAACCCTTGCATCCTTACCGGATATGGTAGGCTTTCATTTGACATGAATGTCTCCCTTTTCCTAAAACCATATTGTTATAATTTTTATACCATTACCAATTTTGTGAAACTCATCATCAAAAAATATACATAATAATTACACATCATATAAACAAAAAACATAATCAATACCACTAATCTTATTTCCACAAAATTTATTTTCATTATTCCTAAAATAATCAATAATTTTAAATCTAAAGGATATATATACTAAACCAAATAAAATTATCATTTATCACATCAAAACTCAATCACTTAAAACCTCAAAAGTGTGTCGAAAACATTGATTTTATGATTAACCTAAAAATTGTTAATTTATGATGGTATCCATTATTCATAATATAAATTCCCATGAGAAGATCCTTATATCCAATTTTATCTAAACCATTGTAGGAAAAAAACTATAAAGGCCTAAAATTCTCACCCCAGATCTGATGTTAAAAAAATAAACATTAAATTTATGGCTTTGATACCAATATCTTTGACCCAATTATTTCGATAGAAACCATACAACATCTAAATTAGTTATTGGATCATTCAGATACCAAATGACCTTTTATATTTATGGTTTAATATATTATGGAAATACTATAATATAAACAAAACCCATGACTTTAAGATAGTATTTATTTCATTGTAACTATTTTTTATATTCTCTATTATTTCTTCATCATCTCTAACAAAATATTTCTCATTTAAAAAATTAATAATGAAAAATAATTTATCATTATTCATCAAAACACATGTAAAAAATTCATAATAAGGGTTATCCCAAATTCTCAATAAGGTATTATATAAGAATAAAAAATTTAATTTCATTACTGTAAGTAAGATGAGAATAAGGTAATGGCATCATAATCAAAGTGCATGAGGTTAACATAATGGAATTTCTACCTATAAATAACAAGATAATCAGTCATGAAACATGGAATAATTCTTTAATAATGGTAAGAATCATAATAATAAATAATCATGATACATGTACTATCAATATTGATCGAAGTTATCATTAAAAACCTAGAGATGTTTTCTGATAAGAAGTAGAAAATACATTACATTTAACATAAACTCATCATATGAAATTTAAATGTCATATTATTTATAAAAAACCAATATAATTAATATATAAAACATATAAGTAAATCTTGGAATCATTTCCATATCACATATAAAATCATATTAAAAATTGAATAACCATAAGGTCAAATTCCATACCTAATGCATTGTAGGGATATTGTAGACCCACCTATACTTGGTTAATAAGGAAACACACTATCCTTGGTTTAAAAAAACCTCTTATACATAGTATAGAAAGGAAACACTGATTATTATATAAAATTTACAAGAAGTATAAAAAGAATAATACATATAGAGAATAAATATCATCATAAAACATATAGAAACACCCATTATTCCTTTCATAACATGAGTAAACAATGGAAATGAAATGGGTTCTATGAAAATCTCTTTGAAATAATCATTATATGAATATAGAAATAAATAGGATTTTTAATTAAAAATATCCACAGTGGATCATAAATTAAATCAAGGGTTATTGAAATTGAAGAATGAAAATACATTTAAATGATCCTGATTTTTTTTTGAAAAATAACCTTTTCAAATTAAAAATCACTTTTAAAAACAAAAAAAATATAAAATACTGGGAGAATAATTTTCAATGAAAACATCCATAGAAACATTATAATAGCGTATATAAGAAATAATGGTAATGTTATAAGAGTATTGTTCATGTTTTAAATGATATAAAATATACATTGGCTTAAAATATTTATTTAAGGGAGACTAAGGTGTAATATTTGGAGAATGTTTGGAAATTTTCATTTTAAGTCAATTTAAACGATTTTCAAATATCGTTAAAAATGATTTAGGATATATTTTATGTCTATAAAATAATTTTTTTTAAATTTTTTACAGAACATTAATTTGAACGTTAAATATTCTCAATAAAAAACATAAATACAAGGTAATTAAAATTCAAAAATGACTTTTTGATGTTTAATTAATAAATAATATTGGAAATAAACATTAAAATGGTAATCCAAAATCATAACCAAAAGAGAATAGAATATATTTTGTTTAATAAGTTTTGATCATATGATTTCCCCCAATAATCCTTGAATATAATAACTCCCAAAATATATATATTTTTTAACTTAAATCTTTATAACTTCGGTAAATTGATAATAATAATCCTAGTGAAAGAATAACATCAAATAAAACATTAAATATCATGAAAATATGGTGATTAATTATTTTTTTAAAGGGTCAGTGTACATCACTTATAATATAATATATGTTCATATCATAATCATATGTCCCACAGATATGGAATTTTAGGTGAACCACCCATACAGATATCATATCTTCAAATTGAGAATTAATTAATTAAGGGGATATGTTTATGAAATGAAAATCGACACAAAAAGTGGAAATATATAATAAATCCATATTTTAATCAAATTTCACAATATCACATCACAAAAAATTCAATGAATAAGATTTATAATCCTATGAAGAGATAATTTAATTATGAATCCTTCTACCACTTGGTAACCTTCAATTGAAACAACTTAGATAAAGTAAATAAAATTTAAAAATAAAAATCCATGAATTATGATGTATTCATGATAATAGATGTAAAATGTTTATTATATACACTATATAATATAAGTTAGGTGTATGACATTAAAATATACCTTAATTAAATAAAATTAAGGTGAAATATCATACATCGAGTAGAGACTTAAATGTATTCCATTTAACTCCTATATAATAAACATAGATAAATTATTTAGTTATTAAATAATTTTTTATTGGTTTATTACTCTTTCATTAGCCCATTTTTTTATTTATTACAGTGATGTGTTTAACTACCGAATCATTTAAGTCCACATTATGTGTTTTGAGGACGTTAGATCGATCATTTCAAAACAAATTTTTCATGTTATCCATGGAAAAAAGTTTTATTATTCGATAATATTACGAGTAATAAACATGAAATAATTATAATTTTTTATAAATTAATTACACATTTTAAACAAACCATGCAGGATGGTTATGAAAAATGAATAACCCTACAATCATGGATGTGGTAGGTTGCACGTAACCATGAGTAACATATCCATTTTTCAACAATAATTATGGAAATAAAATATGTATTATATAATATTTTAAGAATATAAATTATATAATAAATACATATAATTTAATTATTTATACTTATCTATATATAATCCATCTTATGTGGTGATGAAAAAAGAATGACATCACATCGTGGAGGTGGTAGTCCACATGAATGCACGAGTGATATTATCATCTTTAGTGAATCATAAGGTAAGAAAGTAAGGGATATATAATTATTTTTATAATTAAAAATATTACTTGAATATCACATATATCGATTTAATATATCATTATAACCAACCTTGATATATGTTGATGGAAAACAAATTACATCGGTCTACCAGGCTGTAGTCCATTGTATAGAAGAATGATGAATTCCTTTCCCATTTGATGAAAGTTAGAGATGTATGTGTGGTATAAAAATAAAATAATAACATATTAGTATATGGAATATTTCAACGTTATTATTTCATCATCTTTCAATAATATTTGAAGGTGATTGAAGAAGAAAATAAAAGAAAATCATCTATTCAATGGGATAACTCTTCTTCGAAAAACCACATATAGTTTACACCAAAATCATTCCTAAGTTGATTTTATTATCATAAAAGAAACATGAGATTTTGAGAGGGATGTAAGAAAATGTTTTTTGAGGTATTAATAGAATAAAAATGTTTTTTAAGTGTTAGTAAATGGGATGAAATGACCTTTAATAGTAGAGGGGATGGGAACTATTAGAGTTTCTTAAGATATTAAATTAATATAAGTTAATTATGATATCTAAATGTATAAAAATTGATAATATTATAATATAATTTTAGGATGAGATGAAATTATATCATCAGATATAAATTTTATATTATTGAATCCCAATTTAACCCTTATTTTTAGTTTCAACCCATTGATAATCCTTTTTCAAATAATCTCATATCAATTTTTTAGTCTTAATTGATAATATGGTTATAATAAAATAAAAAATTCCCACACATGGTCTATTTTTTTATTTAATCAGCCACATATGATTCAAATTTATAAAGATAAATTATTTAGTAATTTTAAATTATATAATAAAACATTATTTTAGAAAAAAATATTTATATCAATTTCTAAACTATTAAATGTATTTGAATTTTCAAACTATATGAAAAAATGTAATTTGATTCCAATTTAGTTAAAAATGTAAAAATATTGAACTTGTATTAAAAAAATCATGGATTATAAAAAATCAACAATATAATATTATTTTTATTTTCTCCAAAAAAAAATTTATAGATTTTATTACTGATTGTACAAGCACTTTATCATTATTGCCTAAGAATTAATCAAAATTATTTCCATAATAAAAATAAAAAATAAATTATAATGATTAAATAGATCATTTATATTTTAAATTATTATTCAGAAACATACATATCCCCTATTTATCAAAATGTAAAAATTAAAATATAATAAAAGGAAGAGAATGAAATTCATGACTATTCATGAAATAATATAATATAAATGTAAAATTCATGGAAAAAAGAAAAAAAAATTCCATAAATTTAACATTATTATTATTATGGATTAAATATAATTATTTAATTAAAATAAGTAATATTTAGAGCTGTTTTGTGCCATTATCATTTTTAACCTAATTTACCCAAATTACCCTTCACCGTTATAAACAAATCTACTAATGATACTATTTATAATTTCCAGAAATAAGTGTGAAATTTAAAAACAAAATTCTAAATTATTCAAAATATGTTATCTATTTCTAAATATTGAAACAAAATAAGTGTCATAATTCTATATAAAATTACACCAACAAAATGTGATAAAAAAATATTTCTCAAAATAATTTCCTTCTAAATATAAAGATGTTTTTATTCCAAATTATTAATATAATTTATTTAAAAGACCATAATTATATTATTTTAAATAAATAGTTAATATTTTTATTTCAAATATAATATAAAATAGAATTTTATATTATAGATAAATTATATGAAAATATTATTTTCAATAAAATATGAATATTTTTCACAATTTATTGAATGATGAATCATTTAAAAAAATATTAACATATCACAATAAAAAAATTCTGAAATTATAATTTAAAATATGAAAAAAAAAATTAAATAACATTTCCAAACTTTAGAGAAATTATTTATATTTTTCTCTCATGAAGATAAAAAAATGTTAATTTTGAATATAACAAAACTTTGAAGAGTAAAGTGAATTTACTAAATATTGAGGTCTTATTTACTAATAATTAATAAATAAATTTGTGTTGAGTATAAATTTAATTAATATTTCATAATTTAGTTTTCTTTATTGATTCCATCTAATTTAACAACTAGTTTAATATGGTCATATTTAAATAATAATGTTTTATGGTTTATTTAGACTCGGTTTTTCATGTTTTATAAAATAACAAACACAATATATTTCAAAAAATATTGAGATATTATAGATGAAAAAGTTTCTGAAATGAATTTTATTGATATTTTCATCCAATTTAATAGGTTATAAGTGTTTGAATAAATAAAAACAATTTTTGTTTGATTCATGTGATGTAATTGTTATAAAAATCAGACTTCCTCAACCAATTTTTTATAAGATGATAAGCATGATGTTATAAAAGATAAAATTACAACTAATAAAGAGATAATGAAAATGAATATAACAGATAACCAAAACCTATACCATTTGAATCTAATTATTCTAGTGATGATAAATGTAAAACAAGAAGAACATTTTTAAAATTCTCAAACTAAAAAAATGGGTTGAATTTGACAACATCATTGGAAACAAGAAAGCTCCAGTTCAGAAAATAAGAATGTTAATGTTAGGAAATCTTACATCAATTAATTTTGAGGTGGAACCATAATCCATTTTAGAGTAATTTGAATATATATAGTGGTTAAATGTGATAAATTTGGCATTATATCAAATTGAAAACATGACACCATGGATTTTGTTACTTGATATAGTGGAAAAATATTATTGGTAAAAAATGGGTGTTCATAAATAAGCATTTTGAATATAGAGAAATTTCATTAATTAAATAACGGATTTATTATAAATTTTTCCAAATTGTGAATGGTGTTTATTTTTATGAAATGTCTTCCCCTGTTGGGATACTTTAAATAATAATAATGTTCTTTTAATTTTCTTCTCATCATTTTTAAAATTATTATTAGATGGATTTTAAGTCAGATTTCAAAAAATGGAGAAATTATAGAGTAATATACTAGGAAACCAAGTTGACTGTTACTTGGTAATTATTGAACCATGTTGTATAAGTTGAAAAAATATTTTTATGGGTTGAAAAAGTCTCCTCATATGTGGTACTAAAATCATTTTAGTTTTTTCCAGAAGTAAAAAGTTTATGAATGAATGGTTGATAACAAGTTATATTTGGAGGAAATGATTACATGTACCATAATTTTGATTTTCTACAATTATGAAAAAAAAATCATGTGATAGGGATAAAACAAGTGATGAATTTTCCAATAAAATGAATAATAAAGTTCGAATTTATATTCTTGTAGAGTTTAATTAATTTTAGGGATTACATGTTAAATTTTTTTGAGATAAATATTTATATATCATTAAAATTTTGCAAGATGATAAATTAAGTTTTTTTGAAATGAATGATTGAAAATATGTTTCGACTCCTATATCATTGGCATGAAGATGAGTAATGACAATTTTGGGAAATTCTATAATCAGATGGTCTTCCAAAAGTTAATAAGTTGATTAATCTATTTTACTATATAAAGAATAGACATTGATCATTTCTTTTAATTATGTGAAATATATCAAAGTGATCTGAAGGAATAAATTTTTTTGGAAAATAATATAATAATTAGGTATGTTAAAGGAACATGAAATTATGAACTGATGTACAAAAAAGTGATGAGATGATTTTTTTGGTCATTTATGTTTATTAGAATGGAAATTTTAATGATAAAATTTTTAAATCAGGAAGAACATTCTTCTTGGGAGAAATTATTTTGATCTGGAATCTTAAGAATCAATGTTTTGTCATATTGATTACAAAAAAAGAAATATACATATCCATCATCCCTGCTCTAAAAAAATGACTTGGATTCATGTTCAACTAGAATATTTAAGGGTAAATGCATCTAAACTGTTGAATATAATTTGGGATAATAAAGGTCACATTGAATTATCTACAAATTCAATACAATAATCATGATCAAGGACCAATAATAATAAATATCATTTAATTTTTTAGAATGATACATGTAAAGATTCTATGACCAAATTTATTTCAATAAAATATTTTATTGTTGATGTTTTAACCAATTTCACACCAATGGAAGGATTTTAGGAATTGAAGCTGGTACTACATGTTCATCCTCAACCAATGAATTTATAAAGTTTATAAGGAATGTATCCCACCCATAATATGAATTATATTGTCAGGGGGAATGATAACAACGTTTTTAGAAGAACAACTATAACTTGTGAAAATATGACTCTATTGTTATATTTTAAGGGACAGAAAATATTGATGGTGTGTTTATCTAATTGTAGAGAAAAAAAATACTTTTCACCAAGTGAAGGAATTATTTCAAAAACTTTTCTCAACCAGTAGTGCGATGTCATGTAATTCTTTATGAGAAGGGTTTTAGTTTGATGAATGTTATGAAAAATGAGTTTATTAGTTAATAATGTTTCCAATTAATCCAATTTTGGATAATAAATATCCTTTGTTATGTTATTGAATATTTTATTATTTGATTTGAACATATTGTTTTTGAGTGTTTTGTTTCTTTTGAAAAAATGAGTTGCTAAAGTGGTTTATGAATGTTTAATATTAATAAAAAGAAACATTCATTAATTTAGAGGACGATTTACTAATCTACAGGTTTTTAACATGAGTAATATCATCATGATTCCAGATGAACCTATAAGATTTGGTACAAATGGAGAATAATTCACAATGGATAAGAAGAATAAATACTATTTTAGAATAAGTAAAAAGTGGGAAAAGATGAAAGTGAAATAATTAGAGGATCATGCATAGGTAAACAGTTAATGTTATAATAGAGATTAAATAGAAAATTTTAATGGATATACCCTCGTGTTAACTAGATAGATGCATATGAATCCTTCAATTATATAGTGTGGAATTTATTGAAGATACAAGAACTAAATAGATGATGTTACAAATTGGATGTTGAACATGGGGTATAGTTTGATGATATGAAGTCATGGATGTCCCTATTATAAATGGATATTTCATAAAAATCATTTCAATGAACATCATACCGACAAGTTCAATGTTTCATGATTTAAGGAGATGTGATGTTCACCGACAAGGGATATATTCTGAAGGAAGGTGTATAATGTCTGTGATGTTTTTGGGCTCTATTAGATCATCATTTAAAAAATTCTATGTTTTTTAGACTAGGAAATAGAACTATCAATGGATTCCCAATGGTTATTTTTACAGGTTAGGTTTATTGGTTGATGATCCATCAAATCAATGAGCATCAGATAAACAAATATTATTTCATTACATGGATGGGTATATTATTATATACATAATGAATGTTTGGATGTCAATGGATAGTAGGCTACTAATTCCCCAGCTATATGATTTTGACATCACCAATCAAACACATAATTCCCCATTGGTAGAAATGTTCTATAGACCATGAGTATGAGATTACCTGTGAATAGAAATAGATGAAGAGATTATATTTTTATTGCCCTAAGTCTATCTATCAAATATAAATAGATAGAGGGAATTTTAACAAGTAAATTCCCTAGGAAGATAAATTTTAGTTGTTCAAAGGATTATGAAAATAGTTCCCCATTTAGTAAGGTTCTTACTAAATCTCTCGGACAATAATTTACAAATTGGAGTTTAGAGAAACTATACATTAACATTGTAATATATTTAATAATGAAAATGTTTTGTTGTTAATTTAATTCTATCATGAAAAGTATAAAAAAGTTTTAATATATTCTTTTAAACCATGTTTATAGATATTCAAAGAAAGGTTGTAGAAGGTGATTTTGTAGGATAATTCAAGAATGTTCTAGAATTGTTGAAAATTATCCTTGTGAACTTGAGTGTTGAGAGAGATTAAAATTTTTTATTTTAGTTAAGATGGAAACATTGATAGAGTTCCCACGACTTCCCTCTAAGTGCATTCCTATATTCAATAGCGTTTGTTAGGTATGGGTTGTAATACAATATTTATTCATGAGTGAGAGTAGCTAAGTGTCTAATGTTGTAGTGAATTATAAGTTTCTTACCAAGGTAAAACTGGTTTAAGTAGAGGCACTGCATAAAGGGTTTGGTAAATAGAATCAGATAAATGTTTTACTGTCATAATTTTATTGGTTATAGTCCTCATATAGAGCACCAATCTGAGGAAAAGTTTTCTTCCCTCAGACCTAACACCAACCAAAGGTGTAAAAATTAGAGGTTCACTACTGTAGTTATACAAGAATAAGTTAGAGCACACCAGATGGGGACATACCAGATAGTTGTTTTCAGATGAAAATTATTTCGATTATGTTTTTGGAACAATTTTCTTATTTTATATTATAGTTTAACTGATATATAAGAAATCATTTTAAATTGTGGGAGTCAGTATAATTTCTTATAAGGATATAGAGGGATATTAATGGGATTTATCTCAGTTTTTTTCACTTTATATAATTTTGGACATCCCTGAACTGACATGAGTCCCAAAGGAAATGAAATAGTCTTCCACAATATCGGCGATCCTTGTAAATCCAATGTGCCTTTACTATCCCATCAATTCATACTTTTGATGTTTTTATACAATGTTGATATTGATTGAAACACTAACATGTTAAAAGGGATTTATTTCAAGGGAAATGAAATTGTAAAATATCATGTCACGAACCAATTAGGGTCGACCACAAACTGGCTACCTGAGCTTCGCCGTAGTATGGGCCAAAGGGCATTACCGATCACCACCGGCATACAACTAGTGTTGGGAATCAAAATTAAATACATGGGGATGATTTTTACCCTAAATTCATTATAAATAAATAAATGAAGACTGAAAACTGAAATAAAAAACTAACAGTTGTGAGATAATAAAATTGTGCATACCTCCATCTGACCCTATGGGTTACCGCCGAACTCAAACCATAGTCGTGTTATGGCGACTGAATCTGAGAAAGAAGAAGAACCCAATGCTAAAAACAAAGATAAACTATATGTGTGAGTATTAAACCTTAGTAGGTTATCCCGTTAAAATTTTCCCAACAAACTTCCTTTAAAATAAAAAGAAACCTCAATTTTCAATTTTGAAGTACAATATCTTAAGGTATTATTTTATACTCATTTTAATAAAAAAAGCATCCCATTACCCTTATTCATTTCTAAAACCATGTTAATTATATTAGTTTTTCGTTAACATTAAAAAAGAAGAAGTGATGTTTACATTTTTTCATGGAAAGAAAACTTTTAAAAACTATTTCACATAAAATCACTCGTATAATATTTTAGAGAAAAATAAATCACTTCTAAGAAAAAACTATAAAATAATGAAACAAAATATTCATATTAAAAGGGATATTAAAATTTGTATAATAGTATCACATTAATTACTGTAAGAAAATAATATCTAATAGACATAATTGAACCCAAGAGAACAAGAATAACCAAAAAAATAAAAATAGATGATACCCCAGCCATGATAACATGCCACACATGATGAAATCAAAATTCCCAAATTCTCAACCACCATATATCAGGACATTTCAAGGGGATCAATCCCATATCAATAAACCTGAATATATCTACCTATTCTATGTCATTGGTTAGTACATCAATTAACAGTGCAACAACTGGTCATAGAAAATTCTCTCTATATTCCATATTCCCATGTATCATGTATATAATGGTGGTGATCCAAAACACATGAAAATATAAAAAAATGCATATAAAAAATAGAAATTTAAAAAAAGTCTTGGTGTTCTCTATTTAACAATACAAGTGTAATTGTCCAAAAAATAAAATCATAAAACATTATTTTCACCCCAAAAAATATAACCAAGGTTCATATATTAATATCAAAAATAAAGGAAGTTGAAAAAAACATGAAATTAATGATTCTAAAAAAAAGTAATGTGCATGGGAAAACCTTCCACAAATGATGGCCAAGACACTACATTCAAACTCAAGATGCTTCCCACACACATGAACACACTTCCATATATATATATATATACATATATATCTATATCTTTAAACCGATGCATGTGTTCCACATGCCATTATGGAAGATGCACATGAATGATATATATATTTATACATATCCATACTTAGGAAAATGTGTTACCGCCTTTGAAACTGACCTCCACCCCCTCAAATAAATATCTAGGAATCAAAACAACATAAATACGTAGAAAATTATTTATCCAAACATTGAAATAAATATACAATTGAAAATCTAAAAAAATATTTAAGAAAATCAATGTTAAAGGAAAACACTATTTTTAAAGCATCATATTCATTTGAATGCTCATCCATGTGTGCATTTAGTTAACCCATGGATGTTCCAACATCCAATGGTGAATTCCAACAAACCATGAAAACACCCAAACCATTTAAAAAAACACCATTTATAATCAACCAACCTAACAACTCTATTTAATTCCAACAACAAACAGTCCCTTTCGAAATAGAGAGTATCCTTCCAAAAACATAACTGCCCCAATCCTAAAGACTCCAAGGATATATAATTTGAATATAATTTACAAAAACATATCTATCCCAAATTCCATAACATGAATTAATTTATATTTTATAGGACATGATAAATATTACCAAATACAAAGTGGGAATAAACATGAATGCACAAACCAAGAATCGCCTAAAAACATATTTTTAACAAAATCTAAAACATCTAAAACATCTTAATAGGATATGAAACGGTCTCAAAGAAATGTGATTCATATTAAAACATTATTCAAAAAATTCAAGAATCAATGAAATGCATAAGAAGGAAAACACATGAATTCACCTACCTCAATGGTGTCTGAACATGACAAAACCCTCAATGGATGAAGATTACATGCCAATGAACAATCTTTACCCCTAGAATGGATGAAAAAAACATATAGAACCCAGTCATTAGGGTTTTTCCAAATAGGGAAAAAATTGGAACCCCAAATAAAATGAAGGAAAACCGACTAGAGGGGAAAGAGGGGAGGCATGAACAAAGGAGGAGGGTGCCGGTATGCAAGGTGCAGTCGGAGCGGAGGCCGTCAGTGAGAGGAAGGCAGTTTAGGAGTGGGTTTTCTGGAGAAAGGGGAAGCATGAAGACGATTAGGGGTTAGGGGAGGTGCACACCAATGAGGGACAACCAGAGATAGAAACAATGTCCTGATGGAAGGGCTTCGATGAGCTGCACAATAAAGATAATAATGGTGCAGGTGGGGGTGAGGTAGTGAGGAGGAAGGGGGAAGAGGGGATCCATGTTGTAGGTGTGAAAGGTATTAGGCTTTATTATTTAGTTTTTTTTCTCAAAAACCAACTAAAATAATGTTATAATAATAAAAATAATATTAATATTGATCATCATCACCATAATATTCTTTTAATTTTGTTAAATTTTAATAATTATAAATTTTTAATAATAATAATATTAACAATAATTTAATAATATTATTATAAATAATAACTAAATAATAATATTATTAAAAAAATTAAATAATAACAATATTACTATCCACAACAATAATATTATTATTATTTTGGTTTAAAAATTTACATTATTTTATTTCAATAAAATTTATTTATTTTATGTATTGGGATGCCTTATGATAACCTCGGTTGACTGTATGGTTACCAATAACAATGTGATTCATGTGCACTAGCTCGAAACCAACAAAAATTATCAAAATTAAAAAATATGTAAACCATCACTAAACACAAACCTCAACAAAAAGGACAAAGACCAATAGATTGATAAAATGAACAAGTATCCAAGGTTTGGGTGTGACATTTTTCCCCACCACAAAAACTTTCTTCCCCCATAAAGTCTCCCAACCAATAATCTATCAAAAATTATGCTCATATCTGATTAAGTCTGAGTAATACCATAAAATATGGGTTGACCTTTCCCTCCATAGGTCACACCCAACCGATTCAAGAAGAAACTTAATCCAAATATAGTCGGGGAGGGGAACATGAGAGGGTTCTCCCCACTACAAGAATTAAACTAATGTAGAAACATTAAAATCGGAACACACCACCCTAGGGAGGGGATAACACAGGAACTCTTAAACAGAATTTAACCAAACAATGCCCTTAATACAATCAGAAACTAAGGAACTCTTATCCCTAACTCAATAAACATCTGCAATTCTTACGAATAAACCACACCACATGGATTTCAGCAAGATTATTATTACAAGGAAACCTGAAATACCTGAATACTGATATAAGGGAGTTCTCATGTAATAACTGAAATTGATCTACACAAGGGCCAAAAACAACACTAATGAACCCACGAAAAGAAACTCGGATGAGATAGAAAACCAGAAACATCGTCCACCCGTCTCGCAACACCAAAACATATCCAAGTGTGTATAGCTAAATCCAAAACTAAAGTGTACCTAGTAATCCATGGGACAAATTCCTCAAAAATTAAATCAAAATATTTAGAGATTCCACTTGTAGCATAGACACAACACCTTGGATTGTGATAAAGAGAGTTCATCACACCACCGCAAAAAAATGATGAACTTAAAATTAATACAAGACCAAGACAAGAAAATTTCAGATATTTCCACCCCAAATAAGAAAACATAACCCAGGAAAAGGTTTGAAACATCCTTGTCATCTCATGAATATGCACGAGCTTCACCCTAAGATCTGTGGATGGGGATTTGATGGCCAATGCATATCCTGTCTCATAGTTAGTAACTAGAATCCCCGGATCATAACTTCTTCCTCGAATGATATGTTCTTACAGAACATCCCCTGGCGACCCGAAGGAAAAAAATGTTGGAAAGACTTAAGAGGGATGTGGAAAGACGACTTAGAATTTCAAAACCATGCTTACCAATGGTAATATATAAAGTTGTTTGTTGAATTAGATATTATAACAAACACGGATATCTTATTAATGATATGTTCCTTTGGAATGGACGCCTATCTAGATGGGGAACCTTCATGAAAGATGACCACCATTAAATATGTAACGACCCAATGTTTTTCAATGAAAATTCCCTTGTCATAAGTATATCATAAAAACACATGAAAACAAAAAATAAGGAACTAATAAGTGATATGTTACTTTTAAACATAATTTTGACACTTCTGTGTTAGGAATTTTGAAAATCCAGCATACCCGGTTGTAATCAATAAGTTATTTAGAGTCCGATAAGGAAAACTTAATTTTTGGTTAATAGTATCCTACCCTAATGAATAGTGACATACCCTTATGAAGAGTGATATAACCTAATCAATAGTATCCTCACATATGGAAGAATAAAAATAATATTCATGTTGGAAGTACGATATACCTATATGTTAGAATATCTTAATTAATATTTTAAAACTAGTTTTGATAATAAATTATTATTTTAATTAAATATTAAAATAATCATATTTATAAAATTATTTTTAAAAAATGGACTTCATTTTTGGATTCTACATGTTGGAAAAAGTTTAGGGTGAATTTTTTGGATTTTTCTGAAATACTATAATTTTTATGAATAGTAGAATCCATTACTTCACAATAAATGCTAAATAATTGATTAATTGAGTCATCAATGATGTTATGATGATGTAATCCCACTTGGTTCGAGATCATATGATAAAATCACTATTATTGGTCATGTAATACTCACTATTCCTTTTCTTTTGGAGATTTTATAAATTAATGATTATAATATTATGAAATCCCTCCTCTCCTCCACTATGAAACCCCCCTTTACTCCCACTTCTCTTCACTCCTCTCAATCCTTGTCCCTTGCCATTATTCTGCCCAAATAACTCTCCAAGCTCCCCCACGTCTAAAATCTCCTAGACTCTTCAAAATACCAAAACCACTCCCCTTAAGAGTTTCTCAAAGGAGGAAGTCTAAGGAGGTAAATTCCTCTTTCCAATTCCTTCATTTCTTTTAAGTTCTCTTTCTTTTTGTTTCTTTCCTAACCTCCCTTCACCATAATAGTATGAATAATTCAGTAAAATAAATGTACTATAATTTTTTCATGCTAATGATATATTTAATTATCTTATCTCCTTTCCCCACCCTTTTATTTGAATGAAATGAAAGCACTGTTTGAGATGTGCTAATTTAGCACATTCAAGGACAACCGTTTACCAATTTCTTTTATTATCATTAATTATGGTCATGAACCCATTTTTATTATGGTTGAACTAGATTATATTTATAATATATCCTATTTTTGGTTCTGTAATCCTTTTTTACAATTGGTGTTAAGTTATAAAGAAAAACATGTTCTTTGTAATCAAGTCCACTGATTAACAAAAACGGTTATCACTAAGGTTTTATAAATAATAATTCATCTTCACTCTAAGTAACATATTTAAAATTAAAATCATATAATCTCCTAGATATGAACTAAATAATATAACTTAAACTCTGGACAACCACTTTAATCTTACATATAATACAAACATTAATATAAGTGAACCGGTCTTTTAAAGCCAAGTAAACAAACGATCCTGAACAATGAAATTGAACCTTGTAACTAATCAAAAAGTATTTGAATGAACTAAAAATGTTTATAATAAATCAATTAAATATAGAAGAGATTCTGGGGTTATTAATTAAAAATCCTATTTTGTTTATTCGGGTCTTTAATAACAAGTGGAGAACACCAACGGATTTAAGGTAAGGGATCCCCTCCTTTTCACTCTTAATCAAGATTGTTATTTATGCTATGCCTTTTTGTGTAATATAATGTGATGTGGTATGATTTATCACCTCCCAAATACTGCCCTAATTTTTTATAAGTGATCAAAAACCCCTTATCTCTCTCATCAAACCATCTTAGTTACACCCTATACCATACCGATAAACCATAAAGGATTCTACTCGAACATCCTTTATTCTTTCGGGTTTCTCTATCATTCGTTTTACCAAAATGTAGTTTTTTTATCTTTTTATTTAGAACTTTAAAATTATATTTATATGCAAGAAACTCATGTTCTAAGATCCATATCTTATTTTCTTTCAGGTATATACATGCTTTTATGTGAACCTCTCCTCGATATTTTCCAATAAGTACACTCATTTTCAAGGAACTTCCCGAACTATTACCCAATTTCAAGTGCACTCTATCTTATATTTTATGACACCATTGTCTTTCTAAATTCATTATTTTTATTATGAAATCCTTCTTGGTTAAATTATTGTTTTATATAAAAGAATCTCTTCTTTACTATTTTAAAATCTCTATAGTATTTTCCTTAAAACAGCACAAAAATGTTTTAATTCTAATGTCACTAAAATACATTTCTTATGTTCTGTCACTTATATTTGTTACCACAAACCATTTTATATGCCTATATTACATTATTAACATCCATGTATGTTCTAATCCCTTTATTTCATGGACACTTTCATGATACACTCATTGGTTATGCTTTATGTCCTGATTGTGGTACCCAATTCTCTCCATGGGTAACCTTATGTTTATGAACAATTGATTATGTATGATTAGTCATTTGGAGAAAATATTTAAGTGGTAAGAATATTTATGTGGAGAGAATATTCATGAAAATGTTGAGATGGGTGTGCCCAGATAGCGCTCCAATGCATTGGGTAAAGTTAAGTCTCATGAGATGCAATGTGAAACGGGATTGGCGGTTAGCCATGACCCATACTGAAATGGGAAATGGGATTGGCGGTTAGCCTTGACCTGTACTAAATAAATGTATTACGATTCGGCCACATTTATTTGATTCCTTGTTTATATGAACCCATGATTATATGATATTATTTCAAATGTTCCATGTTTTTGATATCATTATGTTATGCCTCCTAACTCATGTGCTTGAGATGTATCCTTTTGTGCACTCCCTTACTAAGCTTTTTAGTTTATCCCTTTGTTCATGTGTTCCCCAGGGTACCCTATGCAGATGTAAGGGTGAAATGTAAGTTAGGATCTCTTTATGGATATTAAATAAAGAAGTTTTTTTTAGCCCCATGTTTTATGTTATATGTACCTAGTCTTCCAAGAAACTAGACTTAACGATCCTTGGCTTGTACTCTGATGATTAATTAGGCTTAAAATCATGAAATGTTATATGTAAATGGATCAGTCGCTATAAAATACACACCAAGAACCAACCCAAGTTTGAATTCCCTATCTATAAACCTCTTGAAATATGTTCTAATGTATGGGATAACCTTTCAAATTATTTATGGATGAGAACTCCAAATGAAAAGAGGAACCATCTGCCAACATAGAATTTTACTAACCAATGGCCCTACTGAACATCCCAAAACTCCACCACATTCCTTAATGTAGCCTCCTTAGTTATAACCCTTGGATTAAGGTGGTCATAGAAATTTCCAAAATCACCCAAAATTACAATGATGATGAGACATCTAACCACTACTACTTCAAACCAGACCCTTAAACAAACCGAAGATGGAACTGACTTTAACAACCTTGGGAGTTCCCAACAACCCGAAGACAAGGTGTACATCTTTCAGATAACTTCATTGCCCCTAATGGTCCTCTATCACATCAAAGAATAGGTGAAACACACAATTAACCAGAAACTAGGCATGAATCATTGGAAACATTTGGGTCTTTTCTTGGGGGTATACACTGAACAACATGAGGAACAAAAAAATGAAACAAGCATCCATCCCAAACACAATATAAAAGAACTCCCTTTGCATATAAAACTGTCTTGGAATCCAAAAAAAATACTCACACAACCTAAATCCTCTTTTTCAAAATCACTATTATTCATTTTAATTCTAAAACTCCCTTGTCCCAACTAAACTTCAAATACAAAATCCACTTTTTACAAGTTAAAAATACACTCCTTGAGGAGAAACCGATTTCTCAAACCCTTTATTTTTCAAAAACTCACCCATGTCCTGATATGAATCATCTCATGTGTGTCCATACATTCCCATCCACATTTTTCACAAACAATTTCCCCACAAAAATTATGTACATACCCGCACACATATGATCCTCCAAAAGAAATTCCATGGGTCACATCCTTCCTTTCCACATTTAACCCAAGAATTTACCAACTTTTCAATCCAAAATAAAAATCCAATTTTTTAACCCATTTTACCAATGTAAATACATTAAAAAGAAGGAATCATTATTTCAAAAACTCTTTTCCTATTTGAATACACTTTCATAAAATAGAACCAAAACGAACCACAACATCACTCAAAAATTTGTAATGGGGATCGAGTAATTTTTCTTAACTTGGTGACATGGTAGTGAACCATTCAACAAGAAATTATCCAATGCTATGAGGTACTTTACCTGTGCACTCAGATTCCACATGGTTCACTACTCCATGTCAAATCAGGACGTAACAAGAGATTTCCTCTATTGTCATCGCCCAATCCAAAACATGAACTGAAGATTCGAATCCTGGACTACCCCATTTAACTTGAGGATCAATGTGAGAAAGATCTCACGACTCACTTCATGCACATACCTTCTACGTACCGACAATCCAAATATACATCTAATAGCCACCCCAAATAATAAGGGCCTCCTATGTTACTATTTTGTGATGAACCAACCAGGGTCAACCCTGAACCAACCACACCAGCTGGACCATGGCATAAGTCGAAGGGGGTTCCCAATCCCAATATGCTGGAAGCTAGTTTCAGGCATCAAAATTACATATGTGGAAATGATTTGGCCCATAAATTTGAGACAAATAAATAAATAAAAACATAACAATGAAAAAAAACATAGAAGATGGGAGAATATAAAATTTTACATACTTCTATGTGACCCCATGGTTCACCACTAACCTCACACCAACATCACACTATAGCGACCGAATCTGAACAAGAAGAAACACACAAAGCTAAAAATAAATATAAACTATATTCATGAGTATTTAAACTCATTAGGCTATCCTGATAAATAGTTCCCATTGAAATTCCATTAAAATAAAAGAAACATCAATTTTCACCTTTAACTACAATATATAAAATTATACTTTCTTAGTCATTTTACTCAAAACAAAAGAGAACTCACTTTTATTGTTCATTTCCAATACAAATTTTGTTCTATTAGTGTGATGATTTTTTTTTCAAAAACAGGTATGTAATTATTTAGTTTTGGATGGAAAGAAAATTTATAAAAACAATTTTACATTAAAACCTTTTAAATAATCTTTTAGAGACCAACAAATCACTTTTAAGTAAACACAACACAAGAAAGCACCACAATATTAATGTAACAATGGAAATGAAAATATTCATACATGTATCACATTAATTTCTATAAAAAACTAAGAGCTAATTGATATAGTTGAACCCAGGAGATCATGAATAATCTAGAACATAATAATACATGATACCCCACCACCCATAGAATTACACACATGATGGAATCAAAACGCTCAAACACCCAACCACTCTATCTTAGGACAGTCCCAATGTCCCAATACCATAACAATAAACCCAAATATATCCACATACTATGGGCACTGGTCAGTACATCAACAACCAGTGCATAAATCATTCAATGAAAATTCTCTGAATAAGACAGACTTATATTTCTCATTTATATAATAGGGGTGAGCCAACCGATGCCAACCGAGCATCCAATCACAAATTTATAATATTAATAGTTCACAACTGGCCTCACCTAGAGTCTCCTAGAGGACCAAAGTCATGGCATAATTTAAAGGGAATACAAAGAGAGACAACCAAGGAATCCTGTTAATGGATCCTAAGAAATCCACAATGAGGAAATCTCATCCATTATTCGAGACAAGTCATGAAAAACATACAACAAATGTTTTCATAATAAAAAAATTTCATCAATTTCATAAAGTGTCCAAACGATCCCTGAAACATTTCACAAAACCATACATTAAAAAAATGTTATCCATATTTCAAGAAGATGAATCAAACACATCATTTCTATAAAAATACAATTATAAAACACCATCAATACATTTTCATCACAATTTCAAAATAAGACAATTTCCTATGAAAAAGCCAACAGGACCACAAATCAATAACACATGCCAAACATCATTTTTCAACCAATAAATAATATTTTTAAATCCAAAAATACATTGAAATACCGTATGAGGAACCCAAATGATCATTTTTCATCCCGCATATATATTTGTAAGGCCAGAACATTTTTTTAATGTCACAGAACACATGCAAAAAATCCAAACATGAATTAAAACAATCAAATGGTGTGCAATATTTTACAAAACAAGTCTAATTATCCCAAGAAAAGACATAAATCATTTTTGGAACACCAAATATTCTAACCAAGGATCATATATTAATATTTATTAATCAATGATGGTGCAGAAGAACATGAAATTATAGATTATAAAATTAAAAAGGCAAGTGAATGGGAGAACATACCTCAAAGGATTTCTAAGTCCAAGCTTTATAACTCAAGAATTAACCCACTCAGACACATGAACTTATATATCTATATATATTCATATTAATACATGGGAATATGCATGTGAACCATCAAAACCCACTGAAACGCCCAACAATAAATCACCAGGACTCAAAAACACCATAAATCCCTAAAACAATAATAATCCAAAACAAAGGAATCAAGATAAAATTCAAAAAATAATGAAACATTTAAGAAAAATAATGTTAAAGGAAAAAAACTATTTTTAAAATCACCATCTTCATTTGAATACCAATCCATGCACGCACTCTGTGCACCCATGAATGTTCCAACATCCAATGTTACATTCCAAAAGTCCATGAAAATACTAAAATACCATTTTCACCAAAACAAAATTGAAAATTATCAAACCTAAAACTCTATATAATTGAAATAATAAACAATCCCTTTCAAAACAAAGAGTATACTTTCAAAAACAAAATTATCCCAATCCTAAAGCATTCAAGGATATAAAATTCACATATTAAATCTAATTTACTAAATCATGTCAAGGCCAAATTCTATAATAAGGATTGATTTCACTATTCATGAATAGAAAACGTTTTTAACAAATAAAAATGGGGCACAAACACATTTCCATAAACCAAGATTCACTTCAAAAAATAATTATAAAAAAATCTAACAATTCTGAAACAACACAATAGGCTACTAAAGGGTATCATAAATACGTGATTCATATTCAAAAATTATTCTAAATAATTATAGCATAATGTTAAGGAATCAGAACAAGAAAACATGAATTCATCTACCTTAATATTGTTCAAACGTGACAAAACCATTAGACGAGGAAGATTACACCCCAAGGAACAATTAGCATAGATAGATTCGAAGAAAAATAAACCGAATGAAAACTATGTCATTAGGGTTCATCAAAATAGGAAGACCCCAAAGAGGAACCCTAAATGAAATGAAGGAAATCATCGGAGGGAAGAGAGGGGAGGTGCGACCAGAGGAGGAGGGAGACGGTGAGGGAAGTGCGACCGGAGAGGAGACTGATGGTGATAGGAAGGAAATTAGAGAGGGTATCTCTATAGAAATGGGTGGCACAAGGAGTGATAGGATAGGGGAGGTGCGAACCATAGAGGGACCGCTGGAGGGGGAAACACTGGCTGGAAGGAAGGGCACCTATGATTTGCACATCAGATAAGAGAAAGGTATGGGTGGGGGTGTGTGTGCATTGAGGATCAAGGGGGAAGGGGGATTTATGAGTTTGGGGGAATGGGGAATATTGTTTATTTTATTTTATTAAAACACAAATTAAAAAATTGAAAATAATAATTATAATCATCGTCATCATCACCATATTAATAATATTCATTTCATTTTTTGATAATAATAATATTAATAACAATTTAATAAAAATTAATATGGATAACAATTTAATAAAATTATTATTAATAACAGTTTAAAAATATTATTATTAATAAAATTTGTAGTAATAATATTATTATTATCAACCATAATATTATTATTATTATTATTGCTCAAATATTTAATTTATTTTTATTTCCATAAGATTTATTTATTTTAAGTATTGGGTAGATGCAAAATCACCTATAATGACCACAAGGTTACTTCTAACCATATTGTCTATATACACCGGCTTGAAACCCACTAAAATTATCAAGCATAAAAACTTTAAACTAACACTTAACCCGAACTGTGATGAAATGGACCAAGGCCAAAAAAAGGATAAAATGAAGGATTATCTGAGGTCAGGGTTTGAAATATCACCACATATTTAGCCTCCTTTCTCAGTGGTCATCACAATTCTATGAAAATCTTGTTGAACATTGGAACAATAAATCATAATATCATTATTATTTAAAATGTATTTATTCATAAATGTTAACTTATTAGAAGAGATTGTATGTAGTATTTATCATCTAGTTATATAGAGATGTGAAGGTAATTATGAATGGACATAATATGTTTAAAAAAACAATTAAAATAAATTGAAAATAAGTTACTGATGGTGTTTTATTATGTGGTATATAGTGAATATTGACTCTTATATAAGAACTTTTAGTATTACTAAATGAAAATAAATATACAGAAAAAATTATATTTAATATAAAACATGGTCTCCACATTATTATTAATTTATATTGGTTTCATATACTATGTGATTAGAAGTGCTAATTTACATATCAATGAATGAATTTTAGTTATCCATAATCAATGGTTATCAAGGAATATTATTGTTTATTGTAAGAACCCAGTTCTTATTTTTGATGTACGAGTTTCTTATTTTACTTTATCATTTAGTTTTTTTAATAAAAGAAGGAAAATGGGGAAAATCCCAAATTTTTTGGGTACCCGCCATGTACTTTTCCAGATGTTGTGTACTTTGGATGTTTAGGACGAGTACACAAGGCGTATAGGACTGTCGGCGATGAAGGGTGTAAAAATTTACTACACGCCATGTACTTAGTATTTAAATGTCATGTAATGAGATGGTAGGTGAAAAGTAAGGTGGTGGAAGTATCTATTACCTGAGAAACTGTACATATCATGTATTCAGAAATACAAGCCATGTACTCATGTCGACAGATGAACATTGCGGCGGTGAAATGTAGCCACCATAGGAATAGTTAAAAAAATGAGCAGTACACACTGTGTACTTGAGAGTACACACCGTGTAGTTTGTTTTTTTCACTTAAAATGGGAAGTAGCCTCCTCTTTTGGAAAAGGAGGTAGAAATGGACGTTTGGAGCTTAGGAGAGAGGCCAGATCTTGGGAGAGCTCCCGACCACACACTGGGAATCCGATTCTTATGTCGTCGATCACGTTAGAACTGTGTGGGTGAGTTCTTCCCTCTGAAGCAGTCTTTCTTTCCAATTATTAATCTAAGGGAATTTATTTGATTTTGAATAGGAAATATTTTATCTTAGATCTACGTCGTTCTTGGTCGTTTCGAGTGGTGTCGTTCGTATATATTGATCAGAGGAGACAAAGTTATGTGGTCTGATGTTTAATTCCAAATGTCGTGTTGTTTTTGTGTACCATTATTTTACGATCCCATGTTTGGGGTGTCGTATGTCTGAGGCCTTGATTAATTAAAAACCTAGAATTGCATAGGTGATTTAATGAATATGTACAACTACTGTTTGGGATCATTGCTTGGATCCAGGGCCACCCCGTGTGTGCGTTCCCTTGTTTAGCCATTTGTCCAGGTTACCTGAGGGTGTACCATGATTTTACCATGCTTTGAATTTACTTGAGAGGAATTGTATATAATTTTTTTGCTTATGTGTTGGGCGCGACCAAGTTACTTTCTTAGTCTAAGGGTAGTGTTTCTTTTAGCCTATAGGAAACTTTTCTCATGAATGTTGGTCGTAGTTTATGTGCCTATGGGAGACACCTTGTATGCTTGTGGAAAATATTTGTTATTCCTGTGGGAAATAACCCACGGATTTCGATTCTGATTACCAGAGGGTAAGAATTTTCTTGCCTTCAGACAACGTTTATTTTTCATATTAGCTATGGTGATTTTACATGTCATACCAACCAAGCTAAAGCACAAGATTGGTATTGTATTACCTTTTACTCATTAGATAGCTTGTTATAGTTTTGTTGCGGCACTGTTAGAGAGATTGTCGGCTGAGGCTGATTCTTGGGAACATATAATAAAATTATATTGAATTGTTAAATTAATATAAAATTGGGAATGAAATAGGTAGTCATAGTTACTTTTGAGTACTGCCTAGTTTACTTCATTTCATTACTGTAGACTACTGTTTCACAAACTCACTAACAGTTGGGAACGAGCCTTAGTGGTTGCCTTCTGGGATTTATTTCTCACACCCTATTTGGGTCATGACATGGGCCCAAACAGATTATATTTTTGTAGGTGTTTATTAAGGAAAAAGTCCATATACAGGTACTTGATTGTTGCAGAAGAGTAGGAGAGCATGGAACCAAGATTAGGCTTGTGATGATATTGAGTTCCCACTATGCTACTTTATTTTTCTTTTCTGTATTTGTCCCTTGTATTGTATTGTTTTAGATTGCATTGTATCCTATTTTGGATGCATTCTTAGACTTAGGGACATATTTCATAATTAAATATGACTGTTGGTCTTTTCTTTATTTTCGTTCTGTCTCCATTTCATCATTGGTATTGTTTACTACTACCACATTTTGTATGTTGATCTCTATTTCCATTGCGCACACTTTGACAAATGAGGGCATAGTTTCCCCACTATCAGACCTATACTCAAGCTTCTATTCAGCAACCTCTATTGTTTGGGGAAATGCACATAAGGTCAGGAGACTGACCGGGTTCAAGGAACAAATCATGTGGCACTCAGATCAAGGACGTTACAAAGTAGAATCAAAGGGAGGTTTCTATCCTACGACCTCTTGGTGTCACATTCTATGGGACCTCTATATCTTAGAGATAAAGGGCTATGACGTCATTCTCGGGATGGACTGGTTGGTACCCTTTAGAGCCTTTGTAGATTTCTATTGTCACAGGGTGAGTTTCACGTCACCAGAGGGCGGAGAGTTTCTATACAAGGGTGAATGGGATGTCCAGCCGATCCGAGATAGACTCGAGCATCGTTGGAGAGGTAAAGTGACAGCCCAGATTGCGAGTTTATATCTGGATATCCAGGGATCTTGTCAGAAATATTTCCCTCCTGTAGTTGATTGTTTTAGAGATTTCTTCCCGGATTACTTTTCAGGTCTTCCTCTAGAGCGAGAGGTGGATTTCTTTATTGATCTTATGCCAGGAGCAGCACCAGTGTCGATTCCTCCTTATAGAATGGCTACACTAGAGTTGCAGGAGCTCAAGACACAGTTAGAGGAGTTACAAGCGAAGGGTTGTATCTCACCCAGTACTTCTCCTTGGGGTTCACTTGTCCTGTTTGCGAAGAAAGCTGACGGTACCCTCAGACATTGTGTGGATTATCGGAATCTGGCCCAGTTGATGGTCAAGAATTGATATCCCTTGACAAGTATTTATTATCCTATTGATCATCTTCATGGATCATGAGTGTTCTTGAAGATTAACTTGAGATCCAGATATCATCAGTTACGCGTTAGACCATTAGACATACCGGCCACAACATTTCAGAGGAGATATGGTTTATACGAGTTCTTGGTTATGCCGGTCAGAATCATGAACGTGCAAGCATTTTTCATGGCTATGATGAATTGTGGGTTCAAAACATATCTGGATTCTTTTGTGGAAGTGTTTGGGGACGATATCTTGGTGTCCTCTCGCACTCGACACGACCATGGTATCCTTCTTGAGACCGTACTGAGTACACTGAGAGAGAATCAGCTATATGATAAGCTCTTAAAGTGCCACTTTTGGTTGGACCAGATATACTTCCTAGGTTATATCATCTCAGAGGCCTGAGTTGTGGTAGAACATGAGAAAGTGAGAGCAGTAGTTTCCTAGAAGCATCCTAAGAACGTGTTTGAAATACAGAGTTTATTGGGGTTGGCTGGTTACTACATGTGCTTTATACATGACTTCTCCAGCATAGCAGCTCCATTGATGGGTTTGACTAAGAATTATGTGAAGTTCATTTGGTCAGAAGCTTGCGAGATAGCCTTTCAAGAGCTAAAGGGAAGGTTGACATCAGCACCAGTCCTGATACTTCCAGAGAAAGTGAAGAGCTATATAGTTTATTGTGATGCATCAGGTATTATGCTGGGGGATGTGTTGATGTAGGGTGGTCTCGAAGTTGTGTACGAGTCCCGACAATTGAGGCCACATGATAGGAATTACCTGACACATGATCTCAAGTTGGAAATTGTTGTTCATGAATTACTCAATTGGAGACATTATCTCTTCAGGGATATTTTTTTGGTATTTACGGACCACAAAAGACTCAAGTACCTCTTTACGCAACATGACCTGAATTTGAGACAGCAAAGGTGGGTTGAATACCTTCAGTCCTTCAACATTGAGCTTGCCTATACACCTAGTAAGGGTAACGTTGTTGCTGATGCAGTGAGAAGGAGGACTCAGTTTTTGGCAGTGTATGAGGCCAGTGGTGAGCGGAAGCTCATTGATTTGTTCTCTGATATGCATTTGGAGGTGCATTATAGTCAGGGGAAAACATATCTTTATTTATTAGCTGTGACTTCTACCCTCCTGGAAGAGTTTCGATGAGACAACTATCAGATTCAGAAGGCCTAGCTCTACGGGAGTTTGTGGCAAGTGAGGACCCTCCTCCAGGTTGGACGATATGCGATGATGAGGTACTGCATATCCATGGACGAGTATGGGTTCTTAGGGATATTCATGAGTACTTGATGCGGGAGTTTCATTTTTCAGCTTGGGAAGTTCATCCTGGAGTTACCAAGATTTATAGTGACTTGAGACACTATTATTGGTGGCCAGATATGAAAAGAGAGGTAGCCGGTTTTGTTACGAGATGTTCCACCTGTCAACAGGTGAAGGTAAAGCATCAGAGGCCAGCTGGACTGTTACAATAGTTACCCATTCTGGAGTAGAAATGGGATGATGCCACGATGGACATTGTGACTAGGTTGCCGAGGTCACCTCGAGGAAATGATGTCGTGTGGGTTTTTGTAGACAGACATACAAAGGTATCTCACTTTTTGCCAATCAAGGATACCTTCAGTGTTGATGATCTCGAGAAGTTGTATATCCGAGAGGTAGTAGATCTTCATAGTGTCCCTTGGTCTATCGTTTCAGATAGGGATGCCCATTTTACGTCTCGTTTCTGGAAGAGTTTTCTGAGGGCACTGGGTACACAGGTGTTTCTAAGCAAAACATACCACCCTCAGACCATTGGCCAGTCAGAGCGTATGATACAGGTGCAAGAGGACATGCTTCTTGCATGCTTCCTAGACTTTGGGGGCTCTTAGGGAAAGCACATACCCCTGGATGAGTATTCTTACAATAATAGTTTTCATGAATCAATTGAGATGGAACTTTATGAGGTTTATATGGTAGGCCATGTCGATCACCCATGTGCTGGTTGGAGGCAGGTGAGGCAGCATTACTGGGACCATGTCTCATGCATGAGACTTCAGAGATGGTCCAGTTGATTCAGAAGGAGATCGATACTTCACATTCTCATCATAAATCTTATGCTGATCGCCACAGATGTGCACTGGAGTTGGTAGTCGGGGATTTGGTTTTCTTGCGTGTTTCACCAAGGTTGGGACACTGGCAGATCAGGAGACAGGGTAAACTCTCACCAAGGTATGTGGGTCCTTTTGAGATTCCGGAGAGATTTAGGCTTGTTGCCTATCGGTTGAGGTTACCACAGAGGTACTGGGTCATGCACGACATCTTCCATGTATCTCAGCTGTTCCATTATCACTCAGAACTATCTCATGTTTTTCAGCCCTGGGTGTTTGAGCTTCAGGTCGATGCATCCATTGAGAAGCATGTGATTCGTATTGTTGATCGGAGCACAAAGTTTTTCTAAGGCCGGTCAGTTCCTCTCGTATGGGTGCTATGGTAGCATGGCCGAGTGTTGGATGAAACATGGGAGCAGGAGACCAACCTACGTGCTCAGTGGCCAGAGTTGTTCTGATCTTTAACTTCACCACCCTTGGATGGGAAATTTGGTGACTGATTTCATTAAGGGGGGGGGGAGTTTGTAAGAACCCGATTCTTATTCTTGAGGTACGAGTTTCTTATTTTCCTTTTTCCTTTAATGTTTTTGATAAAATAAGGAAAATGGGGAAAAGCCCAAATTTTTTGGGTACACGCCGTGTGCTTTTCCACACACCATGGACTTTTTCCATGTGGGGAGAGTATATAGGGCATGTAGGACTGCTGGTAATGATGGGTGTAACAACTGACTACATACTGGGTACTTAGTATTTACACGCTGTTTAATTAGTCAGTAGGTGAATAGTAAGGTGGTGGAAGTAGCCACCAGCAGAGTGACATTACATTCCGTGTATTTAGAAATACACGCCATGTACTCTTGTTGACAGATGGGCAGTGCAACGGTGAAAAGTATCCACCAGAGGAACAATTAAAAAATGAAAAGTGCACACCATGTACTTGAGAGTACATGCCGTGTAGTTTGTTTTTTTCCCATAAAATGGGCAGTATCCTCCTCTTTTTGCATAGAAGGAAGAAACAGACGTTTGGAGCTCAGGAGAGAGGCCGGATTTTGGGAGAACTCCCGATCGCACACCAGGAATCATATTCTTTCTCCATCGATTATGTTTGAACCACACGGGTGAGTTCGTCCCTCTCTGTGAGTCTTTCTTGCCAATTCTTCCTATCAGGGAAGTTATTTTATTTTGAATGATAAATATTTTATCCCATATCTATGTCATTATTGGTCATTTCAAGAGGAGTTGTTCTCGTATATTGATCAGAAGAGATCAAGTAAGATGGTAGGATGTTTAATTCAAACTGTTGTGTTGTTTTTGTGTACCATTGTGTTAAATGCCCATGTATAGGGTGTCGTATGGCTAGGTACAAGATTAATTAAATACCTATAATTGCATAGGTAATTAAATGAATATGTACAACTGCTATTTGGGATCATTTCATGGATCCAGGGCCACCCCATGGGTGTGTTCCTTTGTTTAGCTGTGTGGCCAGGTTACCCGAGGGTAAACTGTGATTTTAGCATGCTTTGAATTTCCTTGAGAGAAATTGTATTTAAATTTCTTGCTTATGTGTTGGGCTCGGCATAGTTACTTTCTTAGCCTGAGGGCAATGTTTCTTTTAGCCTACATGAAATGTTTATCATGCCTATGGGAAGTAGTTTCTCTTCCTGTGGGAGACACCTCGTATTCCTGTGGGAAATATTCGTTAAGCCTATGGGCAATCACCTGCGGGTTTCGATTCTAATTAACTAAGGTTAAGGATTTGCATTAATTTGGAAAATGTTTATTTTTTATATTCACTGTGGTTATTTTACATGTCATACCTACAAATATAAAGCATTTTCTTAGCATTTTATTACCTTGTACATATTAGATAGCTTGTTATAGTTCGGATGTGGCACTGTTAGGGAGATTGTCGGCTAAGGATGAGTCTCAAGAACTTATAATTCAATTATATTGAATTGTTAAATGAATATTAAAATGGAAATGAAACTGGTAGTGATAGTTACTTTTGAGTACTGCCTAGTTTACTACATATCATTACTGCCCACTATTGTTTCACAAACTCACTAACAGTTGGGCACAGGCCTTTGGTGGTTGCCTACTGGGATTTATTTCTCAAACCCTGTTTCAGTCATGTCTTGGGCCAAAAAAATATTATATTGCTGCTGGTGTAGATAAGGGAAAAAGTCCCTATACAGGTACTTGATTGTTGCAGAGGAGTAGGAGAGCAGCAGACCGAGCTTAGGCATTCGATGCTGCAGAGTCATGTTGTGCTACATTATTTTTCTTTGTGGTATTTGTCCCTTGTATTGTATTGTATCAGATTGCAGTGTATCCATTTTTGGATAATTTATTAGACTTAGGGACACATTGCATCATTTAATATGAATGTTGGCCTTTTCTTTATTTTCTTTTTGTATCCATTTTAGCATTGGTATTGTTTACTACTTTCACATTTTGTATGCTGATCTCTATTTCCACTACGCTACACTTTGAAAAATGAGGGCATAGTTTCCCACCTGTCATACCTAGTCCCTCGCTACTAGTCAGCAGCCTCTAAATATTGGGGAAATGCGCTTAAGGTCATGTGACCAACCGGGTCCGGGGAACCTGTTGTGTGGCACTCAGATCCGGGATGTTACATCTATGATGACATGTAATGACTTGAATGTGGTTGGTTTTTTATAAATATTCATAATTCATAAATATGGAATAAAATGAATTTTTTGTGATGAATAACCTAGTTAGTATATCATTTGGTATGTGACACAATAATTTCATGATATAATTAGGGAAATGTATAATGTTGAATCTCCCACTATAGTGGTTTTCCATACACCATGCATGAAAAACTTCATACATTGATAATATTCTTATATGACTCTGATGTTCAGTTAATCAAGGAATGGTCTGTTATGTTATATATCAAGTTGATGGTTGTGGTTTAACTAAAATTCAATTTTCCCACTCATATGATAACGATGAAATTTGATCCGCTAAATGAGATAAAATTTGGAAGTGTATAACCATACTGAGATAAGTGACATGCAATTTTATTATCCATATTGATAAATAACATGTGTTGCATATATCAATTTAGTTATTTTATACACAATGAATTGATAACTCTTGAATATACTATTTGAGATGGATATTATAGGCATCTATTACTAACTTAATGTACTAGAAATTCATATTTATGATTATATGTATTATATATGATTCAATTAATGAACATTGACATATATATATCTGTATTTCTAAGTGATAATTCCAGATCCATTTATAGTTTGAGTTTCCTTGATGTTTTAATAGAGACCATCCTTACTTATAATAAAATAATAATAGAATTTATTGTTATTATAAAGGATAAATGCATGTGTGAGGACACATAGTGTGGTCATAAGAATGATGATTAATATTTTATAAAACATAAATAGCTACAAGAAAGTCTTTTTTTAGAATACAAAAAAAAATTAAATATTGTTTCTTAAGTTGTGACATATGTTGTGAAATAAGGAATTTGATCCTTATGTATATGAAGATTTAATATATGTGAAAAATTGATATAAATATTATCTAATGAAACCCAAGTTGTATAGATGTTAACCATCTCATGGTTTATGTGACAGTAAAGCACATTATAATAAAGTTCAATATGTAGTATTTTTATGCAAGGAAATATATGTATTATTTGTTAATTCCTATTAATTTTATATTTATCCAACTATAATATATCACTATTATTTAAAACTACATGTGATAAAATTTAATTAGTTTTAATATTCCTTAATTTTTTTAAATCATTAATTTCTTTGAATAATTTAACTACACGTTACAATGGTTAACAATATTTTGAAATGTTTAGGATGAGTTTAAATAATAAATGAATATATTTTATATTATTAGGTTTCCAAGAAAAATACTTAGAGCTATATTATATTATGTAATGATTTTTATATGGTTATATGAGATCTATTTGATAGTGTCTATGAGACTCCAAATCCAATGATATCCTTATCTCATTCCATTTGACTAAGGATTAAAAAACTATGATTAAGAGGAAATCATTTCCAAGTGTTTGGAGATTTATACACCTATAGGTTACCCATAAAATAAATTTAATTATGCACTGTTGTAATATTCATTGTAATTTTTTGGTGTAGAAGGAAACAATTATTTTGAAAATTAAGAATGTTATTCATTTATTTTTTGTTTTATTAAAGGAATGGCAAGATGATATGTAAAAATGGGTTTTATTGTCTTGTTTGTTATATGTTTTGAACAGGGTAATCCCTACTACATCAAAGAGTTTAGTCTATAAAATATATTATCTATATAAAATCATTTTTCTCTAGATGTTCTATTCTATGTATAGAAATAAATTAAATATTATGTCATGTTAATTTGTATTTTTTCAATAAGGTTAAAACATATAAAGATATAAAATATGATTTCAAAAATATATATTATAAGTATATTTTTTTCTAAGAAAAAATAATATTTTATAATAATATAAACTATTTTTTAAATAAAAAAATTCATAAACAAATGTTAAAATCGTTGATAGTTTTTATTTCTATTAAAATTGATTTCATTTTATAATGTGCAATCAATTTTTATATGGAAAATTGGTCATTATTATAAAATTTTATGTCTATAACTATGATATTCCATTAATGGTATAATATTATATATTATATTATATTTTTATGTCATATTTTCCAAAATATAATTTTTATTGAAGAAATTGTTTTGAAAAATATATTCCACATATATAACACTCTACATCTAAACATATCAAGTTCAAACAAAAAATGCATCTTCTAATAAGGTAAAAAATGTTAAACATAAATATTCTATAATAAAATTATAATATGAAGCTACGTATTATAATATATTGATGTAAATACATTCAATAAATATATATGATGTAATTTGAAAAAAAAATAAATTTACATATTTCTGTTTTGTCCTTATTTATTTTCTATCATGTTTTGTGAAAACTACATATTTTATCACATCTATTATGTTATTTTATGTGATATTAAAATATATTTTGATATAAAATGGTCTATGTAAATATATTTTATAAATATATACCTTCTTCTAAATAATTATGTTTTTCCATAAAGGAATTATGTCGTAAAAAGATATAAAAATAAATGTACATAAAAGATGTCATAGACCAATTATATACTGTGGGATTATATTATGTCCTGTGGATAAATATTATATTTTATTGTTATTAATATATTTTCATATCTATAAAATATATCATTACTTTATAATATTCCTTCTATATCGGTTACTTTATGTTACTTGTATTGAATTTCATAAATAGAATACTCAAACAATAAGATAGACCATCATTCTCTAAATATAATTTTTCCCTTGATAAATATTTCATTTACTCCATTCATTGGGAACCCATAAATGGAATGAAGCTCAAGAATTCCTGGAATGAAGTCCTAGAGCCACATAGGTCATGGTAGAGTGGACCAATAGCCATAAAATAGAACAACCTACCCCTCTTTTATATTATATATAAGCTCAAGCTCGCCACACTGAATCACATAAATGGCATGCCATTTCCCCTAGTCAAACGAGTGAAAGGCCTCCTTCATAATTCATGCTTACTGATCCATAGATTCTCCTCCAAGTGTCCTTCACAAATCTTCTGGTACAATTATCACATCAAATCTCAATCCATCTGTGTATGGATGTTCCAAAACATATCCCTGAAGGCCTATATTTGGTGGTCTAAAGACCAAATGGCCTAAAACACAATGCATTTCCTATAATCCCAAATCATTTATCTAATACATCTTCTATATTAATAGACCTATAATAACAACATTTCTATAGTTATATAACATTACTATACTACAACATTAATTATCACCAACTCAGATTTGAACATAGGCTTTATGAAAGATTATATGGAGACATTACCATGCATGACACACCATAACTAACTATTATTGAATTTATATAATGAAGAAAATGTCTTTGATTAAGGTTTTGGCTAAAATATATATCATAGGGAAACCATTAACAATATATAGTCCATTCATAGACCTCATATCAGAATATATTAAAAATATAGATATTCTAAACATGTACTGACCAAATGAAATAATGACATATAAAATTTAAATATAATAATATAAACAAATCAACATGAATTTCCTATATGAATGAATGTATACTTCATTTATTTAATTTAACAATATTAAATCATATAAATAAATACATTCTAGGTAACTAAATAAAGTGATACATCCATAAATCATAATCTATTGAAAAATATACACAACCAAAATGGACTCACCTTTCATGGTGGGGTGGTAAGGGCTGGGTGGGATGATGTGTAGGTCTCATAATCAAGTATTTGGGCCTAAAATATTACTATAAAATTCTCCCTAAAATTTTATTCCATAGAGGAATATTTAATTGACCTATTATACCACTAAAATTGTATAAATATCTTACTATAATTTAGAGAAAATGATAAAATAAAAATATATCCTAAATCCATGTGAATGGTTATCAAAAACCATCAAAAAAAACATATTTAAAATCCATAATTTAACCAATAAATCATTAAAATTAATTTTTCATTTGAATTAAGGTGTACAAATAGAGGGTATGGATAACCCTCAATATTATTTCACTATATTACTCAAAATAATACCCATAAATATGAAAATCACATGAAATAATGTGATTGAAAAGAAAATACTTCTCCACACTATGGAATATTTATAATTTAAAATTTGATTTGATATATATGCATATATAAATAATGAGTATAAAACCCCACTTTTTCTTTTAAAAATGTTTCCCAAAAATACCCCTTTAAAAATCAACTAGAGATAACACATTGGTAAACTGGAGATTTTTTAATCAAGGGTAACCATCATGAGTGATAATATAATATCCCAAACCCAAACTAAAGTCATTAAACTATAAAAATAATCATAATTTCTTACAATACATCTTTTTTGGGGACACCACACATATTAATCCATAATTTGAAGTGTTTATATACTAATAAGTGAACTCCAAATACCTTCCTCTAATACACTATGGGATTGAAGTAAGTGTTTTCAAATACATTCAAAAAAATTGGAGACATCGACTCAAACAATAACTTATAACCTAATAACATGTAATATCATGCACTATTATATAAACAATAGACAAAAAATAAAATTTAAACCCACAATATATTATAAAAAATTCATGATTCAATGAAATATAACAAAATGAATCTATATATACATATAAGATATCACAAATAGATGTAACAAAAAATTTCAAGATATAGATGGAATCAATATGTCATATTAATAAATTATCCTAGCCTATATGAACAAAAGTATATAAAAAACAGAAGTGTGAATTAATGGGTGAGTGATAATATTTATTATATTCATCCTAAGTAGTTATTCAACATAATAAAAAAATCGTTTATATAAGAATCGTCAATATTTAAAGTGAAGATAAAATCACATATATCAACAAAAATCAATAAATATTATAATGAATTACAGGAAGCGGTGATTTAGGGGATCCAGTGGAGAAATGGCAATGTATTCTCCTAGTAGGCCACTCATGCCTAGGGTTTTTGTAGTCTTATGGCGGTGGAATGGATCTCCTACCCTTGATCTCATAGATTGAGGTTTCTCTATTCCCTAACTCTACCAGGCACTTCTCATCTTTATCCACTATTTCCCACCATTTCCATCATACTCGAGCACCATTGACTAGATCTGGTTCAGATCCTGGTTACCTCAGTGTTAATCAGTGTTTTTTCTTGTGACAACGATCTAGTTTTCGAGTGGCGATGGGCCGGTGTCTCTCCCGAGTGACAGATATTAATTTCTTGAATTTGCGTGGTTCTTCAGATGCATGTCTTTGGCGGATGTTCTAGTATCATCTCTTGTGACAGCCGAGGGACATCCGAGGTGAGATATGGTGGACTAATTGGTGCTGATGGGATGTGTTCCGGAATGGTGGAGTGCAGTACACTTCCCGTTCGGGTCAGCGTTTGGTTGTGATTTTCATTCAACGATTAATTTTGTGGTATCCCTACACCTCACAATCCTTCCCCCTCCTATTTCGATCTGGTTCCAGATCCTTTCCACCCCAATATGATGTGCACATTTTCCTGCTTGGGGTGATATTTTTAAGTTTCCTCTACCTGGTCTCATCCAAATGAAGGTATTTGAGGATCAATGAAGTTAACTATTCTTGGAGATTGGTCATTCTAAAGAAATCTTGGTTACAATTTTCATCTATTTTTTGGGATGTTTTCCCCTGGTTTCACCGTTGAAAATCATTTAATGGCGTAGTTTGGATCTTGAGGTTCTGGGTGGAGGATATGGGATGTGCCTTGTTTGATGTAGTGTGATCTTGACATTAGTTGTGTTTTTTCTATTTTCCTTTTTCATTTTTCTCATGCATGTTAATGAGAAGTCGCTTTCCTTGTGGGTTTTTTTTCTCCTTATTGCATTTGGAATGGCACATAAATTTTCACATGTTATTGGTTGGTCTCGTCGAAAGAGGGAGGGATGTGGTGACATCCTTCATCCGGTCATGCATTATCACCTTGATGAGATTATGATTGCATTTCCATTTTATCTGTTCACTGATTCTTCAGATTTTTTTGCATTGCATCAGGTTGAAATTTCTGAAGTTCTCTTCATGCTTTGTTGGGTGGGAAGCTCATAAGAGAGAAAGGTGTGATGGAACCTTTCATTCGGGTCTAATCAGTATCCTTGGTTGAGGAGGATCTTTGACACATTGCGCTGCCAGCACATTGCAACTTCTTGGCAGATGGGGCGACACAATTTCTTGATGGGACTCACTTTTCGATGCTTGGCAAGGGGGTGATGAGGTTTTCTGATTTCCACTTGGATTTTTGTTTCTTTTAAATTTTTTCTTGTTTTTAAGGCGTGTTCCCGACATGTAATAGTTTTCCTATTTTCCATTCTAAAAGAGGGGTTTTTCTTTCTTAATCAAAAGGGGATATCCCCTCACCTTTCTTCAAAAAAAATCAACAAATATCATAATAAAAACAAAATATTATTTCATATCAATATAACCATATCATTATACCACTTTTATCACTAAATAACAATGTATTTATATACATTTAAATATATATTAACATTTACCAGTATTATAGTAATAATGGTCCATGTGACCTCTATCCTACTAGAATAAATAACCAATTCCAATAGCCCAATACCTTTATCATACCCTCAAATACAAAGAAAGATAATTATCATAATATTATAATCATCTAGATAATAACTATAAGAATCCCATGTAATAAATTTGAAATAATATACCCCATAAACAGATGGTAGTCAATATATGTATATTTATTATTAAATAATGATATCACCTCTTAAAACCCAACACAAATTCGACATTTAATAAATCATCTATGACACATGAATACATTATAAAAGAAGAAGTCATCAACATCCAATCTACCATAAATAAAATATTATGGTTTATAAAATAAAAAGTACACAATGCATCATCATCTACTTCAACCATAGATATATTTTGAAAATATAGTTAAATCACTTTAGTGAATAAACTCCAATATCAAACATAGGATAGTGTACAAAATTAGAATAAATTTTTATCTACATAATCAATTACCTAAAAACATAAATAATGGTTCATAATGAAGTTAAATATATATATATATATATATGTCATTATCACACTCAATAAAAGGGTTGGTTGAGTATAGATGTACAATTTTTTCAAATTTTCCAATTAATATAAAACACACCAAATGTTGAATGAAAAAGACAAAGTATGGTGTTTATGAAAAGAAATAACACCACCCAATCCATTATCAATTTATCAATCACAAAGAATGTACATATAATAAAACACAACATATCATATCTTCATAAAGGATTCCTATATACTAAGCATGTAAAAATACAATGAAAGAGAAATTTAATTTATAATTGTATTCCAATTCACCAAATTATTATATTAATAATATGAATATCACTATCAACACATTTTTTTTCTAGAATTATCATAAAATCCCACATAATTATAATATTTTATATGAGTCATCATTTTTAGGAATCTACTACTTCAATTAATAAGGATTATGTAATAAATCCTTAACAACATCTAAATAATTATTTGTCAATCATTGTTATCCATTACATAAATAAAGAAATTTCATTTTTTTTCCAGAATATAGAAGAGAATTCATCAAGATTATTTATAATCCTCATTTAAGGATTACATTATTAAACTACATTATAAATTTAAAACATCAACATGATTTTTAAGAATTCAAAATAGCTCATAGCATCACTATAATCTCTTAATAGGATTTATAGGTTAACATAATTCAAATTTTCAATATAAATTCTATAATATAATCAAAAAATTCATACCACTATCATCATATCATTAATCATCCTTTTTAATCGTTTTATTTTAATAAAATTATAAATAGACGTTATGGAAAGTACCGTATATTATTTTTAGTTTCACTAATATCGCATTTTCATCCATCATTTTATCTTTTATAATTAAAGTAAACTAATTTAATAAATAATATCCTTATTGAATAACCCACATTACTATATGAATCCCACATTCTTGAATACGAATTATTCTTGAGTAACATAATAAATCAAAATATAAAATTAGAGGACACTAAAAAATAATTAAAAATACTCTAAATTTATATGTATAATCATTATAATAACCATGAAGTTATTGATTTTATTACTATGTAATATCTAAATCAACAGTACAATGATTCCTTGTCACCATTGGAAGTATATTATTGAGGTATCACATGTTAATAAATCTTTACAATCACCCAACTCATTTTTAATCTAAATTAGTCACATTAGTGCATCATAATTTAAAAAAAGAAGAAAATAATGTTTAATTAGGCATGAGAGATTGAAATTAGTCTAAAAACTTTTATTACCCAATTTTGTCTTTCAATATGTCTTTACAAACCCAAGAGGATTCTCCTAATGAGGGGGCTCCACGTGGCACACCATATGGCACTATAAATATCCTTGATTATTCAACACTTCCCCACCCACTAAACCTTACTAAAAATGTAATTAATTATTCAAAAATCATTGTCTTCACTTTCTAATTCCCCATTTATATACCACCACGTGACACCTGAATTATTATTTTGATTTATTTATTCCATAATATATTTTTTATACCCTTTATTTTATTTTTATATTTAAAATTTTTATATTTTTCAAAATATTCAAGATTGCATGATTTAGGTGAATAGTTCCATAAACATGAAACATGAACATGTAGTTACAACTATGGCAGGAAAAAGTATCTACATGGTCTGTGCAAATTCTGTTTGATCATGAAATAATTCCTCAAAACCCCTTTATAATTATAAAATTTGAAATTTCAAAAGATCTAATAAAATGGATGAGACCTTATGTATCTTTTATATCTCTCTAGTAGTCTATTTTGGTCCTTCATTATTCAACCCTTAATAATATCTCAATTAAATTTCCATTAATCATGGGATTTCTTCACTAAACTAAAGGATTCCACTACGTATGTGACTACAAACTCTTTCCTTTTCTTCTTCTGTCTTTCTGTATTTTTTTCACTCTAATATCAATAGTTTCATAGTGTTCTAATTTCCTTGAGAATCATGTATGGATTTCTAAGGTTATAATTTTTTTTTATAATGGTTTCATATATCATACATTTTTAAAAATAGTATCTTCATGAATTTTTTATTATTATCGATAGGTGGACCCATAATAATTAAATTTCTCTAAAAACAATGAATTATTGTTTTATTTATATGTTTTTATGAGTAACAATGAATCTATGTTGAAAAATGTTGATGATTTTTTAAATAATTTTGTCCTCAGGTATTTCCTATTTCTGTATTCTTTGTGTAAGAGAATGATTAATTTTCATTCAATATAATTGTTTATTTTCATTCCAGCAAAGTATTTGATGAAATAGCTACTAATGTTCTCATTGAATAATGTAAAAATGTATTAAATGAATTATATGTGTAGTTTAAAATTTTTAATGTATCTAAACTTAATTATTTTCAATCCAAAGTAATTTTTTGTATCATTAAGTGATTTATTTATTAATCACCCCTTTCCTTTAGTTATTTTTTTACATATATAATTTATCTACCTAGAATTACTTCTTTTTTGAATTTTTAATGTTGATAAAAGGGGTGAATTATTGTATTTATTTACTTATCGTAACACCATTAATCAATAAAACAACCTGAGAATAAAACCTTGTGTATTAAGAGGGTTTCTAGGAAATGTGTTCGGCTAGGATATGAGGAAACTCTCACAAGCTACTTCTCAACTAGTCATGATAAAAAATGGAGTTGAGTGGATATTATGATGAAACTATGGCTACTCAATAATGGGATTCCACTATTATATAGAGGAATCACTTGATATGGGTCTGTATACAGTTGGATTTAGATTTAAATTTGATTATGTATATGATTATGATTGGAATATTAGTCATATAATTATTTTATACAAGGAAATTACATTTTTCTACCTTGACCTCCAACTACATACCAATTATTTTTTTATCTAATTAATCATATTTCTTCTTAGTGTGTTGTTTTAATGAATTATATTAAATTATTATTTTTTTCATATTTAATTATAAAACATTAATATTATAATCTATGTTACAATTTTTACATAAAATATCAATGTAAAATTTTCATATATATGGTTCAAAACATATATTATCTTTTTTATTTTATCAAGTATTTACAAAGGGTATGTGGTCTAATCTTACTGTGGTTGTTATGGGTGTATGAAAAACTACTTTTTTCTAATACTATTATGATTAAAGAAACACAATGAGATAGTGAGATTCATTTATATTTTTTATTTAGTTCTTATTGGTGGGAAGGTGGGAGACTCCCTAATTTAATATGTATATGTTTGGAAGGGAATATCATTTATGTTATTATCTATCATATATTATTATATATTTTGTATAATTATCCCAACTGTATTTCTATCCCTTTTCTCCCCTATTTTTGGTCAAGACTTGGTTTTACACCTAATCTACATTATTATTATAGTATGTGCTAGTTAATTATAAACATATCCTAATGTGTAGTCATGGTTTTTGGGTATAATTTCATGTTTTTTTAATATTTTATCCCTATAATTTCATATTCTTAATGATTTATCATTGATCATATGAAAAAATCATGTCAATCATCTTAGAGGGCGTTTCATCGATTGGTGAAAATTAAATAAGGATAATCAAGCCAAACCAATTATATTTAATTGATAGAAACTTTCTTCCAACCTGTGGGTATTAGGAACATAACTTAGGGTATGTGATGGAATGAATAATGTATTGAAAAGGTGTATCATGGTTAAATTCATTAAAAAGTTATTAAATATTGGTTCAGAATAATCTTACTTGAGAAATCATGGTAGAGTGATTATAATATTATTGAAACTCTAGGGTTCTGATATAAATTATTTTTCATCCAATACATGAGGTGATGAGCCTTGAGTTTACAAGGGATATTGTAAATGTATTACTTTTGGTTTGGGTTTGATATATTATTTATTAATGTGAAATTACAGTTTCAAAAAGGAAATATAAGGGAATATTCCATGGGGAATGATCAGTGTTAATCCCAAAATGATGTTTGATGTTTGGAATTGATTTTTTGATAAGAGAATTTATAGAAAATATGGATTTCATGAAATTATGGAATTATTATGTTATTATGATTAGAAATCATAAATATGTGCAAATCATCTATGTAAATAAAATGAATATAAATATATTGTTACAACTATTAATAAATTGAACATTCATTTTTCTTATAGAAAACAACAAAATATAATTATTTATGTGTATATAGATCAGCAGTTTTAAATTATGAAAAGTCATTTATGTTACACTTGTAAGATATTTTGGAAAGTGTATTATATTTTTAGTTCTTTCAAGATAATTCTTATATGTCATTGATGTTTAATGGAAAATATAATATGGGGAGTTAAATAAATGAATTATCTTATAGAGGAAGAATGGATAATTTAACTATTTTGGTAATGTTATTAATCTTATGAACATGAGATTCTGATCTACATAAGACAACAAATAAGATATATTGAGAACCATAACTACCATAAGATGAAAAAACATGTGTTTTTGTACCTAAACATAGGTCCAAAAAACATTATAGTGATTTTTTTGATATGATTTCATAATGAATTAAAAGACAAAGACCATGATCATAGTTATATGAAGATACAAATTTATATATCATAATGTCTGTCATGTTGGGTGATGGAGATAATCTATTGGTGTTATTTTAATTATAAATATCCATGATTTTAATACATGTGATACTTAGATAAATTTAATATTCATTTATGTATCTTTAAATAGGACAAACATGAAATTTTATAATGAAAATCTAGGACTAGAACATTCACATCACATGAGACACCTATTATAATAATAAATAAAGATAGAGAAAGAGAGGAGATATTTCTAGAATGAATTCAAGGATTTTTTTCCCATATATCATTAGAAATGTTAAATATTGATGAATCTTATTTTCTAAGATTATAGTTATCTATATAATTTTAATTTTTTATACTATAGAGAAATATAATCCTTGGTGTTTTTTCATCATATTCATTTGAAGGAAATAAAAAATAGATGGATTAGTTTGTTCCTTGTTGAAGAATAGAAGTATGGTCAATAGTGGTATATGGTAGTGAAACCTCTCAAAAAATTTACTAAAAACCAAATAGAGATTTAGTGAATTTGTTTAAATGTAAAATTTCCATTCATGGTCCTCGGACTAGCCTAGTGTAGGTGAACCATGTAAAATACTTCACGTTATTAATAACGTATATTGCTGATTGAGAGGAAAGCTATAGATAAATCAGTATTTACTCATATTAATTTTACATGGCCCTTATAAATAGAAGAATTATTTTTAATAAATTTAAATAGAATTTATTTATGGTTCTAACAGGTAATATCAGTTGGTGGTTTTGATTCTTTTTCTCTATTTATTAGATGAAAATGGCTATAAACCATAATGGTATCCTTACATTTGAAGGAATTAATTTCTATACAAGGAAATTTCACAGAACCCTTTATTTTAGATCCTTATGCATGGAATTTTATACATCTTCCATCAATGTAATCATTTATAATATTGAAAATGGAGCATTGATATAGAGAGATCCCAAGAATTGTATATAGATTCAAAATCCATAAATTCCTTGAGGGTTCACTTTCCAATTATATTATGATAAATGTAAATTCTTTTAAAACTTATAATTTTTTGTGGGAAAATCATCTAAATATCAATGAAGGGTATTCAAATGATTGGGAAGCAATGTTGTATGGGTTGTGGAAAATATATGAATATTTTAGAATAATATAAAATGAGTCAGTTGATTCTTTTTTTGACACACTAAAGGTAATTTTTTAGGATAAATGAGGCCTTATTGAATATCTCACATTTGAGTAGATCATGATGTTTATCATGATGATACAACGACCTCATTTTAATTGAAATAATTCAGTTTTAGGAAAAAATATCTGAAATTGATTCTTATTGGAAATTTCCATTATACTTTTGTGTCCTATGAATTGATAAATAGAGATAACAAGTCAATAATAAAGGAATGACCTTAATAAGACTCCATTAATTCGAAGACAGAAATATAAATCGAATAGAATCTAGTAATTGATGATGTTATTTCATTTCTATCTAATAATCTTAATAGAATAAGTGGTTAATTTAAAGATATTATTCCTCTTTCTTGCTTCTAATGTGTAAATGAGGGAATCATAAATCCAAATTTTCCAAAAACCATTATGAAAGTGATGATGAATACAAATAGAACCTGATGATGACAATGGATGGTAGATTAAATCCCCATTACATATATTTTAAAAAGGACAAATTTTCAATCTAATGAAGAATGTGGATCTGGAGAAATAAAATTAGACAAAGAAGGTGATATTTTTTAGAATTAACTGGTGTTGATGAATATTTAAAATAATCTACGAGATGGTGATGGTGAATATTAGAGTAAAGGAAATGTTGGATTGATTTATTTATAAAAACAACATCTGGCACTACTTGAATTAATTGATTTATAGAGACAAAATACTTATGGTTTCAATACATAATTGCATGAATCCATTATATAAATACAAAAACAAGAAATATAAGAATGAGAAATTAAGAATGAGGTTAAAAAATTAAACAACATATATCTAGATAATTTAAGAAAGGATGTTAATCTGAAACATTATGATAATGAATATGTTCAGATAAATGAAGGATTGGATAAAACTATTAATGGAAAAGTTACGATAATTGAGGAGTTAGAAAAATAAGTTTTGAATTTGCATAAGAGGTGTGATGATCAATAAGGATTATTGAAACCAAGTATTGTGATATCAAATTCAATGGCATCATCTTCAACTGAAGAAAAACAAATTCTTAAAGAATAATACATACATGTTCCACATATTAAATGTCTCAAAGATAATGGAAAATCAATGGTTTCTTAAATATATCAAGAAAAAACTCTGTAGGGGTAGGTAGATATTTTCAATATTGGAGTTGTAGTTAACCAAGTAGAAAAGAAAACACTAATTCTTTAATATTTATATGTTTTTTTCTTTGGGAATATTGGACACAAATAATTTTGGTTCTATATTGATAGGGGGACATTCTATGACAAAAACTAATTGTTGGTGCCAAAATGCGGGACAGAAAAGAAGCAAAAAGAAGGCCCCATGGAATTCCTCGTGAAGCGCCTTTGCGGAGGCCGCCCAACACCGCCGCTTCCACGATGCAAGAATGTGTGCCGCTTTGTGAACGCATTTTCCATTCACGAGGCTGCCACGAAGTAAGGAGGTGGGATGCTCCACGAATGCATTTTACGTTTGAGAGGCTACCACGAAGCATGGAGGTGGGCCGCTCCCCAAATGCATTTGAAATTCGCGAGCCCACAACGAAGAAATGAGGCAGGATGCTTTGCAACTACATTTGACGTTCATGACTCCCCGCGAAGCAACCAAGTCATTCTTCATGACGCGTGAGCTCCGCTTCGCGGCACCTCTTACCTATAAATACACGGCTCCCCCTAAGCCCAAAGGACGAAAAATTGGACATTTAGACCTCCCATCTCCTAAATCGTGAAGCTTCCTTCTGCTCTACAATCCATAAGCTGTGCGAGGTACTTCTGCTCCACGAGGTGCCTCCCCATTGTCTCATTTTGATCCCCTCTTCTGATAGTGATGCCTTTTGCAAAGCCTAAGGTCCTTCGTGAATGAAAGAGATCCCCACGGGGACCCCGGTCATCACAGAGCGATAATGCTTCGCAAAACACCATTTATGTACACATGATCCCCAAGATAAGGCAGGGTCACTGTACTTCGCAAAGCACATTGCTTCTTGACAACTTCCTTCACGAAGAACCTTTTCTCCACAAGGCAGTGCTCTGTGAATGCCTTTCCAGTTCAAGAAGAACATCCCATATGCACCTCTGCCCTATGCTTAGGATAAGGCACCCCACATTACGAAGCACTCCCCTTCGCAAGTTCCCTCTGCCACACTGAGAAACGGATCTTCGCAAGGCCCCTGCCTATGAACTCCTCTATTTGGAAATAACTTTTCCTGTGTGACCCTCCAGGTTCACATGATGTGATTTCAGAGTCCCCTCGACGACACCACCCATTGCGTTTCTTCGCCTCATGCTTTTTCCCGTTGGCACTCTAATGGCTATTGCTTCTTCGCATAACCACGCTAATGTGGTCCCCTCAATGGTTTTCTCCGTGACAACCCCTCACCAAGACTTTTCCGATGCCTTCCCTTCCATAAGGAAAAGTGGTTACCAGTTATGTAAGTCCTAGAGGTGTGGAGAAGACCCACCTCGTCTGAGCTACAAGACGTTAAACTGCCAAACACCCTCGTCCTTAACACATGATATTAAATTGTGACCTGGCCACGTGCCTCGCATGCAGGGTCCCCTGCCTTGGACATTCTCCATGCCCATTCGTCTCTTTGAGGATGGGATCACCCCTCACAGGGGATGATGTCCTCTTTATTTGAGTGGTGTTTTTCCACGGGGAAAGGTCACCCACCTTGTCATGAGCCCCTGTATTTTCTTGCCAGAGGAAGCATCCCTCCTCCTCCTTTCATCTTTGGTCCCTAGGGCCAGCGAAGGGAATGGTGGGAAATGGTGCTTCACTTTTATTCGGTACCAAATCCCTCTCCCTTTGCACTTTGTAGCCATTGGACTCTATCCTGGAGTAAGTCCCAATCTCTCTCTTCCTAGGCCGCTCCATGTGTAAACCACACTCCACATCCCATGAACGCACCTTTCACGACGTGATCATCTGGTCTTTGTTGCCTCTTGTTTCTCACACCGAGCACGACTCAAGTGGGATTAGAGTAAGCACCGAAAGTGACACCAACACCTTGGTCAGCCTAGAGTGTAAGCCCCACACCCCGCCACCCGAACTATGGGGAATTTGATCCTTTTCAAGGCATGGTACGTAGGAAGCCTCGCTGAGGTTCAAGCCCACCACCCGGCCATTCCGACCGCCATTCGCATCGGTTCACCAACACCTTGGGAAGCATAGAGTGTAAGCACCACACCCATATTAAACTAAGTGTTATTTGAACCTTGCTAAGGAAAGGTATGTAAGAAGCCTCCCTAAGGTTCAAGCCCACCACCTGGTCCTTTGGACTGCCATTCGTGTCGGTTCACCGACACCATGGGTAGTCTAGAGTGTAATCCCCACACCCATCCCAAACTACGGGGACTTTGATCCATGTCAAGACATGGTACATAGGAAGCCTCCACAAGGTTCAATGCCACCATCTACCAAGACCACTGGTCCTTATTCACATTGGTTCACCTACTCCTACCTCACCTTGGGCGGCCTTAGAGTGTAAGCCCTATACTAAACCAAACTACAAGGACATTGATCCATGTCAAAGCATGGTACGTAGGAAGCCTTCCTGAGGTTCAAGCCCAACACCCATCGGAACCCAGGTCCATATTCACATCGGTTCTCTAACACCCGTACCAGAAATATATGAACTTTGTTCCATGTCAAGGCATGTTACGTAGGAAGCCTCCCTGAGGTTCAAGCCCACCACCTGATTGTTCTGACTGCCATTCACATCGGTCACCATCACCTTGGGAAGACTAGAGTGTAAGCCCCACACCCATCTCTATCTATGGGGACTTCGATCCATGTCAAGGCATGGTACGTAGGAAGCCCTCATGAGGTTCAATCCCATCATCCACCTGCACCTCGGGTCCTTATTCACGTCGGTTCACCGACTCTTTCCTTACCTTGGGCCGCCTCATAGTGTAATACCCATACCAAACTGAACTATGAGGACTTTGATCTAGGTCAAGGCATGGTATGTAGGAATCCACTCTAAGGTTCAGGCCCAACACCCATGGGACCCCAGTTACACCTTCACGTCGGCTCGTCGACACCCCCTTCCCAAACTACGATGACTTTGATCTATGTCAAGGCATGGTACGTAGGAAGTCTCCCTGAGGTTCAAGCCCACCACCCGGTCGTTCCGACCACAATTCCTGTCAGTTCACCAACATTTTGTGCAGCCTAGAGTGTAAGCCCCAAACCCACCATGAACTACATGTTCTTTGATCCATGCTAAGGCAGGGTACGTAGGAAGCCTCTCTGAGGTTCAAGGCCACCACTCGGTCATTATGACCTCCATTTGCGTCAGTTCACCAACACCTTGGGCAGCCTAAAGTGTAAGCCCCACATCCATCTTGATCCTTACCCAAGCCGCCACAACCCGGTAGGATCTTGCCACCCCATTCCCCATTCTGTCTGACAACATTCGGGAAGCCACCCACGTGTTGGCCCCAGTATCGGTTTTCCCTCCAGGGGGTTCCTCCATCTGATCCACTCTAATAAGTGTTCTGATCAGTCCAATCCATCTCCGATGGATGTTAAACTTGCGGCATACCCTGTGTTAAACATAGTAAGCTAAGGAAAACCTCAGTTACATGCCCATGGAATAAAATTCCCCACGTTCGATGTGGGATGCCTCAGGCTTCCACACCCTCGAGAAGCCCTATAATAAGGTATAGAAGAAAGACACACCAATCCCCAGTGTCCAGATATGCCAATGATTCCCACCATGACTACTCCCATAACTGAAGGTTGCTGCCCTGACCGGACCCCTTGGAATGTCTTGACAGAAGCAACATGATTAACTAGTGTCCATGAAGTTATGGCACCAGGGATAGTTTCATGAACAATGTCATAAGTCTATGAGGGAGACTCAGACAAGGTAACGAGTTCCAAGTAGGAATCCATGAAAGGAAGAACTGATATCCCACCATCCCATTTCGATCAAGGAGAATACATCCTAGAATAAGGAGTGGATTCCTCCCACTGTTGGAAAGCAGGAATGCGGGGGAACCAAAAAAGCTGCATCTCTCATCCCTAAATGAGACAGACATGCGCACCCCAGCAAAAGCTTTGTAAACAGAAATGGTGAACCCAATTTTAATTTATTCTCCTAAACATAGAGATTATTAGAACTCGGGGCATCAATGGATTGACGTGTCACCAGATCTAGCTTTATGGCGCTGATTCCCTCCAAGAAAATAGTGGGTCTGGCATGAAACTCACCAGAAGTTGGGGCAGTAGAACATTGGACATTCCGTTCTGTGATGTTCTCATCTTGGACACCTCTTACCGATTATGAAAGAGGGGATGGTGATGGGGCTTTGGTCATCGATTCCTTTTTATTTTAGAACTAACGAGTTCTTATCTCTGGTTCACAGAAATCAGGATGTTGCCGCAGCAACACGATCACCACCTGCCCGTCTACGCTGGGGTAGGGGCAACACCAGCACAACCGCTCTATGTGGCTTCACTACTTCCGTGATGGTCTCTACGTCCACGACCGTGGGGCGCCCATGCCTTGTCTCCCCATCAAAAGTTATCCAATGAAGGGTAATTAACGACCTCATACATCGTTACAAATAGGAGGGCATAATCCCAACCCGGGATATGGCCCGACTGGATTTGGATGCGTCTACACCTTACTATCAACGCCGCCCCTAGGGGCTACGCAGGGAGCCATTGTTCCCCACCCCAACATACCACTACTTTGGGGGCCTGTCCCCAGTGTGCTTTAATGACTCTCTACCTTACGTTGATGAGGTAGGTGATGTTCGGCCTAGCCTGGTCAGAGTCCCAATCTAGGGGATCCCAAGCAAGGCTCCCACTCGGCTATGTCAGCGTCGTCACCCGGTCTTGCCAGAGGAGGAGTAGGTAAGCTATGCACCTATTCCACCATGAGCCCCGGCTCATCCGACCTGACGCCAGCATCGGGCACGAGCGGAGGAGGATGCCCGCCAAGGGGCGTCAACGTCGATGGCTACTATGGCCCGGGCCACCGCCGACGCATATCATCATGTCCCTGCACTCACTGAGCTAGGGTGCTTATACAGCTGACTGGGATCGAGGCCCCAACCTCGCCACAGGTAGGCTGGGTCAACTCTTCTAGTCGCGGGCACGAGCAGTGGTCGCCGTAAACCAACCCACAGTGATTCCACCCCATAAGGAGTTCCTCCCCGTACCAATTCCACATAGAGCGTGGGCCTTCCCCACTCTGAGGCTATACATGGAGGTCCACCCCATGCTACTGCAATTCTGAATGAATATCTGCCCCACGACAGTGATGCACGACACCAAAGCCTCTCTCGTGCCCATTACACTGGATATGGAGTCATTCCTCCTTATCCCGACCGCCTGTACAGGGACATCCCCCATTTTCTCCCTCTCTAATGTAGAGATCCTCTCTACTTCCTCTCTGCAGCTAGCGAAGGACCTCCTCAACCCAGAAACCAGAGGGGTGATGGCTAGCCTCAATCCACCTGCACCAAGCACTATGGTCCTCCCCATGCTCTTTCCATCCCTAGTGGAGGTTTTACCACTTCAGTGTTATTCATAGAGGTCCTACCCATGTACCCTTAGAGATTTTTCCTAGTGCTCCTCCCACCCCAGATCTCTCAGGTGGAAACATTGTCCGCCTCAACACCAGTGCGGCCAAAGGACCCCATGTCAGAAATTAGCCCTCTCATGAGGAGTCGACCCAGGTAAGGAAGGTGGGACATCATCGGCAAAAGAATAATTCTGGGAAGGTGTGGATGGAGATCAAACCAGTCCGCTTCTCAGATTCTGAAGCGGAGTATGACTCACCTTGAGAACCCTCCCCTCGCTCATCCGAGTCAAGGGATGGGGCAGGAACAAGTTGCATCATCCTGGTGCTCCCGAAATGTGAGGTCCATAAGATCCACACCTCCCTCGGAATATTTATCCCAGAGGATGAAAATTTTTCTTCCCTATAGGTTATGGTCATGAAATCACCACCATCGTCGCAAGAAGTGCTCTCTACCTCCACAAGAGATCACAAAGAGCTATTCTGGGGACCATTGTTAGACAAGCAGTAGCGTGACCCACCACCAGTAGGCCTGGCCCCTGAGCCAGGAACAACAGCCATCAGCCCCTCCTATCACGATGTAATAGCCAGGCCGCTACACTCTTTGGGGGATAGTCCAAGAATCGGCAACAAGTCAGCCCATTTGCCATACTCTCCACCAGCCAACCTGTCGTCCCAGGGGTCTGCCTCAGTACCGCTGCCAGTTCCTCAGCCACCCCCATTCAGCGAGTGGGGAAGTCAAGGGCCAAACCATTAATTTGATCCCAGGAGGTTCTGGAGCATCCTTGCGGCGGACCACTTCCCCGAGAAGTTCTGGCCCATGGCAGCGCGAGATTTCTGCATACCAGAGTCCCTCACCCCTGGGGAAGTTGAGTGTTTCCACTATGCCACTTGGGAGAAGAATTTTAGTATCCCTCATCAGTGTGTGGTTTATCCAAGGATCCAAGAATATTTCGAAGACATCAGCGAGCAGTGTCATCTCGTAGATCTGGCCACGCTCCCTGTGGCCCAGCATCCTGAGTCACTAGGTCGCCGTGAGAACCTCCAGCAGTATTGTGTTTAGAGTATCAAGGTATTTCGAAAAATCATCAAGGAGGCTACCCCCAAGGGAAAATACATGGATGGGGGCAGTATGTTGCCCTCCTCTTCAGACTTATCCAACAGAAGCCTAACTCACTATGTGATATTGAGGACATGCCCCTAGGAGGGGTCACAGTCCACATGGCTGACATAGTGGAACAGGAGGACGAGCTGATGTTTCTCAATGGAGACTTACCCCCTGAGGGTGTGCCACCGCTGTTGGACCCATCAGGGAGTATTACAAAATAGTAGAGGAACCTCATAGGTCTTCTTGCACCCACCGAGGCGTTGGTACTTAGCTGGAATGCTAGTAAAGGAAAAGAGCACGTCAGAACTGTCACGAACTACCACCCATTCACCTCAGTGTAGAAGACATAGGAAGACTCCCAGAAGGGCACGTTGTTCCAATAACTTACTAAGCTAAAGAATTTGGTCGACAAACTCTTGGCCGAACGCATTGTAGAGCAATGACCAGACTACGGTGATCCTAGGCCAGGGCAGCAGGGGTAGGAACAACTACACCTCGGTGAGATGCCCCCAGGAAACCCTGTTTATACTGCTCCTGCGGACAGAGCTGAAGTCGGAACTCATGGAAAGAGGGAGTGGTATGTCTCGCAAAACCCTCCTCGACGGCGCGACAATCTAATTAACCCTACTAAGGCTCCCCCGAAAGCCCCAAGGGCCTCTCCAGAAGCCGCTGATCCAGTCTACCCTGTTGAAGAGCCCAAAAACGCGCTCGTGGTTATGGATCCCCGTCAAGATAGGGAACCCCACCCTGATGATCCTATGGTTGTGCTCATAGCTCGCCTTGAGGCATTGGAAATGTGGCAGGTGGTAATCAACCAGATGGAAGGCTGTACCTGGCATGGGTGGATGATATGTCGGCACCTCCAGGCTTTGGGAATCCCACCTTCTCCCCCTTTAACAGGACAGGGGACCCACCGCAGCACCTGGCCCACTTCAACTCAATGTGTGGGTCCATGTTAGGCACTCCAACGCAGTAGGAGGCTGCCAACCTCCACTTTTTTGTTCAAAAACTGTAGGGGCCATCATTCATCTGGTGCAGCCAGCTCCCCATCAGATTCATGACTAGTTGGGAGGACCTTCACAAGAAGTTCCTCTACCAGTTCACCTCTACCACCTAGAAAACAAGCATCGCAGACCTCTTCATGTGCAAGCAAAGGCCTGAAGAACGAGTCGTAGACATTATCACCTGGTGGAAGGGGCTTACATACTCCCTTGACATGCCACTGACTCAGTAGAAACTACCGACGACGTGTGTAGGGAATGTCAAGATGGAACAGGTTCCTTATCTGATCACCCAGAACTTCCTTGGAGGATTCTGAGACTTCTCCGACAAGGCCCAGTGACTTGAGGAGGCCCTGAACCAGCCTGCCAGGAACGTCTGTTGCCCCCTGTGATTCGAGCAAGGAGAGATTCCAGAGCTGAGCACGCCGCAATGGACCAAATAGAAGCCACCAGATAGCTGGAGTTACTACCAATGGCACCTGTCCCGTAGCCTCGAAGAGGTCCTCCTCCCCAGGCACATCCTTCGACTTAGTGGTTTCATCAGAATTGTCAAGCACCCCCGTGTAATGCGCTGAAACCTCCCAAACAAGACAATCAGGGTCTACCTCCTTGATAGGCCCCTTCAACCCCTCATCAAGTATAGGCTCCAAGATCCCCCTTTCTGGAAAGAAGAAATTAGACATACTCATTCAGCAAGAATCAGGTCCCTGGTTACTTCCGTAGCACCCTAGAATAAGGGATTGTACGCTTTCTTGAGTGGAGAAGTCTGGAAGACGAAAATCATACTGATCACCCCAACTACTGCCCCTATCATCGAATTATGGGGAACACCATCAAGAAGTGCTTTGTGTTTAAAGACTGGCTCCAAGACCCGAACGATGACAATATAGTTAGGACTGGCTTGGCCCTGACACAAGTGGCAGGTGTCTTTCTAATGCCAGACAGTAGTAGCGACAACGAAGGTAAGTGGAAACATGTTTCCAACCATCTATCCCAGATGTACGATGACTGGATTCCTCTCAAGATGGTTTCTCGCACCCATGACATCATTCAGGCATGCCTAAATCAGCCTAAGCCTTCAAAAGCTGCGACCATCACTTCTCCGTCATCATCTCAGCTGGCCTCTTCGCAGAAGAGAAAGCATCAGCGGCGCAAGAAGAAGTAATGTGCCCCACCAATGTCATCGTCTCCCCACACTCTCGGTGACTTAATGCCCCCTGATATGGGGATCCCTAATATAATCCACCCAGTGGTGGATGACTCTTCAAATGACAGTCAAGGATACGCTTGAGTTAATACCGTTGAGTTGTTAAACCCCTATATGACTCCGGATGAGGGGGAGCGCCATGCGAACCTCCCCAATGTCCCCAGTAGACGCCGATGTCGGCAGAGCCAGGGCCATATGGGTCATAAAGGTGCATCATTTGGCACCTCTAAACAGTTCATGCATGCCACCAAGACCAGACAGTAGGCCCATCGCAGAGCTAAGCACTCTCAGCCTCTTTATCTGGTGCCTTCAGGATCACATCCACCAGCATTTGTGCTACTAAATCAGGTAGAGATACCTCGTATATGCTGTGGCCAGCCTCACCCGACTACATGCCAATCTCAATCGTCTGATCCTCATCTGACATCGACTCTTCAGGCTTCATCTATTGGACTGTGGGATGTGCCTGGCCCCAGCGAGCTGTCGGTCCTGCCGATAGGGCCCGTCGTGCCTACAATCGCAGAGTGGCCTTCTGTAAGAAGAATTTAGTGCTTGGTGCGGATGTATGATGTTCTAAATCACCTCTATAATGTCTCATATTTTTTCCATTTTTTAATTTATTATTATGTGGTAATTATTTCTAGACCAGTCTTCAAGATGGCGTGCAGTTCTGAGTCCCAGTGTTCCCGGAATAAATGATGGAATTTAATTTAATACTTAAATTACGCGCGCATGATATTTTCCTAAAAATGTTGAATAAATCCCGATCGGTTGATCGGATCATAAATATGAGGGCACATTTGGGTTCAAAACAACAATTTTACCTTAGGAGAGGCCTAACATCGACCGGTATGGGTCGTTGGTGAAATCTAGTTTTTTGACGTAACAGTAATAAAATATTTAATAGAAATATTTTATTCTGCAGCGAAATATTTTTAAATATGTGGCAATATATATCCTTTATTCTTTTTAATAAAGGATTGCGTAGGGGTCTAGGGTTACAAACCTCATAACCCTGAAACCCTTGGTGGCTCTGGAGGCTCTAGAGAAAACCTCCCAACGCACCGACGACGTTCTTGATGATTTTTGCCGGCGATGATGACGCGACAACCGGATCTTCACCATCGAACGCCGAAGATCCAGGTAGGATGTTTTCTTTTCATTTTCCTTTCCCCGTTCAAGTTTCCTACGATTAACTCATACTAATCTATGAATTTATTAGCCGGCGGATCGATCATTTTGCGAGCAGGTGTGATTTGGGGTTTTATCAGGAAATCAAATACGTGAGATTTATAATCTATTGATTGTTGTGGTTTTGATCTAACAGTGACAAAACCGGATCGTCACGAACAATGATCGAGGTTCATCCCTCTTATTCGATTCTTTGAATTTCTTTCTCCCGCACGTTCTTCATTGAATTCTACGCATTCTTGGAGGAAATTGATCACTGTTCATTCGTTTGATGGCACAGAAATCCGAGATTATAGATCCAACCCCGGAGCGATGTCACGGAGGTGCGACAACGGTTTCAGTGGATGATTCGGAGTGGATCGAGAGATATGAGTTTATAGTCATTTTTCTTCAGATGGATTGTTCGAGGATTATGATCCGATTTAAGGACTAAAAACACCCATTTTGATGTTCGCAAGATTAAACAAACTAACCTCCAGAGTATCGGGATGAGCAGACGAGAAACTGTGGTTCTGGAGGATCAACCGCGATGCAAGGAAGAAGATGGAATTTCTGGAAAAATCCCAACTACACGGCGTGTAGTATGGGCTACATGGCATGTGTTCGTCAGCGGACCACCTGGCATGTACTCCGAGAGTACACGGACACGGGTTGGGTACACGGCTAGGGACACGGCGTGTATACCCCTCGCCGACCAGACCCGGCCAGATACACGGGATAACCCGTGTATTGGTACAGGGGCAGGAGACACGGACGGAGACCGTGTATGGACACATGGCCAGTGTATACGGAGTGAGCCCCTGGTGCTCAGACAAGGCGTGTAATATTATTACACGTCATGTTGTTACTTTTTACATGATGAGACAAATGACACAGGCTGTTTACATGGGAACTACCTGGAGTCAAGGAACATGGTGTGTGATTCTTCTACACGCCGTGTAGTTGAGTTTTACATAGCTTGAAGAGATGACACGAGCCATTTACACGGGCGATACTCATGGTCAAGGAACACGGCGTGTAACCATTCTACATGCCGTGTAACCAATCTTACATAGCTTGAGCCAGTTGACTTCTGTGACTAGGGCTAGTTTCCATAGGGTTCATCCCCTTTGGTCTTTCTACTGAAGGTTCCCGGTATCATTTCCTACTTACATGTGTATGATCCCTTCAGTAGGACTTCCTGAATAGATTTGTTGGATTCCCTTCTATGAGACTTGGAGCGGGATCCTCTATTCATTCCTAGAACCCTAAGTAGATTTATTGGTATCGATGTGACCAACTTTACCCAGGCATCGATCCTCCGCATAGATGATTAGTTTAAACTGAGTTGTCGGAATCACCCCATGACTTGGTGGTGATCCTCATCGGAACATCATGTTCTCAATGTACTTGTGGTGTGTGTTCTCCCTGAATGAGTACTTTGTATCTCTCTCTTCAGACGTAAGAGTTTGTTCTCCATGTTACGTTCTTAGTGGAATCTTCAAGATGGATCTTAGTAGTGGTTTCATGATAGTTGATAGTGTATGAGTATATCAGGATATTCTTGTTATGTATTCTGTAGACATATACATTAAAGATCTGATTGCATCTTTCCTTTGTGGTGTTTTCCCTTGTTGTATTCCTTTGTGGTTTCGGGGCGTCCTAATGGTTATTGTTATACTCACCCCTACATGGGCTTTTCCTGCAGGTGTCATGTCATGTGCCGAAAATCAAACATTTTAAAGGATTCTAGGTGGACCAGGGTCGGACGGTGCTTAGTGAGATCAAATAGGCTGAGGTGTGTTCATATGGCTACAGATTGTAGTCCCAGTACCTTTCTTTACAGGTTGCACTTTGTTGCAGACTCTATTTTGGTGGGATTGTACTTTTGACCTAGGGTTTTACACTTGTTGTACTTTACATTCCTGTCATACTCTGTTGGTTGGTATTTTTAGTGTATGCATGCACATCCATTTTTAGTAGTTTTTACATTTCATCTTTGTGGGTTTGGAGATGTTTGTGCATGTGTACAAGTTTATAGGAAATTCCTCCCATGTTAGTAACATGTCTACTCTGTGTTAGTCACCAGCCCCTAGCCTATTGGAGGCGGGATTGGGGTGTTGCGGTCCGGGCCTCACTGAGATGGGTCATGACAAAGTGGTATCCGAGGTGGTCGGTTCTACCTTAGGAACGAGAGTCTGTGAGTTGGTTTGGGGAAACAATGTTAAGTGTTTCAAGTTCATCATTCCGGCCAGGGACACTAGTGTTGGTGCGGGCGGCCGACGTATCCATACACCAGGACTCTGATAACTTGTTTTTGACTCGGAGCACGAGAACACTAGTTTCAGGGGAAAATAATGGTACATGCATCATATAGGAATGGGTTGTGGTTTTCATGTCCTTCTTGAGTCAGCTCTCTAGATATACTCACTGACTGAGATACATCTTGTTTCGTTATAGGATGCCTCCGCGATGCGCACCCGCTAGGATCCAGCAGCTCCATCACGAGGATGACCCCCTCAGTGATGAAGCTTCGATACAGGGACCAGATCCCCTAGTTTTACCATCAAGTGGTGTGCCAGTTATTCCACCACCTGTGGAGTAGTATTTAGTGCCTGTTGTACCAGTAGAGGAGGAGCGCAGGTTGAGCGCACTCCACAAGTTTCAGAGATAGAGACCCCTCATGTTTCGAGGCGAGCCTAACCCTCAGGAAGTAGAGGAATGGATTGAGGTAGTGACCAGAGTCTTCCATTTGGTCAGGACACCAGTAGATCAGATGGTGATACTAGTAGTGAGCCTTCTGCAGGGCTCGACAGGGTGATGGTGGAGTTTGGTTATCCAGACCCACGACGAGGTGACTCTTGCATGGTCAGAGATTGAGCGTCTCTTCAGAGAGGAGTTTTCATCGGTTACCCTAAGAGAAGTACGTATACGGGAGCTTCTCCAGCTCTAGCAGGGAACCATGACGGTGGATGACTATTCATCGAGGTTTACCGACATCTCACAGTACTTGATGGAAATGTTTAGAGATCAGTACTTCAGAGCTCAGAATATTGAGCGGGTCTTGTACATGGATATCCAAGATAGCATCATCCCTATGAGAAAACCAACATATGCTGGGGTTCTCAAGCGGGATTTGGTGGTTAAGAGCTTCTTGGCAGAGCAGGGACAGCCGGGAGTTGTTAGTAGTGGGCGAGCTGGAGCAAAGACCTCTACAGCAGGGAGACGACGGCAGAGACCCAGGCGTGGGAGACATTTTCAGAGGAGAACCCAGGACAGTGGATCTTTCATACAGGGTTTGAAAGGCGCATCCAGCCAGCCTCGAAAGACGCGGTGCTACTCATGTGATGGAAGGGGACATCTCGCTCAAGATTGTCTGACCCGCCGTACTACTGACATGGGAGAAGTGGATGGAACACCGAGGAAGAAGAAAAAATTAGAGCAGATAGATCCGTGGGGCGGCGGTCGTGGTAGGGGTGATGGGAGAGCAGTTGGATGTGGTCGACGTTTTGACCTTTTACTACCACCACCCCCAGTATGTCCACCCCATGTTCAGGGAGATGGTTGACAGAGGTAGGGACAGCTGCAGGCCGTAGAGGTTTATGACCCAGGTACTCCCGGAATAATTAGAGGCACAATCTGTGTCTTTTCTACTTTGGTTGCCGTACTAATAGACACAGGATCTAGTCATTCCTTTCTAGCTTCTTATCTTGTTCGCGACCTTGAGATTCCAGTTGATCTGTTGACTGGATCCTTATTCTTAGAAACACCGACTCGAGAAGATTCAGAGATCACACGCCTTTGCAGACAGTGTGACCTGACCCTTGGAGGCGAGAGTTTCAATTGGAACATCTTGGTGGTAGCGTTGAGGCCTTACGATTTCATTCTTGGTATGGATTTCCTATCCACAGTTCATGCCCATATCGACTATTTTAGGCAAAGGGTGTGGTGTGTCCGCAGTGATGGAATGAGGTTCTCTTTTGTCAGTGAAAGAGAGAACCAAGCAGCGTAGGATGAACTCATATGTAGGAAGGTGCAACCGAAATCCTATCAGTTGGCTAGCCTAGCCCTTGGCGCAAAAGATGCTACGAGTTTCCAGATTCTAGCAATAGTAGCTTAGTACGAGGACGTCTTTCGACAGGATGTCCCCGGACTACCTCCCTGTCGTGAGATATATTTTTGCATTGAGTTGCAACCTGGGACGTCACCGATATCAGCATCAGCATATCGGATGGCTCCTGCAGAGCATCATATACTGAGGGTGCTGTTGGAAGACTTGCAGAAGAAGGGATTTGTAAGGCCCAGAGTTTCACCAGGGGTGGCCCCAATGCTATTTTCCAAGAAGGTAGATGGGAGCTTGAGGCTATGTGTGGATTACTGGTGCTTGAATATGGTGACCGTGAATAACCGGTATCCACTACTGAGGATTGATGACCTCTTCAACCAGTTGAGAGGGGAATAATGGTTCTCGAAGGTTGATCTACGATCATGCTATCATCAGCTGTGAGTACGGGATGAGGATGTATCTAAGGCGGCTTTCAGATGTCGCTATGGTCACTCTGAGTACTTGGTGATGCCCTTTGGCATGATGAACGCCTCGACAGTTTTCATGGGACTCATGAACCTGATCTTTCAGAAATATCTAAATTGGTTCGTAGTGGTCTTCATTGATCATATACTTGTGTACTCTGCGTCCGAGCTGGAGCACGTGAGACACCTAAGGATGGTTCTGGTCACACTCCGAGATCACTAGTTGTTTGGGAAACTCTCAATGTGTCAGTTCTAGATACAGGAGGTCCACTTTCTGGTACACGTTATCTCAGAAAATGGTGTAGCAATGGACACATCCATGGTGGACGCAGTACTAGCATGTGATCCACCTCAGAGCGTGATGGAGGTGCAGAGTTTACTTGGGTTGGAAAGCCACTATCGAAGATTCATACTTGATTTCTCCAGAATTTCATTACCCATGACAGCTTTGACCCGAAAGTGGCAGCCATTCATGTGGACCGAGAGATGCCATTAGACTATCCAGAAGTTGAGACAGAGTCTGACGAGTGCCCTGATCTTGAGATTACCAGAGGAGGGTTTCGAGTATGTAGTGTTCTGCGATGCATCAGGAACCTGGCTTGGTTGTGTCCTGATGCAGAGTCAAGTGGTGATTGCCTATGGATCACCCCAGTTGAGTCCCCACGAGCAAAACTATGTGACCATGATCTTGAGTTGGCAGCGGTAGTCTTCGTGTTAAAGATGTGGCAGCACTACCTGATGGGAGAGCAGTTTACCATCTACTCTGATCAGAAAAGTCTCAGATATATCTTTTCCCAGATGGATCTAAATTTGAGACAAAGGCGACAGTATGAGTTCCTATAGGATAACAACTTTTATATCGTTTACACGCCTTGGAAGGGGAACGTTGTGGGAGATGCTCTCAGAAAGAAATCTAGTTCACAGTTTCTAAATGAGGCGATGAGGTAGTTGGCCTCCTTACATTTATCCTTCGTGGATAGAGATGGTGATAGATACTACAGAGAAGGTTCAGTTCATCCAGGAGTGGATGAAGACTGCACAGAGTTGGAAAAAGTCTTATTCCAACAAGAGGCATAGGCCGTTGAAGTTCGAGGAGGGAGACCATGTGTTCCTTCGGGTCTCACCTCGACGGGGATTGCGGAGGTTTGGCCGAGGCAGCAATATATCTCTGAGGTTCATCGACCCTTTCCAGATTCTAAGTAGAGTTGGAAAAGTGTGGTATCACTTGGCTCTACCTCCTCAGATGGACCGGGTACACAATGTCTTCCATGTGTCACAGCTACGGAGGTATGTGCATGATCCATCCCACGTCATCGACTAGGGCGAGCTGGACATCGATGATGGAATAAACTTTACTGAGTACCCAGTGGAGGTCGAGGATCGACAGGAGAATATATTTCCTGGGAAATCTATTCCCTTGGTTCGTGTCCGGTGGCAGCACGGGCATCTCCAGGGAAGCACATGGGAGCAGGAGGCTCAGATTCGTGTGCAGTACCCCCATCTTTTTTAATAGTCTTTGTTTTGGATTTTCGCTGATATAAAATCCCTACGGTGGGTGTGATGTAATGTCTCATATTTTTTTCCTTGTTTTAATTTAATATTATGTGGGAATAATTTTGAGACCAGTCTTCGAGACGACATGCAGTTCTGAGGCCTTGTGAGCTCGGGACAAATGATGGAATTTAATTTAATAATTAAATTACGCGTGTGTGTGGTTTTCTTGAGGAAGTTGAATAACTCTTGAACGGGTTCTCGGATCAGAAATCCGAGGGCACCATTGCGTTCATATCAGAAATTTTAGCTTAAGCGAGGCCTAACATCAGCCGGCACAGGTTGGTGGTGAAATCTAGTTTTTGGACGTAATAGTAATAAAATATTTAATAAAAATATTTTATTCTACAGAAAAATCTTTTTAAATATGTTGCAACATATATCCTTTATTATTTTCAATAAAGTCTTTCCTAGGGGTCCATGGTTACAAACCCTAAAACCCTGAAACCCTTTGAGGCTCTGGAGGCTCTGGAGAAAAACTCCCAACACGGCGACGACGTTCTTGACGATTTTCATCAGCGGCGAGGACGTGACGACCAGATCTTCCCCAACGAAGGCTGCATATCCAAGTAGGATATTTGGTTTTGATTACACTTTCCCTCTTCTTTTTTCCAACAATGAACACAGACTAATCTGCGAACCGATTATCCCACAAATAGATCATTTTGTGGGAGGGTGTGATTGGGGTTTTATCGGGAAATAAAATACTTGAGATTTATAATCTGTTGATTCCTGTCATTTTGATCTAACGGTGAAAAACTCGGATTGTCACGAAAAACGACAGAGGTTCGTCCCTCTTGTTAGATTCATTGTATTTCTTTCTCCAGTGCATTCTTCATTATGTTCTATGCATTCTTGGAAGAAATCGATCGTTGCGCATTCGTTTTTTGGGGTAACGATCTGAGATTGTAGATCCAACCCTGGAGCGATGTCACGGAGGTGTGACCACGGTTTCGGAGAACGATTCATAGAGGATCGAGAGATATGAGTTTTCAGGCGTTTTTCTTTGGATGGACTGTTTGAGGATTATGATCTGATTTAATGATCTAAATCACCTGTTTCGGTGTTCGAATGATGAAACGAACCAACAACTTGGGTATTGAGACGAACGGACAAGAAACCATGGATTCGAAGGATCAGCCGTGGCGCGAGGAGGAAGAAGGAGTTTCTAGAAAAATCTTGACTACACGACGTCTAGTATGGGATACATGGAGTGTGTTCATCGAAGGACCACCTTAAGTGTACTCCGGGAGTACACAAACACAGTTTGGGTACACGAACAGGGACACGACATGTATACCACTACCCGACCAATCCTGGCCAGATACATGGGATAACCCATGTACTGGTACATGGGAAGGCGACACGGATGGACACTGTGTACGAGCACATGGCCAGCGTACATGGAGCGAGCCCCAGGTTCTCAGACACGGCGTGTAATAATACTATACGACATGTAGTTACTTTTTATATGATGAGACAAATGACACGGGCCATTTACACGGGCAGTACCCAGAGTCAAGGAACACGGCGTGTGATTCTTCTACACGCTGTGTAGTTGAGTTTTACATATCTTGAATGGATGACACAATCTGTTTACACGGGCAGTACCCAGGGTCAGGGAACATGGCATGTAACCATACTACACGCCGTGTAACCAATCTTACATGGCTTGAGAACGTTGCCTTCTGTGACTTGGGCTAGTTTCCTTAGGTATTGTCCCCTTTGGTCTTTCTCCCGAAGGTTCCCGATATCATTTCCTATATACAGGAGTATGATCCCTTCCGTAGGAATTATTGAATAGAGTTTTGGGTGTCCCCTCTATGAGACATAGATCTGGATCCTCTATTCATTCCTAGAACCCTAAGTAGAGTTCTTGGTATCGACGTGACCAACATTACCCAGGCGCCGATCCTCTGCTTAGAAGATTAGTTCAGACTAAGTTGTCGTAATCACCCCATGACTTTGTGGTGATCCTCATCTGTGCATCATGTTCTCAAAGTACTTATGGAGTGTGTTCTCCTGGAACAAGTACTTCGTATCTCTCTCTTCAGACCTAGGAGTGTGTTCTCCTTGTAACGTGCTTAGTGGAATCTTTGAGCTGGATCTTAGTAGTGGTTTCATGATAGTTGATCGTGTATGAGTATATCTGGATATTATTGTTATAAGTTCTACAGACATATACCATGTAGAGATGACTACATCTTTTCTTTGTGGTTTTTTCAATTGTTGTATTCCTTTATGTTTTTGGTGTGTCCTATTGGGTATTGTTTTACTCACCCCTACACGGTCTTTTCCCACATGTGTCATGTCTTTTGCAGAAGAGCGAGATTTTGGCCAGATTCTAGGAGGACCAGGACTGGACGGTGCTCAGTGAGATCAGACAGGACGAGGTGTGTTCCTACGGCTATAGATTGCAGTCCCAATACCTTTCTTTATAGGTTGGACTTTGTTGTAGACTCTCTTTTGGTGGGCTTGTACTTTTGGCCCAGGGATTTACACTTGTTGAACTTTACTTTCCTACCGTACTCTGTTGTTTGGGATTTTTAGTGTATCCATGCATTTCCATTTTTAGTAATTTTTACTTTTCAGCTTTGTGGGCTTGGAGATGTGTGTGCATGTGTACATGTTTATAGGAAATGCCTCCCATGTTAGTAGCATGCCTACTCGGTTCTAGTCACCAGCCCCTGGCCTATTGGAGGAGGGCCTGGTGAGTGGTGGCTCGGGCCCCACTGGACGGGTCATGGCAACCTCGTCGGCATCCCAGCGAGGCTTTCCATCCTTGAATCGCCCCGCCTGTCGTCAGATATGCGCGAGGCCCTTGCTGAGGCTTTAAGAAGCCCTCTCCAGTTTGAAACGGAGGTAGCAGCTGCAGAAGCCTTTCATGCTAAAGCAGTCGAGGATGTCGAATGCCAGGCCATCATTTCATTCTTAGGAAAGGATGAAGGCTCTCCCATACAATGGCACATCCACCTGTAGTACATCACCAGCCAACTTAACGGCGTGGAGGTTCGCTGTTGTCTCATTGACATCGGTTTTGGGATCAACCTTATCCCGACACGTACATTGCAAAAGCTGGGGTTATCCGAGGATGACCTTACTCCCTCTGATTTAAGGATATAGGGATATGATAGGATAGAGCATACCCTGGTCGGAAAGATCCGTTTGAAGACCTAGTTCGGTGGCCCAGTTGCCAGTACTGAATTTATGGTCATCTCCCGAGACACCATGTACAATGCATTTATGGGATGACCATGTCTCCATATGCACGTGGTTGTCCCCTCATCATATCAACAGTTCCTCAAGTGATCCTTAAATGGTCGAGTAGGCATACTCTAAGGTGATGTGTCTCCTTTCGCCTCTTGTGAAGCCTTCTATCTGGATGCTGACTATTACAAGAGAATGGATAAGCAGATTCTAGCAAATGAGGGCGAGCCTGCCACGGGCACAAATGACTCTTGGGCAGGTTTGGATGACACCTACATCTTACAAATCCATTAATTAGTGCCCACGACCACCGACATGAGGCAATTCTTTGTTTTCTCTGGTACATGAGGAATACATATTCCCAAGTCCATGCGACAGTGGAAAATCACCTCGTACTCCAACACAATCCAAGCTTAGCTGATCCCGAAACCTCCTACCCCTGTACGATATGGAGATGTCCGCCCCATGGACATGGCAGTTCAACATACATGTCTGTTTCTCCGGGCTGGGACTAACCGGCTCAAGATGACACACCACTATTGCTTTGATATCATCAAGCTTGGCCCCTTGGTACAATGACCAGATGGGATCGGATCGAATACCTTCGTCGTTTTGGTCCCACCTGTGCGTGAATCCCCTGATATGCTGTCCAGGCTGGTACAGACCTCCCGTCTAGATTTTCCAACCCAATGGAAGCTCCTCCCACATAGAATCCCTCCTCTGTAAGCAAAGAAGAGGATTTGGAGGATTCTCCCCCCACCTTTATAGAAGGAATCTCTACCACGGTAAATGAACTGATATAGGTGAACCTTTGTAGCAAGGAAGATCCGAGACCCATATCGACCAGTTCCGCCATATCCCTCGAGGAGCATCAGCAGTACATAGACTTCCTCAAAAAGCATTGTGACGTCTTTTCTTGGAGTTAAGATGAGATTCCAGGACTAGATCCTCAGGTATCCGTCCACTGCCCTTGTCTTCAGACAAGTAATAACGGGTTCAAGAAGCCTCCTAGAAAGATGCACCCTTCTCACGGTGCCATGGTTGATGCTGAATTTGAAAAACTCATTAGATCCAACTTTGTCAATGAGGTCGAATACCCCATGTGGCTAGCCATCATTGTGCCAATCAAGAAGAAGAACAGACAGATCAGAGTATGCATCGACTTCAGATATCTCATCCATCACTCTCCGAAGGATGATTTTCCCCTTCCAGTGACAGAATTGATGATTGACGCTATGGCTGGATTCTGAGCCCTCTTCTTCATGGATGGTTACTATGGGTATAATTAGATCCATATGTCCAATGAGGATGAGTAATCCACCGCTTTCAGGGAACCTCAAGGTACTTTCTGTTACCAGGTTATGCCCTTCATCCTGAAGAATGCAGGTGCCACCTATCAGTGGGCCATGCACCGCATATTCAAGCCAATTATCGGGACATTGGTGGAATTATATGTGGATGATCTAGTTGTCAAATTTCGCCATCACCAAAACCATCTCAAGGACTTGAAAAAGTGTCATGATTCCTCTTTTCTCACAATCTGAAGATGAACCCGCTGAAATGTGCCTTCGGGGTCACCTTCAGGAAGTTTCTTGGCTTTGTTGTCAGGTACCAGGGCATTGAGATCAACCCAGAGAAGATCGAGGACATCAGTCAGATGCCTCCCCCGAGCAATATTCGAGATCATCAAGGTTTCCAAGGCCACATAGCCTACATACGCTGATTCATTGTGAATCTGGCCAGCAAGTGAAAACCCTTTTCCCAGCTCATGAAGAAAGGCTCTATCGTCGAATGGGATGAAGAGTGTATGACCATGTTTGAGGAAATTAAGAAGTATCTTATCTAGCCTTCAGTCTTGATGCCACCCATCCCCTGAAAGCCACTGATCCTCTATGTGACATACCTGAAACGATCTCTCTGTGCCCTTCTCTCCTAGAAGAAAAATGGGGAGATGGAAATCGTCTCTACTACCTTAGTCATATGATCATTGATACGGAGACCACATACTACCCCATCGAGAAGAGCTTCCTTGCACTGGTATTCGCAGTACAAAAATTGCGAGACTACCTACAACACCATGAGGTATAGCTGGTGTCTAGGGTAGACCCACTGATGTACATTCTAAACAGCCCCATGTTGACCGGTCATCTAGCACTGTGGGAAGTAATACTCTAGCAGTTTGACATCAGTTTCTTCCCCTAGAAATCTATCAAGGGACATGAATTGGTAGACTTTCTAGCTTCCCATCCAACCTTCACGGACCTGCCCCTGGACATGGATTTTTCCGACGAGGCAGTTCTCATAGTAGATCCTTCCATCCCATGTTGGAAGATTCACTTTTATGGCACCTCCAAGAGCCCCACCAGTAGGAGACTCAATGATCCTAGGCTCAAAAGAGTGGGTCTAGGTATTTCCTTTATTACCTCGGTGCAAGCCATTCTTCCATACTCATTCCTGTTGTCAGAAGGATGCACCAACAACGAGGTAGATTATCAGGCTCTTATCACTAGCCTTGAGCTGACTCTCGAGATCGATGTACCCCATTTTCATGTGAAAAGAGATTTTGAACTAGTCATCAAGAAAGTCAACGATGGATATGTTGTTAGAAATATGGATATCGTACCATTGTTGGAGTGCACCCTCCATCTAATGGCCCGGTTTCCATACCGGCCAGATGTTACTCATGTCCCTCGATCTCCGAATGGTCGAGCTGATGCCCTGGCCAGCCTGGCTGCATCACTTGAAGAACCCAAGCAGGATGATCTAATTATACACGTGGAACACTAGAGATTCATTTCCCCCATCACCCCAGAGGATGATGATGACCTGCGAGTAAGCCGTCTTACCGTTGTGTCCTCCATGTCAGGACCCCCAGGTTCTCCGGATGCAGCAGTTGAAGCGAATCCCGACTGGAGATCCCCTTTTTTCGAGTACTTCCAAAATGGTTTCCTCCTGGCTGATCGGGCCGAGCGTGATAGAATCTGACGTCGCGCGCTACCTTTTACCCTCTAGAGTGGTCTCAGTCTTGAGCAAATCCTCTACAAGCGCAGGTTTGATGGTGTTCTCCTCCATTTCATCCAAGGAGTCTAGATTTCTCAGGTCATGCACGAGGTTCATTCCGGTTATTGTGGGGCTCACCAAGTAGGGCCAAAGTTGTCCCATCAAATCTGAAGACTAGGGTACTTATGGCCCTCTATTATCCATGATTGCATCGAGTTCACCAAGATATGTCATGCGTTCCATGATCATGAGAACTTCCTGCATCGGCCGCCAGAACATCTCCACTCCACCAAGTACTCTTGGAAATTTTTTGTGTGGGGACTCGATGTCATCGAGCCATACCCACCGATGACAACACGACGGTACAGGTTCATCCTGACCGCCACTGATTTCTTTTCTAAGTGGTCAGAAGCTATTCCACTCAAGTAGGTCAAAGCCCATTCCATCGTTGACTTCATCAGCTCCAACATCATCCATCGGTTTGGAGTCCCTCATGTCTTCCTCACCGATAACGACACCAACTTCAGGGTAGATGAGCTGACGAAATTATATGCCAAGTACAACATCAGTTCGAACCACACCTCCTACTATTACGCGCAAGAAAATGGGAAGATCAAGGTGTTTAAAAAAACAATCTCAAACATTCTATAAACAATGGTTGGTTAGAACAAGAAGAGTTGTCCAGGCAAGCTCCTGAACACCCTCTGGGCCTATCGGATGATGACTTGTAATTCCACCTAGGTGACCCCATATTACCTAGTGTACGGAGCTGAGTCCATCCTACCCATCGAGATATAGCTTCCATCATTACGCAAAGGGTCTATGAATAGCAGGTGGGAGATTAGTAGCTGAAATTCGTCTGGCTCAACTGGAAGTGCTTAACGATAATAGGATTCGTGCCCTGCACGATCTCAAAAGGAATCAGAACAAGTTGGCTAGAGACTTCAATAAGAAGGTTTTCTATCACTATTTTCTACAAAATGAATTTTTATTGTCCCTCAGGGCACCAGTGATCCCCAAAAGAAAACCACCCAAGTTGGAACCCAAATGGGAAGGACCTTACATAGTCCACAAGGTTTACCCCAATGGAGTATAGTCTCTAGTGACCATGGATGTTGAGAATATAAATCCTCCCACCGATGCAAAATTCTTCAAGAAAAACTTTTCCTGAGACTACTGGTCCCGCATTACCTTAAACTGTTTGGTCCAGCAGGACCCTAAACTACACACAAGTTATGTATGACCTTAAACTAACCGGTACCACATGACCTAAAACATTTCAGTCCCACATGACCCTATAAATAGCATGCCGATCCCGCATGACCTTAAACTGTTCGGTCCTACATGGATTTAAACTGTACATCATCCTACATGACATTAAACTACATCTTGAGAACTACGTATGGCTTGACTCCCATCTTTCTGGGATATGTAGGAACGCTCTGATGCCTCTCCTTGATCCCAACCCCCAAACTCTTCTTCTTGACTACCCCCAAGGTATAGTTCTCTTGGAGGATCCTTGCATGATATGGTATAGGCTTCCTCAGCCCCACTCATACCAGGATTGTAACGGTCACACCATGTGCCCACTCCCCGATCTTCTATCCTCCCACGCCCTTGCTGCATGACATTAAACAACATGGCCTTAAAGAAATATGTATGCTTTGATTCCCATCCTTACATGATATGTAAGAACACCTAGAGAATTCGTCTGTTGGCCCAGCCCAAACGCCAAAGTCTTCCCCTTGGGCCAAGACATATGGCAGGGGTGAAATTTTATGCCCCAAATCACGTCGAGATAACCTCTATCTGGTGGTATGTCCCACTCCCTGGAGATGTTTTCCTCTTTTAGAGATGGGTACAGCTATACTTCGCCCACTCCTATGATTGGGACTCCATTATCTTCCCCATCCAGAAGGGCCACTGAATGGTATGGACACTGGGCCTAAGGGCTCTCTTACCATTTCGAGACAACGCCCTCAAGGATATTGAGAAACAAGCCCATACAAGTACTGCATTTTGAATATGGTTAGTGGTTAATGCTGATTTTTTTCTCCCGTTTCAGGTCACTATAGGGACGTTGTGTTTCGAACATGGTCAAAAGCAGTCCTGCAACATTGAAACCACCCCAAGATGTCCCAAACATTGAGTGAAGTGGTTAATTATACTCCATTGTATCTCCATGAAATGAACTCGTTTTGGTAAAATCCAGGTTTTAGTCCCCCATATGATGGGGAGAGCCAAGACTTGCTCCTTCTTTCCCACAGTGAGCACTGCTCTCAAGGGCTTAGGAGCTGTGATGAGGTGGTAACCGTTCAAGAGGGCATATGGCCTTCCATCCGAGGCCCAGCCTCAGGCCCCTTGGCCTTTTCAGACTCCGGACCAAGTTCTCTCTTACGAGATTGTACTGTATGGTATGGGATTATGTCCACATTCACGTTGGGTTAATCTTCGTGTCATACACATCCCCAGATGAGACACCTTATCCTCTTTTTCGTTCTCACTACAAGATTTTAAACTGCAAACAGGTCAGGCCTTCCTGACCAAGGCCTAACCTCAAGCCCCTTATCCTTCTTGGGCCATGGTCCAAGTCCTTACCCAGAGTGTACGGTGTTGTGTGGGATTATGTCCTCATTCACATCGGGTTATTTGCTGTGATTTACACCTCCCTTGTTTCGGGTATCTTACTTCTCTCTTCATCCTCCCTACAAGACGTTAAAATAAAAACTGGTCTGGACTTCCTGATCGAGGCCTAGCCTTAGGCCCCTGGGCCTTCTTGGACCCCATCCCATGTTTTTACGCAGAGTGTACGGTGTGGTGTGGGATTATGTCCTCATTCACATCGGGTTACTCTCCATTCCGTACACCCCCCTCGTTAGGGTATCATACCCCCATGTTCCTGCAAGAACTACATGTGGCTTGATTCTCTTCCTCGTGGGATATGTAGGATCACCCAAATGTCTAGACTTCGGGTCTATCCCCATCTCTCAGAAATATCCCTTTCACCTTGGCCCCTTGGCCTACCCTCCCCCGGAGAGTGGAGTATATGGTGTGGTGTGGGATTAAGTGCTCATTCACATCAATCTTGTAATGACCATTAAATGTACCTCTCCCTCCTTAGATTTCTCTATCCCCTTACTCTATACTCATCCCTTAAAATTGGTTACACTCAAGTTGAGCACCCTCATCGACCCTCTTCGGTGGTTCACCAATGTGCCTAAGGGTACTTTGGTTTAGTAGCTGGAATGTCGGACTCTTCTCGAACATACAACCACCCATTTTTTAGGCATTGTGTTACCATTAATCAGGTCTTCCATCACCTTTCACACCCGAAGAGACCCCCAAGTGGAATGGATTCTAGGCCTAAGGGTTCTCCTACTATTATGGGCCAACTTCCTCGAGGGTCGCAGAAAACAAGACGATACAAATCCGACGTTGCAAATATAGTCAGCGGTCGATGCTCATTTTTTGTTCCCATTTCAGGCTAACGTGATATGGATACTGTGTTTCAAACATTGTCAAAATATATCCTCCATCGCCATGCCAACCCTACTAAGAACAAAATATCAGGTACACGATTCATATCCTTCTCCACCTCATGATGTCCATGTAGAACTTCAAAACTCTTGGTACTATTCCTCAGTGCGTATCTGCACATTAGGAGGAAAAAATCCATGATAAGGGCATCATTCGGGTATCCTCACCGATTTCCCTTTGGCGTGTGTTCCCGGTATTGCAATAAACATGTTCCTCCCTTGTATCCCATGTTGAGTTTGAATCACGAGGGCTTAGGGACTGGGTTGAGGTCTGCACTTACTTGGAGGGTTTTCACTCATCCATGGTCCGAGCTCTAAGACCATAAAATAAGATCTCGTTCAGAACTACGTGAAACTTGATTCCCATCATTATAGGATACGTAGGAGCACCCAGATGTCTCGTTTTTGGGTCCAACTTATTTGGGAGATAGTTTATCCTTCCCCTTACCCTCTTGCCTATATGCATGCCCCTTGTCCTGAGGCTCCTTTCTCAGAATTTCATACGGCGGGGTATGGTTTTATTTCCTCATTAATGTCAGGTATGTTGTATCACGTCGTGCACATTCCTTCATGTCCAAGCCATACGACTTTAAACTATGTTGCCTGGTCCTATCACAAGACCCTAAACGGTGACATTATCATCCTGGCCACATGAAGAAAAACGACACTGCATCATGATGTCCTCACCCAAGGGGACACCATGTTTGGTATTTTTCATACACCATACCATTTTTCAACTCCTTCTATGGCTTGATTCTTGTGTCAATGCCACGACCTGCTACCCTAGGTCTGTCGCTTCAAAAAAAAAACCACTCACCTTAAAGTACAAACAATATTTATCAAATACCGCTTATTTTTGTGAGAGGGCCACACCTACATGACCATTTTATCCCTAGCACTAGTACCTTACCATGCCACCACTTAGAACTACGTGTAGCTTGATTCCCATCCTCATGGGGTATATAGGAACGTTCTTACACCTTTCCTCGGGCCTAGCTCTACTCTCGTTTTCTGTCCCTCAACCTAAAACCTCTTGAAAGAACACATGGTGGTCAGAACCCCGGTTCCCATTCACATCAAGTTTTTGTAATTACCCCACCATGTGTCTCCCACATTTTCTACCATCCATGGTCCTAGTTCTACGACCCCAAACTAATATCTCCCTATGGGAAGGGACTTGACCCCCTCTATCTAATACATCTCATTGTCGTATTCAGATGCATTTTGGCAAAGAGCCCAAAGTGTTGAATTTTCACGGGGACATTCCCCTCATTCTGTGTCTATGATTCATGAGTGCGCTATTTGGATCCTCGTCCTCTTCCATATTTAAAGGGACCCCGTAATGGCATGGTCCCATGCCGTATCAGCTCACTTACCATTCTGCGCTGATGTCCCTAAAGATCACAGATGCAATTTGTGACAGGTCTAGTGTTTTGAACATGGTCAACGGTCGACCCTCATTTGTCTGTCCCCATTCCAGGATAACGTGATGTTGATGCTGTGTTTCCACCACGGTCAATAGTTATTCTCCATCATCACACCCCCACCATTGTGATACATATTTCAAGCATCATGATTCACAAATTTTCACTTCCTCGTGTTCAAGTGGGATTCCGACATACTAGGCCTTACTTCTTAACTCATCAAGGTGAGCTACATGGACGAGTTAGCATCATTGGGACGACATTCACCGACTGTCCCTTCACCCTAACACGTTCTTTCATATTTTGGGAAAGTCCCACCATTAATTTTTGATTCCCACATTCATCATGACTCACGTGGTCTTAGTATTTTTGGTAGGATGTGCACCGGCGTAGCCAGGCTTCTCATCGTCCCGCATGATGTTAAACTATGTTTTCAGAACTCTGTATGGATTTATTCCCATCCTTATGGGATACGCAGAGAAACATAGGCATTTCAACTTGGGTCCAACCCCAGGAATCATAAATCCTATTCCTCACCATTTCCATCTCCCTAGCCTGACCCCTTGTGGGGAACCATGTAACTACAATTTTTCCCTAAACAAGTTCTGGATGCCACATGATGACATTGGGAAGTGACAGCCTCCTCACCAGAGAGGTCATTTCTGAAAGAAGGAATGAACCATGATCAGACTGACGTGTGAATCTAATGTTCTTCCACTATGGTGGCATAATTTTGGGAGTGTTGGATTCTATTCAAACAAACCATCACTCCATATTCCACTCCTTGTGTGCCCCTTATTCGGATCCTCGTACTCTTTCATGTCTAAGGGAACCCCCTAACATTATGGATGCTCGGCCTACGTCCTGCCTATTGTCTTGGGCCAACGTTCCGGAAGACTAATGGATAACATTTTTTGACCGGTACCGTGTTTTGAACATGGTCAATGGTCGACCGTCATTTTCTATCCCCACTCTAGGATAATATAATAAGAATATTCTGTTTCGAATGCGGTCAAAAATTATTATTTATTGTCACACCACCCCCACAATGTTCCGAATATGGGGTATCATGATTCACACCTCACATTCCCATCTGTTTGGATTGATTTCAGTTCCCCTGGCGTTACCCCATTCGTGCACAGGAGCACGCTAGGAAAATGGTAATTCGGTTGTTTGGAGAGCTTCATTCTCCAGTCAGGTCTCTCCCATTTCCTCCCGGAAATCCGAATCGGTTGTTCAAACCCCGGATGCCCGAAACATGGTTTTCACTCCTCCATTTGGATGGGGTGATAATGTGGTCATCCCTTGTTTCTCAGATCGGGCCCAACCCACATGAGCTTAAGGAATGATTGTTGGATGCTCTGCGAACATCATGAGGATGCAATAAACCAATGTAAACAATGGAACACATGCATACTACGATGTTAAATAATTAAAGCATGAAAGTACATTTAAGGTTTTTTAATCATTACAGTACCCGAAGGTCATCTACCCACATGTATGGATTGACCTCGTCAAAGGAATGTTGTAGCTCTGCCACCCTCGAGCTGGTGGCGTTTGGGAGTTGCTGCTGCTTGTTTACCTCCCGCTCCTCGTCGACAGCGAGAGGGAGAAATTTTCCGGTCGTGACCCGAGCCCGCTCCACACTGGTTCGAATAACGGCCATCACCTCAGAGGCTCCCTTCATGCCATCTTCAGCCTCCGCCATATGAGCTTTCAGTTGTGAGACGAGCTCTCATTGCCCATAGAGAGAAGCAGAATTCTCTTCCGCCCGGGCCAACAACCATTCAACCTTGTTTTCGATCTCCTAGAGCCTCTTGATGTTCACTGCCTTCCTCCACTTCCAGCCCACACTGAGGCCATGGTCATACTCCCGAATCTTTTCCGCCATAAGATCCTGGATGAGCATGTGAGGGTGCTTGGAATCCACTCCCCTGGTGCACAGTCCGCGCAGTCGCGAGTGAAGTCTATATGTCTCATCCAACCATAGTGCTTGGGGGGATTCATTGATGAAGAACATGATTAGATTCCATGATCAGTGATGGACTATTCTGTTGTCCTCCTCTTCAGAGGCCATCTCGTCCCAGTCGGCGTGATTGGTAGGCTCGAATGAAAGGAATGCCCCTAGGAACTCCTCAGTCGGGTCCACGGCTGGCGTTGGATCAGGAGTGGTGGGGCCAGAACTATCTAGTTGGCCCTTATTATCGGATCCCACCTCAATAACCTCAGGTGCAACCCACTAGAATCCCCACCAGTGATCGGGAGCCCTGTAGTCTTGTCAGGATGAATGTCCACCTCCATGACCACTGGCATACCCATGTGAAGGGCGCTACCAGGAGTCCTGACCAACTTCTCCATAGCCGCCCAGGCCAATTGAAGGATTGTACATGCCAAAAAAGGAGAAATGAATGTCAGTTAATGTGGTCAGAGGATGGTTGTTGTAAATACAGTAGAGAAGACTTATAGACGTCAAATCCTTGGTCTCTATCCTGGGTTAATGTCATCAGAACCCCGATATGTGGCCCCCCATATATGGTTAGTAGGTCTGGAGACTCCAGGGGAGCGTCCTCGAGTGTCCCAGCCCTGCTAGACACGGATGTTGATGCAGCCACAAGCGTGGATCCCGAAGGTCCTGAATCAGAACCCATGGAGGGGAGAGACTGAGGTCTATGAACAAGGTCCCCTTGCACAGTGCAGATGCTACTGAGGAATCCAGAGTAACCTAAGAGTAGTCACTGAAGTAGGATCTTTGGATTTTACCTCAAGGGCCTCCATGAAATCTTCGAGATCCGAGGGCTGGTCACAGACTTCACCCTCCTCTAACGGACTCCCTCTACCAACCTCATCTTCCCAAGAGAATTCATTTGATTCTTCCTGTAGAGGGAAACATTCCCTCAGGTCAGCAGCTAACAGTTGCGGAGGGACAGTGTGACCAAACAGCACCCGGACCCATTCTGTCATCCGGTGCAGGGCACCCTAGGAGCGGATAAAGTCTTCCAAATCTGTTATGTTTTACTCCTCCTCTACGTGGGATACTTAAAAACTTTCCCTAATAGGGCCAACCCCCGGAAAGTCCATACCGAGGTGGTTAAGGTGCTGCCATAACTCAGATTTGCTGAGGAATTTCCAGTTGACTTCCCAGATGTCCCAAGCCTTCGGGAAGATAGCGTTCTTCGACATGTCAATATAGCACAACCATTTCTTCAGGGCCTGAGTAGGAATCCTGCAGAATCCTCTCGGTGGCTACCCCTTCAGATGACTCTGTTCTCCTGGGACCACAGGGTCCACTGCCGCTGCCAGATCTGCCACCACTGCGTCCCCGTCAACTGGTGGGGGCATCATCGCTACAGTAGCCCCACCATGAAGAAATGACCTTTCCACCTTCCGGACTCAGCCCCGAGGTTGGGGAGGCTCACCATCACCAACTAGAGTGGTTGGCCGCTTCAGCATCTCCCCTGGGTTGGCCGCCTCCTAGCTCTAGGCATATTCATTTATCATCCTGAGGATGGTGGTCAGCGGACGCAGTTCATTCCGTATCTTCCCATCATCCCATGTGAACATGAGCCACATCTACCTCATCACACATGGGTGCTCCTTCTAACGAAACTCTAGGTAGACATGTGGGGTCAGTCGCTGTAGGCACCAGAATTCCTTTCAAACCGATGTGGGGTGTATGGCTTGTAGAGAACACTCATGGAGTACACGAAGCTTCACTAATCAAGAGTAAAAAAGGAAAAATTCATGGAGAATTGAAAGGACAAAATATATGGCCACCCACTATTTATAGGCGACGGATTTTGGAGCTTCATGGCGCATCCAGTGTGCACTGGGCTTCGCAGTGCGCTCGGCCCTCGCATCTCCTATCCGCCTCGCGTGCCCTCTTCACGAGATAGCTTCACAAATGACGAGGATTTTGGTGGTTTCCCTCAGACTTCGACCAATTATCTCTTCACTGCTACAAGTGTAATGGGGAATTTGTTGGCACCAAAATTTGGGACAAATAAGAAGCCCAATGAAGGCCCCATTTATTGCCTCGTGAAGCCCCTTCGTAGAGGCCGCCCAGCATCGCGCCCACCGCGAATTAAGGAGGCAGGCCACTCTATGAACACATTTGACGTTCGTGAGGCCGCCGCAAAGCAAGGTGGTGGGCGGCGCCATGAACGCATTTAACATTCATGAGGCCACCTCAAAGCACCGAGGTGGGCCGCTCTGCCAACACATTTTACATTCGCGAGTCCACCATGAAGGAAGGAGGCAGGATGCTTCGTGGCCACATTTGATGTCCTCTACCCGCCGTGAAGAAAACACATCCCTCTTTGTGCCGTGTGAGCTCTGCTTCGTGGCGCCTCTTGACTATAAATATTGGGCTCCCCCTGAGCCCAAAGGATGAACAATCAGACCTTTTCACTTTCTAGCTCCCGAATCGCGAAGCATCCTTCTGCGCTGCAAACCATGAGCTGTGTGAGGTACTTCTACTCCGCAAGGAGCCTCCCCTTGTCTCATTTTGATCCACTCTTCTGAGAGGGATGCCTTTCGTGAATCCTAAGGGACTTCATGAAGGAATGGGATCCCCAAGGGGACCCAAGTCATCATGGAGTGTTTATGCTTTGCAAAACACCATTCTTGTACACATGAACCCCATGCTAAGGTAGGGTCACTATGCTTCGCGAAGACAATTCCTTCACGACACCTTGCTTCACATGGAAACTTTTCTACGTGAGTCAGTGCTCTACGAATTCCATTCTGCTTTTCAAAGAACCTCCAATATGCACCTCTTCCCTATGATTAGGCTATGGAACCCCGCTTCTTGAAGCACACTCCTTCACAAGTGCCCTCCACCATGCAGAGGAACAGAACGTCGCAAGGCCACTGTCTATGAACTCCTCTGCTTGGAAATTCCTTTTCCCATTCGACCTTCCAGGTTCTCACGATTTGATTTCAGAGTCCCCTAGACGACACCACCCGTTGCGTTGCTTCGTCTCATGCTTCTTCGCATAGGCACGCTAAAGGCTATTGCTTCTTCTCATAGCCACACTAACCTGGGGCCCTTGATGGTTCACTCCGTGACACCTCTCACCACGGCCTTGCCGATTCCTTCCCATCCACAAGGAGCAAAGGGTACTTGTTATGTAATTCCTAGGGGGTTCGAGCATACCCACCTCGTCCGAGTTGTAGGACGTTAAATTGCCAATCACCCTTGTCCTCAGCAGATGACGTTAAACTGTCACCTAGCCCAGTGTGTCACATGCAGGGCCCCCCCGCCTTGGGCATTCTCCACACCCACTCGTCTATACGTGGATGGGGTCACCCATAATAGTGGATGATATCCTCCTTATTGGATTGGCGTTTTTCCCTAGGGAAAGGGCATCCACCTTGGCATAAGCCCCTAGAGTTTCTTACCGGAGGCAGCATCCCAGCTCCTCCTTTCATCTTTGGTCCCCAGGGCCAGCGAAGGGTGTGGTGGGAAACGATGATTCTCCTTTCTTCAGTTACAAAAACCTCTCCCACTGTGATTTGTCTCCATGGGCCTTCATCATGGAGTAAGTCCCAATATATCTCTTCTTGGGTTGATCCACACGTAAGCCCCACTCCACATCCCAAAGAGGAACCTTTCGCGACGTGATCGTCAGGTCTCTGCTACCTCTTGTTTCTCACACTGAGCACGAATCATGTGGGCTTAGAGTAAGAACTAACCCAAACACCGACACCTTGGAAAGCCTAGAGTGTATGCCCAACACCCCGCCACCCGAACTAGGGGGACTTTGATCTATTTCAAGGCATTGTACAGAGGAAGCCTCCCTGAGGTTCAATGCCACCACCCAGTAATTCCGACCACCATTCGCATCGGTTCAGCAACAACTTGGGCATACTAGAGTGTAAGCCCCACACCCATCCTAAACTATGTGGTCTTTGATCCTAGTTAAGGCAGGGTATGTAGGAAGCATCCCTGAGGTTCAAGCCCACCACCAGGTCGTTCCCACTTCCATTCGCATCGGTTCACCAACACCATGGGAAGCCAAGAGTGTAATCCCCACACCCATCCCAAACTACGGGGAATTTGATCCATGTTAATGCATGGTACGTAGGAAGCCTCCATGAGGTTCAATCCCACCATAAACCCGGACCCCAGGTCCTTATTCACAATGGTTCACCCACTCCTGCCTCACCTTGGTCCACCTCAGAGTGTAATCCCCATACCAAACTGAACTATGAGGACTTTGATCCATATAAAGGCATGGTACGTATGAAGACTACCTGAGGTTCAAGCCCAACACCCATCGGAGCCTAGGTCCATCTTCAAGTCGGTTTTCCGACACCCCATACCCGAACTACGAGGACTTTGATCCATGTCAAGGCATGGAATGAAGGAAGAATCCTTGATGTTCAAGCCCACCACCCATTCGTTCTGACCGCCATTCGCACCGGTTCACCAACACCTTGGGTTTCCTATAGTGTAAGCCCCCCACCCATCCCAAACTATGGGGATTTTGATCCATGTCAAGGCATGGTATGTAGGAAGCCTCCAAGAGTTTCAAGCCCACTATACACCTGGACCCCATGTCCTTATTCAAATATGCTCACTGACTCTTGCCTCACCTTGGGTCACCTCAGAGTGTATGCTCTATACCAAACCAAACTAAGAGGACTTTGATCTATGTCAAGGCATGGTACATTGGAAGCCTCCCTGAGGTTCAATCCCAACACCCATAGGACCCTAGTTCTATCTTCACATCGGTTTGTCGACACCCCCTTCCCAAACTATGAGGACTTTGATCCATGTCAAATCATGGTACGTAGGAAGCCTCCATGAGGTTCAAGACCACCACCCAGTCGTTACGACCAGAATTCATGTTGGTTCACCAACACCTTGAGTATCCTAGAGTGTAAGCCCCAAACCCATCCTGAACTACGTGGTCTTTGATCCTTACTAAGGCAGAGTACGTAGGAAGCCTCCCTGAGGTTCAAGCCCACCACCTAGTCCTTCCGACCTCCATTCACGTCAGTTCTTCAACACCTTGGGTAGCCTAGAGTATAAGCCCCACATCCATCCTGATCCTTACCCAGGCTGCCACATCCTAGTAGGATCTTGCCACCCCATTCCCTGTTCCATCTGACAACATTCAGAAAGACACCCATGTGTTGGCCCCAATATCGGTGTTCCCTTCAGGGGGTTCTTCCATATGATCCACACTAATCAGTGTTCGGATCAGTCTGATCCATCTCTACCAGATGTTAAACATGCGGCATACCCTGTGTTAAACATTGGAAGCTGAGGAAATCCTCAGATACATGCACATGGAATACGATTCCCCGCATTCGATGTTGGATGCCTTGGGCTTCCACACCCTAGAGAAACCCTATAATAAAGGAAATAAGATAGACACACCAATCCCTAGCATCTAGACATGCCAGTGATGCCCAGCATGACTCCTACCCTAACCGAAGGTTGTTTCCCTGACCGGGCCCCTTGGAATGTCCTGATAGAAGCAGCGTAATTAACTGGTGTCCTTGAATATATGGCACCGGGAAGAGTTTCATGAAAAATGACTTAAGTCTATGAGGGAGACCCAAACTAGGTGATATGTTCTGAGGAGGAATCCATGGAAGGAAGAACCAAAAACCCGTCATCCTGTTTTGATCAAGGAGCAGACTTCCCTAAATATGGAGCAGATTCCTTCCGACTTTGGAATGTGGGAATGCGGGGTAACCAAAAAAGCCACGTCTCTCATCCTCGAACAAGACGAACACGCGCGCCCCGGCGAAAGAATCAGAAAACCTAATCCATCTCTTATTGTACATGTTCTAATTATTATTTTTTAACTTGTGGATACTATTTTCTTGTGAAGTCTTTGGGAATAAGAAATTTATCAATATGCACAGAATGAAAAATGATCAACATGAATGCATTGAAATAGATGAAATAAAAATGGTAAAATATTAATCTATAACATAGAGACTCAAAATATATTTTATCTCAAAGAGGAAGAATATTTCACCCAGCCAACAGCTAACGGGGCATGTACATCACCAACATGGGTAAGGATAAAAAATTCAGATAATTATAATGTTATTGAGATTCCATTAATTGAAATGAAAAATTTAAAATCATGTATATTGAATAGATGATGAACATAATATATAACATGAAATAAGGATCCCATTGGAAATTTCATGAAAAATGGGGACTATATTTTTCATTTAGTAATTAATGAGGGTGTTATAATTTTTAGCTCAAGAATGTCCATGGTTAGGGGAAAAGACCTTAATAAAACTTGTTTTTTTGTTGAAGGGATGAGTGGTAATATCCTTAGAATCAGCCAATTAGGAGACCATTGACAGGTGGTGTAGTTCAATGAAATGGTATGTACATTCAATTATAGATATAGATCAATTATCCTTCTTGGAAAATAGTAAAAGGAAAATTTATATCTTCTTTGTACAAGAAAATTTATGTATTCTATCTAAATATGAAGAGAATATTATATAACATACAAGAGTTTTCCATTTGATCCAATCTCCAATAGTTAAATTTTTAATGTTTAATATATCACATGATATTCATCATTTCATGAATGATAACACAAACATATCAGATTCATTTCAATGGTGAAGGTTATCTGGGTGTTTTATTATGAAAGGAAGATGAATGCATTAAGGTTTCTTGAGCTTGTGAATGAGGAAAATTATTGGATGATCTCACCCAAAGTAGAGGATAGAGTAAATTATTATGTATAGTTTGTGGATTATTTCAGAAAGATAAAATGGAATATACCTATCACATAGAATAATGAGGTGTGGAAATATAACATTCTATATTAGAGGAGATATAAAAGAGACTCGGTGTAATGATTTAGAAGTTCTGAATAGAAAATTGGAAAAAATTTAAAATTCATCATGTTGAATAATATTTGGGGAAGAAATAAATTAAATATAATTTTTAGTTTGTCGGAAATGAACAAAAACAATTGGGTTCTGGAATTATGAATTTTCATAAAATACAATAGGGCTTAAACAATGTTGATTGGGAAGACTCTATTGGATATATACTTGAAAAATGTTTTCCCTATAGCTGTTTAAACCTCCAATATGGGTTCATTATGACAATATTATGGGAGAACTCCATATAAAAATTTGTATATAAATTAACATACAATCAAGTAGTTTCAGTAATTTCAAAGTAAAATTTTCAAACACAATAAAGGGAATATCAATAAATATGAAGATTGTAGAGATTAAGGAATATTTATTGGATATTCATCAATGAATAATTATCCAAGGTGTTAAAATAAAACAATTAAGAAAATATTGAGTATAACTAAGTTGCGGTGATTGAGATTGGGAAAATGATAGCATCATGTGAATATATTTAACATGAAAACTATCCAATTTGTTAATCTAAATCTGTTGGAGAAGATTAAAATTCCATGGAATTACAAGGAATGAACTGAATTCATTATAATGACTTAGACTATGATCAATGTGATGAATGTTATGTAGGATAATAATGGAAAATGAGTTGGGATAGAATCACTGAATGAAAATTTGTCAGAGTCCATACAACTTCAGTTCAAACATAATGAAAGATTATTCTATAGAAGGTATATTTATTATCATAGGTGGAACAAGTTACTTTTAACGAAGGAGAAAATGATGAGTGTTGGGTTAAGGCTGTAGATGAAGATCTTGACCAAATAGAGAACACTAAAACATGGGAAGTTGTTTGATGTTCAAGTGAAAATATTTCCATCAGAACCAAGTGGTTTTCCTTAAACAAACATAATGAAGAAGTCAAGGAAATTCAATAAAAAACATGAAAAGTTTTTAAGGGGTATTACAAATTGATGAAATGGGTGTCGATAATAATATTCACTAGTATATAAACATTATACTATCCAATTATTCATAGAAAAATTAATTCAAAAGGATTTCAATATATATCAAATATAATCCAAGAATACCTTCTTTAATTGAATCTATGAATAATAATTATACATTATGCAATACAATGGGTTTCTCATTGATGAAGATGAAATAAATGTATGTTGATTGAAGAAGGATTTGTATTGCTTCAAAATAGAACTAAGATCATTTTATTCCATGTTAGATCAATTTCAAAAGAATATTGGTTTCTATATAGTAAGAGTTGATAAAATAACCTATATAATTTTGGGGAATTAAAGAAAATGATTGTTCTTATCTATGTTGATGATTTAATATGGGGAGGGTTCAGATGATAAAAAATGAAAGATGTATTCAGAACACATGAGTTATGATTTTTAGATGTCTATAATTTATGAAATATAAATTTTCCTAGGAGTTTTGGTCATTCAATGACTGGATCAAATATTTATGACTCAAACTAAACCTACCAAGGATGTTTGAATGGGATTTTTGATGGAGGATTCAAGGACCATAACAAATTTGGAAGATAAAGGATTAAAATTATCAAAAGATTAATAAGGAAACAAATTCAATGCAATCACATATTAAAACATCCTTGTGAGTTTACTCTATATAACTATCACTTATCCAGATACTCTATTTTTACTTATCAGTCCACTCTTTCTCAATGTTTTCCCATTGAAATGAAGATGATGTCTGCAAAAATAATTCTTCGTTATATCCATTACATGATAATCTATGGGTTTTTTACTTAAATTATTAATAGAAACAATTTTTGTGATTTATTAATTTAGAATGGTATGGTTCAATAGATGACCAAAAATTGATACCAGGTGGTTATTTTTATCGTGGGTGTTTCTGTATATCATGATAATTAATGAAACATGATTTCATAACATTGAAAATGATGGGGTCCAAATACATTTCAAACACTCAATAATTCACCCAATTACTATGGATGAAACAATACATTAATAATATGGGTGTTGAGGTACTTCCTCCCCTTCCAATTATGTGTGATTACTCAAGTGAGTTCAATATTAAGAATAATCCATTCGAAAATTCACTAAAAAAACACATTGAGATAGAATATCACTTCACAAAATAGTAGTTGTGGCACAAAATTGTGTTTTTAGAGTATATTTTAACTCAACATCATGTTTTTGATATTGTGACAGTGGAACTTCATAAATGTGGTGTTTGAGATGTATTAGTGAAATATTAGAGTCTAGACATTTTTATCTACTTAATAATTTATAATATAGACCCCACCCCCCATAGTTATATTTATGAGAATGGTATGTTTTAACACTTTACTATGTGGTCTTTCCATCCCCCTCTTTATAAATTTTCTGAGAAGTGATTCATTGGTTTTATTTCAATAGAGGGAGAACTATCCAAGTGTGTTTGGAAGGGGGGAAAGTGTTTTATAATGGGAAATAATGTCAACTGAAAATTAAGGGGAGATGTGAGTCATAAGGGAAACCTTGAAGGATGTAGATAATATTATTATTTCCTACACGAAGACCTAGATCAATGGTATTAGATAATTAGTTGAAGTATCAAGTGATAAGGGTCTATTTTTTCAATGGTTAACCCAATTTATTTTGTTCAAAATCATGAGGAGACAAGAAAATAGAGGTTTCTAGGTGTGATATTAGGAATAGAATATTGGATATTGTCAATGAAATCCAAGGGGTATATTTTATGTCACCAAATGAAGATTGAGGTTTTGAATGTATTTTTAACACATGAATTTAATGAAAATATGAGTTTCATGGAATTATGGAATTGTGACAATGTTCCAAATAAAAATTGGCTATGTGAGTTACTATTAAACTTTTTTAGAATGAATGAAAATATGTCATTAAAATGATAGGGAAATTGAAAATAAATTTTTCTTATGTTTACCTGTGTAAGATAATTATTTTTTGGAAAGATGGAGATGAGTTTCACAAATGGAAAATTAATTCATCTTACACAAGTAAGATATTTAGGATTGAATAATATATTTTGAAATTTAGTATGATAATTTACACATGTGGTTGAAGAAAGAATGGAAATATCTAAATTGAAGATACATAAGAAAATTCTCCTATAAAAGAAGAATTGTTCATTGACCTATTTTTTGTAAAGGGATTTATCTTATTCATGCGGGTTATTGACCTATATAAGGTAATCAAAAGGAAATTGATTTATCCCTAACTACAAGAAGAGGCATGAACAACTAATGTTATCCATAAATAGAGGGTGAACGATTTTTTATTGTTTTTATGAACATGTTTCATAATTAAGTAAATGATAATGACAATTATCATGGTCCTATACCGATATAGTTTTCCTTGTATCATGTTAGTGATTGTTCTCATATGGAGATATTATTAAGGAGTTATTAGTTTCATAAATATCCATGATGTTACAACCTAATATACATGGATAAATTTATATATCCTTCATGACTTTTGAAATGGAAGTTACATGAAATATGATAAAGTTAGTATAAGATCATAAGATCCAAATCACATGATAATCCTATTTTATTAATATATAAGGAGAGATAAATGGATGAATTCATTTCAAGAAGGTTTTTATGATATTTTTTGAAATCATGATGGATGAAGAATGTGATTTTCTTGGGGTATAATTATATATTAATGTTTATATTATTTTCAATGAATAGAAAAATTTCCTAGAATTATTTATGAATCATATTCATGTAAAGAAAGAATGAATAAAAATATGGTTGATTGATCTCATTATTGAAGGAATGAAGTCAGTTCTCTAACTCTATGTGGCCTTGAACTAGGATTGTTAGTGCGGCTGTTCAAAAATTATACACTTAAAAGCTGTTGTATTTAGTGAAATTTTTGAAATGGTTCATTTCCAATATTTCTCTTTAAAGTGTCATAGTGTGGCTAAACAAAATAAAATACCTCATGGTATTTACTATATTAATATCTCATTGAGTTTAATGATATAGATAAATTGAAGTGTTTCTCAAGGTGGAAGAATATAGCCCACATAAAAATAAGATTTTTTAACTACTTTAACCTAATTGACCCTCCCTCTCAAAGTTTAGTATTATTTATGGGTCTAATATTAAATGTTAATTGATTTAAAACCATTTATACAGACCATTATTACTATTCTAGGTAGACTAATAAGTCATGTAGTGTTTGGTAATTGTCTTAGTTACAATAACACAAAATAATTCAACATGAAAATGTTTTTTTTATTTTCTCTATAATATCCTAAAATTCGTATATATATTCATTATATAATGATTATGGTTAATATTAATGGTATTTACATGATTTTACTTGTATTTTATTGTGTTTTTTCTATTTTTTCTATTTTTTATGTGACTTTTTATATTAACATGATACTCCTAAGAGTTCTTCTGAATCAAATGGATAGGGAGGTGGAAATTTATCTATAGGATTGTCCTATAGTTGATTAAATTCTTATAGAAGTAGTATAATGAATTATTTGATAAATAGAATATATAAGACACTGTAGTCCAACATAATATAGGGATTATTATCAAGAGTTACTCGGCTATAACCTCTTTCATTCTGAGGAAACAATGATCCTTGAGTAGTTCAGTATTGGATGGAGAAGAATGAGAGAATATTATAATTCCATGAAAGTTATAATGATTCTAATGTGAAGAATTCCGCCTTTATTCTCTAAGTACCTACCTGGATTTTTTGGAATTGTTAATTTAGAACAATATTTATGAGATCAAACAAAATAAATATTTAAATATTATGTTTTACTTGGAAATTGTGAATGGATATTATAAAATTTGAAAATTCAATGGAGTTTGTTTTCCTCTAATAAGTGAATCAAACAACGATAACATATAGTAATTGTTTCCTTAATATTATTTTTCAAAAAATTGAATGGACTATAATGATAAAATATAGGATGGGATATTAGAAATGGCCCCCAACAAAGACATTTAATCAATGAAACCCCTATTAAAATTTAAAACATATGATAAACTATTTGACATGGATTTGATCATGAAGAATTACCTAGATTAGTTGTCTATGAGGGTTGAAATGTAAAACCCCATGATGTTACTGTTTTTTAAATAAATACCATATTGAATATACTATTTTAAATTAAAAATGAGACTAAAAATCAAATATAAATATTATTGAAGTAAAAATATTATAGTTTAAAAATAAGGAACATAAACATGTTATAGTTCACTTCTATGTTAGTTCTGGTTTTGACAACTCCAATTTAATTTCAATTTATATTGAAGTATGAGTTGAAGTGAGAGGGATTAAATAATCATGAAATATGAAAGGGGGGAGTGTAACCATGGATTTGGGAAATATTATAGTGACTCTGTGAAGAAAATAAGAATCCAAAGAGATTATTCACATATAATAAACCCATGGAGATAATATCATCGAATAAGTCAGTAGACTCTATATAAATACTATATATATATACTTTAATTATGAAAGATAATACATATAACCTTCAATATTAGGATGAATCATGAATGTTAGTGTATGAGACTATAGGATAACATAGTAAGGTTGGTAATATGGGATTCATATTTCATCCTTTTTTCACCGAATAGATGATAACAACTTACTAAAATTAATCAAGGGTTCAAATGAATAAATATACTTGGAAGAGTGTGTGAGTAGTAATCTATATTCATGGGAGATAAGTATAATATGGATGGAAATAGGTCCCAAAGAACTCTATAAATTGGTACTGGAATTGTGTTACTCACTACTCAGAGTCATTTATATATATATACAAGAGAGATAAACCCCAATTAATATATTTCATCTTAGATATTTCTGAATTTCAGGTACTATGGTTGAGGGTTACTGATTTGTTTATAATAGAATTGAAATCAAGATATTATATTGGAGGTATTCAGTTGATCCTTCTAGAATGACTTTTATGTGAAAAAAATTTATGGGTACTATAATTGCTTGTTTTTTGGGGTTTATTTGATTTTTTGATTGAGTATTTTTTGGGAGGGTTACCACAGGACCTGTAAATATAGTTCATATAAAAATAAAATTATTTTATTTTAGTTAATGATAGACTATTATAATTGATTATCATATAATAAATTTCAACTATACAAATGCCCATCTTGGAAAAATCTGCATGGAAAAAAATACCTTGAATATAAAATCATTACCATAAATCATAACCATAGAGATAATCACCCCAATTGAAATAATGGTAGTAAGTAAGATAAATAGATATATAATAGAATTTCTTTGTGTGACGTAAACAAATAGGATTAATGGTTATATTATTAAATGTAAAGTAATATGTTGGAAAATATATAGTTGCGGGAAATATATTGTTATTTCAAATATATGGACATTGGGATTATATAACCTTTGGTCATATAAATATATTGAAATAATCACAATACATATGAAAAATTAATGTGTTAAATTATTAAAAGATTACCATTATAACAAAACTATTTAATTATCATGTATAAATAGAAATAATTATATTTTAAAATTTATGTTGAAACGAGATAAAAAGACCTTATATAGTATATGTCCTTATCATGAGCCTCATGTTTTATGCATAGTATAGAGGTAGTGTTACTTGGGGTTTCTATATACAATTACCAACATATAAATCAATATATATAGCATTAGAGAAATCATCATTTAGAGAATTTTATGTTTTTGAAATCACTATGAGATATATCCTAGGTGAATCACCACTCATGGTTTCCACATTTTCTTATCATAACCGTATGAATAATGTGATGGTTTCAGAGGTTTTTAAAGTATAATTTATAATGATATAAACATTATAATACTAATAAATGACATATTAGTTTTCTTTATTACCAATATTTCTACACATTAAGATTTTCCCTAAAATTCCAAATTTATGAAATTAATTAAATTAAATGTAAAAGTTGTTTTAATTTTTTTGATAATATAAAAAATAAACTAGTCTAATGTTTTGTACTTATCATGGAATAAGAAAAAAAAATTTATTCCCAAAACTTAATTTTTCTAAAAACTATTGTGTATGTATAAAGGCTCTTATATTAGTATTAGTTTTTATCAAATTTAGAAATCAAATCTAATAAAATTGATATCATTTTTTGGAATAAATATTGAAATATTATTTAATTATTTAAATGTTATTTTCAGACACAAAAATAAGTCTCTAAGGTAAATGTTAGTTACCTTACTAAAGTAAATGGTTTATTTTATTGGGATTTGTTAGGAAGTGTAATTATTATTTAATTAATTTAAATTTATATATTTTTAATTAATAATTTAATTTAATTTTTATATATATAATGATATATTATTAAACATATTTAAATTATTTATTTATATGAACTAATAATAATAATAATAATATTTAATGTTGATGGGGTCAATTTACTATAAAAATTGTTTCTATATATCCTTTGTTTTAATTAGAAGCTAATTTTATGATGTATAGAACTTGTATAAAATAAAATGGAGTAAATATTTTATAGAAAATCATTGATATTTTGTTAGACTGTAATACCCTACGATTTTATAAATAAAATATATTATCAATAGTGTGTTTGACATGCAACACTGAGCTTCAACGACACACAAAATATATAACCATTACAACCTATCTATTAAAATGGTGGTCATAAAAATAATTAAATACTTTATAATATATATTTATATATATTCCATGACCCACTCCCTCCATAGATTCCCCTCATGATCTAGAAATGAAGGAAGATAGCTAATGAACCTCTATTCACACCTCCAGTTGGCCCCTTCGTGGTGACTAGCACCAAGGTTACAAAGATCTCATTATATCGAAGGAATTACCCTTTACAAGAAAACAATATTAGGAGTTAAGATGGTTAATCCCAAAATAACTCCAAGATGTATATATATATTTATTTATATTTATATAAAAGAAATCCAAAAACATCTGACATGAGTATTTAAAATATAACTGTTACAAAACAAGAGTCTCCAAGTAAATAAAAAAAACAAGGATAAGTAGTGACATGAAAACTATCCCAAAGTTCGATAATGTAATGCCCAGTACGGTACATATATTTCCCCTAGAATCCTGAAGGATGTTTTATATACATAGGGTGAGAATAGAAGTATAATTATTAGGGAAAAACTGAAGTCTGATGTGTACAAGTTGAAGTACAATACTAATACTCATATGAGAAAACAATAGAAACCAAATGAACCTAACAACGTATAATATTCATCCCAGCCTCACCAAAGCACTCTCACTATATAAAAAAAGTTGTGTAATTTAATATGGTAAGCACATAAACAATTAGGATACCCCACACCACTACACACTTGTTGGATACTCATACCCTAATGGAAAACGTCATCAAACACCTACCTCTTCAACAATCCCCACATTACAACCTACATGCACTAGTGCAAAAACACAAATTAATGTCAGTTTTTTTGATTTTTGACGTTGGTTTTAAACCGTAGTCTATAAAGTTGACATTATAAATATGGTTTTCAGTGTAGGTTTTTCAATACTTGATGGAAAAAATTATTTCCTTAAGATTTTTGGCGTCGGTTTTATCTAAAACCGACACCGCAATTGAATTTAGACAGGCATTTCGGTGCCGGTTTTATCTAAAACCGAATCCGAAAACCTGGTCTTCGGTGTCTGTTTTAGATAAAACTGACACCCAAAACCCAGTTGAACCTGTTTTCAATGACCGTTATAGATAAAACCAATTCCAAAATTAAATTTTTTTAAAAAACATTTAGCGTCGGTTATTCAAGTAACTGATGCCATAATTAATTTTTTTTATAAAATAATTAAAATTACACTTCCAAAAAAATCAAAACCCCTGTAAAAATAACAACATATACAAAAACAATCAAATAGTATTTATCATCCAATGCCTCCTATAACTTAAATTCTTATATCTAGTTTATCAAAAAAATTATGTATACATTGTTATTATAAAGTAAATTTAAAATACAGGTACCTCCAATTAATGAATTCAAGAAATTTTATGACATTTTCAAGTCCCACGACTCCGACATTTACAGTTCTCACACCGCCCTACTATTCTTTAATACCAAAGACAATACATTTGTGTTTCTGAAAAATTTACATGGATTCCAGTTATAGATCAATGCATCAATAAATCTAATAAAAAATTAGATAAATATAATGCAGAGGCACTTGAGAGAACTCAATGATTACGATGTACTTATTATAGTCATGTGGCTAGACCTAAAATTCAATTCATTATGGATACAAAGTACCATGAAAGAAATTGATGCCTTGTAGATATCAAGTACATGTTCACCCATCATCATTGTGGTATGACTCAATACTCAATGCCTTAAGGATACCATGTAATATGATTAATGCACTTTTGGATTATTCATGGTCACTACTAATGTGTTTTTTATCCTTTTGGCATGGAGTTGATGTATGTATGACCTGGGTTCATGTCAGCATGAATGGTACATAGCCTCTCATCACATGGTTTATTGATTATTTATTCTTTCATATACCAAGCATAATCAAAAAAACCGATGCTGAATGTTAATTTTTTTATAGAAAATTCAGAATAATACACTTTAAAAATAAAGTATAATTAAAATACACATACCTGAAATTTGAGGCATGCTCATTATTGGTTATTTTTGAAGCATTAATTTGATTATTAGTAGGTTCAAACACCTAATATATAAAAATAATTAGTTTTTTAAACCCATGTGTATTATTATTTATAAATATTAGAATATATATACCTCAAATCTTAATCAGACATAACAAATAGTTCAAAAAAGTACATTGAATATGGGTCATATCAGATTTCGAATAAGACTACGAATTATTGAATGCCTAAAATAATATTGAATGATATGAAATTTAAAAATAGAAAAATATGGAATAAAATATATAAAAACATTAATACAACTAACCTTATGAAAATTAGTAGTTTCCCCAGTTTTGATTATCTCGTACATGAATCGTAGAATATAATAACCATATTCAACATGTCCATTTTGATGATGACACTGTACTTATAAAACATTTAACTAATAATAAAAAACAATATATAAAAAAATATAAAAACTAATTACCTGTACATTATCATAGCATGCAAAAGAAAACACTCTTTCTTGTATGCATAAAAAAATATAACACCTTCCTCCCATATCAGTTTCAAATCATCAATCATTGGTGAAAGATACACATCAATATCATTTTCTCGTTGTTTTGGTCCAGAAATCATCAAACTCATCATAACATATTTTTTCTTCATACATAGATGTGCGGAAAAGTTGTAAACTACCAGCAAAACAGGCCATGAATTATGTTGGATACTGAGGCTCCGATATGGATTCATTCCATCAGTACACAATCCCATTTTGAGAATTATAACTTCACTTCCAAAATCATGAAATTTATTTTATGGAAACTCTTCCACTGTGGTGAATCGGCAGGGTTACGTAACTTACCATTAGAGATGTGCTCATCTGAATGCCATCTTAACATTTATGAGTCAATTGAATTTGCAAATAGATGCTTCAAATGAGGAATTATTGGAAGGTACTAAATTTATTTAGCAGGAGTTTTGATTCTGGTACCTAAAAATAAATCAGAATTAAATTATCAGAATTGTGTGAAAAAAATATTGGATGATATCATTGAAAAGTACAAAATTTATTTTTCATGAAGTTAGATGACATCATGTGAGAGTGAATCTTAGTTGAATTTACCATCTATCTTATAGCGTGATGTCCCACATGTTGGAAAACATGATAAATATTCACTTTCATTCCTATATAGTACACAATAATTGGGGAAATCATTTATATTTTTATACCCCAATCCCATTGGGCATAATATTTTCTTTGCCTCATAATTAGAATCTGGAAGCTCGTTGCTTTCTGGAAGTTGCTCATTTAAAATCTCATTTAAACTGGAGATACTTTTATCACTCCCTCAATTTTTTTCTTTTAAGTTAACTAATTTCAAAACTACTGATAACATTGTATATATATTACAACCTGGGAATAATGGTTTCTCAAAATCTCTATACAATCGCTCAACAGTTGGGGTTTTATTGATGGTTTCAATACCTAAGTCATGAATTAATTCTTCAATACGATCCTCTGCCACATTATGAATATCATCATCAACATTGGATGTGGAATTTTCAGTTCATTCACCATTCTAGATCCAACGTGTATAATTAAGGCTAAAACCATAAAAAATGAGATGATCCTTCTTTTCTCTAGAGTTTAGCTTTCTCATATTTACACACTTCACACATGGACATAAAATTGAATCAATGTTTTGAAGATGTCGTTTAGAAAATTACTAAAAATTATCAACTCCTTTTTAATATTCACTTGTGGTTCTTCGTAGATGAATCCAATTACGATCCATTAAATACATGATATCACAATATATTTTTTGAATATAATAAAACATATAAACTGTAATGGCCCGGACCCTCCCAGCCCATTACATTGCCAATGTGAGGTTCCACCAAAACAGTGGCACCGTGAAGGTGACATGGTGACGGTGGAACCGTGACGGTGGCACCGTGAGGGTGACATCGTGTCCCCTCGCCGAGCCTTTCGTTCTTCATCCAGTACCTGACTTTTCTACTCCCGCAATGTAAGATTCAGCATAAATTAATTATTTTACTCCTTTTAAAACCATTTAAAGCCCACAACTAATTCCTAAAAAAAATCCCGAGGGACCTCCGCGTGTAACTGCCCAGCCTTGTGGTCAACCCACGACCCCCGCGCCATACGCGGTTACGCGTTCTAACCTCAACCATCCGCGGATCTTATAAACTAAGGGTTAGCCATGGTTTCTCCTTTCCTCGATCATTGATTTTCACAAACAGGTTCTGGTGCATCGGGCGCATCGTTATCCATAAAGTTCCGCGCCCGGCCTAAGCATCGATAGGCGAAGCGATTTTCGTTCAGGCGAGCCAAATCGCTATCCGTGAACTTCCTCCCCTGGCCTCAGCGTAGATTGTTGATCTAACAAGTGGGAATTTCTCCTTCATCTCTCTCTTTTGGTGTATCATGCGGGGTGGGCGTGCTTTTGTTCTGTAGAATTGGATAAACCAGACCTAATAATGATAATGAACGGATTCTAAAAATAAAGAATGGGGGGGCTGTGATCGTTGATGTTGTCTTATATTTTGATGTTCTTTCTGTTATGACCATCTTGTTGAGTTGTACTGGCTTATGCCTTCTGAAAATCGAGGCTGTTGGTGGTCATTGTTTGTGAACTAATGAACCCTGCTGATGTTTTAAATGGATTGATTGTAAATGTGAACTCCTGCTGTGAAATTGGTTAATCACGTATATACGGTTGAATAAATTGAAAGCACCAGGATCAATCCCTTCTGTGTTGACCCCAGACAAATGGAATTGAAATCATGGAACATGTAAAATCTTTTAAATCTGAAAATACAGGCTTGTCCTTTTTTACTGTTGGTGGCAGTGTTTTGGTGGTTTTCATTTTATGAGTCGATTGTTGGAGATGTGGGAGGGGATGGGATCCCCAATTCTTTTATACCCTCGGTGGTTGTGTGAAATTGGGGGATGGGATCCCCTGTTGGTAGGGATTCGATGTTTATGAGTTTTAAGACCGGGTGGTTACTTGTTTATATCACGAATTGGGGTGGAATCCTCTGTTGTTGAGAACCGGGTATGGGCGTTATGTTTGTTGCTTGATTTTTTACCTACCTGGACTTATTCCTATGCCTACTAGTTGCCCAGTAGTGCTTAAACATAAACATTATTACTGAACGTGAAATAAGAAAGGGGACAAATGGGTTGTTAGCGTGAGTCGTGACTCGGACTTGAGTGTTGTAGTGATCTGTAGGCTGTCTGAAGAAAAACCTAGCTTTGGGTGAGTGCGTGTTACCTATATATATATATGTACTTGTAGCTTTGTGTTTCTTATTCGTGCCCCACCCAAGTTGAGCACTTAGTTCCGAACACCCCCATTTCATGGGGGAGGGTGTTTTTCCCAACACTATTCTTAGTGGCTGGTTATTAGCTCCTTTCTGCTCCCTTTCCCGGATAGCCCAAGTATCTTCGGGCAGGTTGTGATCGTCTGAGGTCCATTATTATCCCAAGAACCTTCAGGTGGGGTAGTGTGGTGGTGGCCCAGGTGTGTGCGGCAGGTGGTTTCTCAAGTGTCTTCGGGATGAGGCCTAGGTGTCTTCGGGCGTGGTAGTGGATCCTTTTGCCCAGGTGTCTTCGGGCGTGGTGGTGGTTGTTCTGGCCTAGGTGTTTGTAGGTGTGGTTACATGTGATAGTTGTGTCCCAGGTGTGTGCGGGCGGGATTCGGCAGTGGGACTATGTGTGGTTGTGGCCCAGGTGTGTGCGGGTGAGTGTGGAAGTGGGACTGCTGTGAGAATGGCGAGATTGGTTCGATGCGTAGGATGTCTCATTGACCAGTGGGAAAGTGGCGTGGGGTACCCAAACATCGATGTGCTCTTAATATATATATTACTTGACTTGTGTTATTTGGGGAGTGTGCCTTGGTGAGGCTTGGGGTGGATAGTTTACCTTGATAGGTGTTTGGTTTACTCCTTTTCTCAAGGGACTTTAGTACGTTCCCCCACTTGTGCACAAGAGTCTTTGGTTTTCCCTACTGAGTGTACTTGTATGCTCACCCTACGTATATAAAACTACTTCAGGTTTCCAGGAGGACTTCGGGGATCGAGCAGGACCGTACTAGCTCGGACCTTTGGGGCAGTTGTAGTTGCTGTTTTTCTTCTTTGGTACTTACCTTTTTAGTCGCCCTTTGTACTTTGTGTCTTTGCTTTTAGAACATGCATGTGGGAATGGTTTATTTCTTTTGGTTTTACTTTTCTTTTACCTTGGTGTTGTTGAGTTTCATCATCTCATCTCTCGATCTTATAAAACAAAAAGGGGTAATACCTTCCATTTGTGAGAAATTTCTATACCCTTGGTGCTAGTCGCCACTCTGGGACCTATTGAAGGCGGGTCTCAGGGGTCATTATCTCTCCTTCAACTTAAAGAAGGAAGGTCCTGGCAATCTTCTAACCCTTCCCTCCTTTTGGTGAAGGCGGGTCGTGACAGAATGGTATCAGAGGTGATGGTTGAGAGATAGGATGGATTCTGGAGTTTGGCACAGTAAGGATTGCATGGGATGGTAAGGCAACAGTGTTGGGTGACCTTGGCGCGTGAATTAGGCCAGGGAAGACCGGCTAGAACATGGGATTTTAGGGCCCCCCGTGATCCGATCCAAGGACTCTGGACCTACCGAACGACCAAGTGAGGCCACACTAATTGTACAGTACAGACCCTAGGAAAGGTATATGCATCATAAATGACTTGTGTTCTTGTGTTTCTGGGATGTCTTGGGGATTAATAATAAATTAAATTTTATGAAGTTTTAAGAACAATATTCTATACTACTTGGGATTAGGCATTCCTTTTTTACCTTGCAGCTATGGCACCTGGAAGGCGACCATGTGTGGTAGAGGAGATCGAGGCCCCAGTGACTACTTTGGCCGATCGGAAGAGAGCTGATCGAGAGGAAGAGGATGACCAGTGGTAGAAGACTCTTTGAGCCTTCCGGCGACAGGCCCTCGAGAAGTATGAGGGCAGCACCTCCGATATGAAGACGGAAGGCTAGCTAGAGGAGCTAGTTATAGCCTTCGGCCTGATTCAGGCCCCGACCGAGTACTGGGTTCCTCTGGCCGTTAGCCAGATGCGGGGAGCGGCACGTCAGTGGTGGATTCTTTAACTGGGGGAGAGGAGAGAGTCTGAGGTGGCTTCGGTGGATTTCGAGAGGGAGTTCCGGGCATAATTCCTCTCCTCGACGATGATGGCAGAAAAGAGGCAGGAACTACTCTCCCTCAAGAAGGGGAGTATGTCCGTGAGGGAGATAGGGATCAATTTCAAGGACCTCCTACGTTTTTCTCTGGACCTCTTTCCTGACTAGGAGTCTTGGGAATGACGTTTAGAGGAGTCACTCCGACCCTCCCTCCAGTATGCGGTTACCCCCTTTACCCTGCCGACGTACTTGGAGGTCCATAAGAAGGCCGAAGTGGTGGAGAGGATGCATGCTCTAGGAGGGGTGTCACGAGAGGAGATCCAGCTGGGACCATCAAAGGGGAAGGCCTTCAACACTAGGCCTCCAGCGTCAGGACCCTCTAGGTTCCGACCCGCAGGGAGCAGGCCGTAGTAGTTTCAGTTTCGATCCCCCGGCCCTCACCCTTTTCCTACGGGCCCGGGACCACAGTGCTTCATCTATGGGAGCCCTGGGAATCTCCGGAGTCAGTGCCCCGACCGGGTGCAGTACAGCAGTGGCAGTCATCCCCAGCACCTACCCCAGCAGCAGCTTCCAGCCAGACCTTTCCAGCAGCAGCAGCAGGGACAGCGAGCTCCTGCTCCTCCGAGGGCAGACGTAGGAGGAGGAGACTGACCTTAGGGCGCTCCACAAGGACCTCGACCAGGGCGTGGTCAGGGAGGTGGCCAACAGCCGAAGGGCAGGGGAGCTGGCAGTGGACAGTTGCACGCCGCAGAGGTAGCCGTTCGAGCAGGGCCAGAGGTTGTTCAAGGTACGATCAGTCTGTTTAGAACCCTTGCTTATGCTTTGTTCGATACCGGAGCATCACACTCCTTTGTTTCACCCAGTCTAGCTCGTGCCTTGGGTCTAGATGCCGAGAGACTTACAGTGCCCCTGGTGTTGAGCACACTAGTTGGAGGTCATACCGACTTGTTGTTCGTTTGTCGGGGATGTAGACTGATGTTAGGGCCACATCAGTCGGTTAGGGATCTTCTTCTGCAATAGATTCAGCCATACGATGTCATCCTAGGAATCGACTGGCAATATTCTGTGTGCACCATCATCGAATATTTTCGAAGAAGGGTGGTGTTCTCATACTTGGTCAGCCGGCGTGTTACCTTCACCGGCGAGCGGAGCAGTCCGAAGGGAAACAGGAGATAGGAACCTCTCCTCTCCATGTTGACCGAGCTGACAGTGGAATCAGTAGATGCTGAAATGGTGGAAGTGCCATAGATCATATGTGAGTTTATGGACATCTTTCCTGAGGAGGTGACGACTCTACCCCATTGACGTGATATCGAGTTTGGGATAGACCTGCATCCTGGCGCTCGTCCAATCTCGATGGATCTTTACCGGATGGACCCTTCATAGCTACGGGAGTTGCGGATACAGATTGACGATCTGATTAAGAGGGGTTATGTTCGTCCGAGTGAGTCACCGTGGGGTGCTCCGGTCTTGTTTGAAAATAAGGCAGATGGTGGTCTTAGGTTTTTCATAGACTACAGGAGGCTAAATCAGGTGACGATCAAGAATCGCTACACTCTTCCAAGGATAGATGATCGTTTCGACCAGCTGAAAGGGGCATGATGGTTCTTGAAGATCGACCTGCAGTCTGGGTACCACCAACTGAGGGTGAAAGAGAGTGACATCCCGAAGAAAGTGTTAAGGTGCAGGTATGGACACTTCGAGTTCATAGTCATGCCCTTCAGTGTTACGAATGCCCCAGCTATGTTCATGGGGCTTATGAACTCCATCTTCCAGGAGTACCTAGATCGGTTCGTGGTTGTGTTCATCGATGACATCCTGGTCTACTCTAGATCAGAGGAGGACCATGCAGAGCACCTGAGGACAGTTTTGGAGGTCCTCCGACAGCACCACCTCTATGGGAAGTTGTCAAAATGCAAGTTCTGGACAAGAGAAGTGCACTTCCTCGGGCACGTGGTGTCCGAGAAGGGGGTAGCGGTGGACCCATCAAAAGTAGAGGTGGATGTTTCTTGGGAAGCACCCATGAATGTGGCGGAAGTCCGAAGTTTCCTCGGTCTGGAAGGTTAATATCGGAGGTTCGTACCCAACTTCTCCAAAGTTGCAGCCCCTTTAACGGCTCTGACCAAGAAGGACCAGGCATTCGTATGGAGTGCGCAGTGCCAGTCAGCCTTTATCTATCTGAAGGAGACGTTAGTCAGTGCCCCAGTGCTGAGATTACCAGAAGAAGGGGTGGCCTATGAGGTATTCTATGATGCTTCAGGATAGGGCCTGGGATGCGTGTTGGTGCAGCGACAAGGGGTGATCTCTTATGGGTCCAGGCAGCTACGTTCCCATGAGCGTAATTACGCCACCCATGACCTGGAGCTTGCAGCGGTCGTTTTTGCGCTAAAGTTATGGCGACACTACCTCATCGGGGAATGCATTATGGTCTTCACGGATCACAAATGATTGAGGTATATCTTCTCCCAGCGGGACTTAAACTTGCGACAGCGGAGATGCGTGGAGTTCTTCCAGGATTACGACTTCGAGATCTCTTATACGGATGGAAAGGGCAATGTAGTGGTCGATGCCTTGAGCAGGAGGACGCATAAGGATTCGGTCCGAGAGTCGGCGGATGCCTGGAAGGCAATGGAAGAGTTGGCCGCCTTACACCTCGATGCGAAGATGGATAGCGACAGAGGCTGCCTATATCAGATGATAGTGCAGTCATCTCTGTTTCGACAGGTAGAGGAGTCTCAGTGGGGAGACCCAGAGTGCGAAGTGATGCGTGACCGGGTTGACCAGGTCAATGCTCCGGAAGGATGGGTAGAGGATGGTCAGAACCAGATGCTTTTCTAGAAAAGGTTGTTTGTTCTAGGGGTGATGCGCGGAAAGGTTCTCAGTTAGTTCCACAACTCACCCCTAGAGGTACACCCAGGAGTGTCCAAGATGTTCCAGGGACTGAAAGGATAGTTTTGGTGGCCCGGAGTGAAGCGAGTAGTGGCAGAGTTTGTGGCCAAGTGCTTAGTGTGTCAGCAAGTGAAGGCTGAACAACGAGTTCTGGGCAGCCTACTACATCCCCTAGATGTCCCCGAGTGGAAGTGGGATGACATCTCAATGGATTTCATCATGGGACTACCCAAGACCCAAGGGGGATACGATGCCATATGGGTGCTAGTGGACAGGTTGACGAAATCGGCTCACTTTCTGGAAATCAGGGAGTCAAGTACTATGGATGCTTTGCATTAAAGTACATGGATGAGGTGGTGAGGTTGCATGGAATTCCGAGGTCTATAGTCTCAAATAGGGATGCACGGTTTACCTCGCGAGTCTGGAGAGGATTGCAGCATGCGTTTAGAACCCAGTTACACCTTAACACTGGTTTCCATCCCCAGAAAGATGGAAAAATAGAGCGCACCATCCAGACCATGGAGGATATGCTACGGGCATGTGTTCTAGACTCAGGAGGATCATGGGTGCGACACCTGCCCCTAGTAGAGTTCGCTTACAATAATAGCTATCACTATACCATTGGAATGACCCCATTTGAAGCCCTGTATGGGAGGCCATGCCGTTCACCTATGTGTTGGGCCGAAGTAGGAGAGGGAGGCATCCTTGGCTCGGAGGTGGTGCAGAACACAACAGAGAAGGTTCAGCTCATACATGAAAGGATGAAGGCGGACTAGGACCGACCGAAGTCGTATGCTGATACCAGGAGGAGGTACTTGGAGTTTGAGGTTGGGGTCCACGTGTTCTTGAAGGTCTCCCCTCAGCATGGGCAACGGAGGTTCGACAAGGGGAGTAAGCTTTCCCCTAGGTTCATCGGACCCTTCGAAGTATTGCGGCGGGTCGGCGAGGTGGCTTACCAGCTAGCGTTGCCACTGCCGCTACTGAGGATACATGGTGTCTTCCATGTGTCCCAGCTCCGTCGGTATCTGCACGACGATTCACACGTCCTCGATTGGGGTGCGCTGGACATCGAGGATGACGTGACCTTTGTGGAGAGACCAGTGATGATCGAGGATCGCAAGGAGAAGGTGCTTCATGGGCGAACCATTCCCTTGGTTCGCGTGTTGTGGAGACATAGTGGGATTAAGGAGAGTATGTGGGAGAGGGGAGCACAGATGCGTACCCAGTACCCAGAGTTGTTTTAAGTTTTGTTCCTTGTTGTACCCAGCCGCGTGGTCAACCCACGACCCCCACACCATACGCGGTTACACGTTCTCACCTCAACCGTCCGCGGCTCTTATAAACTAAGGGTTAGCCGTGGGTTCTCCTTTCCTCGATCGTGGCTCTTCACAAACAGCTTCTGGTGCATCGGGCGCATCGTTATCCGTAAAGTTCCGCACCCGACCTAAGCATCGATAGACGAATCGATTTTAATTTAGGCGAGCCGAATCGCTGTCCATGAACTTCCTCCCCCGGCCACAGCGTAGATCGTTGATCCAACAAGTAGGGAATTTCTCCTTCGTCTCTCTCTTTTGGTGTATCATGCGGGGTGGTCGTGCTTTCGTTCTATAGAATTGGATAAACCATACCTAATAAAGATAATGAACGGATTCTATAAATAAAGAAAGGGGGGATGTGATCGTTGATGCTGTCTTATATTTTGATGTTGTTTCTTTTATGACCATCTTGTTGAGCCGTGCTGGCTTATGCCTTCTGAAAATAGAGGCCGTTGGTGGTCGTTGTTTGTGCACTAATGAACCCTGCTGATTTTTTAAATGGCTTGGTTGTAAATGTAAACTCCTACTGTGAAATTGATTAATCACGTATATCCGGCTGAATAAATTGAAAGCAATAGGATTAATCCCTTCTGTACTAACCCCAGTCAAATGGAATTGAAATCATGAAACGTGTAAAATCTTTTAAATCTGAAAATACAGGCTTGGACTTGCTTAGTGTTGGTGGTAGTGTTTTGGTGGTTTTCTTTTTACGAGTAGATTTCTAGAGATGTGGGAGGGGATGCGATCCCCTGTTCTTTTATACCCTTAGTGGTTGTGTGAAACTGGGGGATGGGATCCCCTGTTGGTATGGATTCGGTGTTTATGAGTTTTAAGACCGGGTGGTTACTTGTTTATATCATGAATTGGGGTGGAATCCTCTATTGTTGAGAACTAGGTATGGGCGTTATGGTTTTTGCTTGATTGTTTACCTTACTGGACTTATGACTATGCCTACTATTTTCCCAGTAGTGCTTGAACATAAACATTATTAATGAACGTGAAATAAGAAAGGGGAAAAATGGGTTTTTAGCGTGAGTCGTGACTCGGACTTGAGTGTTGTTGTGATCTGTAGGCTGTCTGAAGAAAAACCAAGCTTTGGGTGAGTGCATGTTACCTATATATATATATATATGAACTTGTAGCTTTGTGTTTCTTATTCGCACCCCACCCATGTTGAGCACTTAGTTTCGAACACCCCCATTTCATCAGGGAGGGTGTTTTTCCCAACACTATTCTTAGTGGCTGGTTATTAGCTCCTTTATGCTCCCTTTCCCGGATAGCCCAAGTATCTTCGGGTAGGCTGTGATGGCCTGAGGTCCATTATTAGCCCAAGAACCTTCGGGCGGGGTAGTGTGGTGGTTGGCCAGGTGTGTGCAGCAGGTGGTTTCCCAAGTGTCTTTGGGATGAGGCCCAGGTGTCTTCGGGCGTGGCAGTGGATCCTTTTGCCCAGGTGTCTTCGGGCGTGGTGGTGGTTGTTCTGGACTTGGTGTTTGTAGGCATGGTTACATGTGATTGTTGTGGCCCAAGTGTGTGCGGGCGGGATTTGGCAGTGGGACTACGTGTGGTTGTGGCCTAGGTGTGTGCGGGCGGGTGGGGAAGTGGGACTGCGGTGAGAATGGCGGGATTGGTCTGATGCGTAGGATGTCTCAATAACCAGTGGGAAAGTGGCGCGGGGTACCCAAACATCAATGTTCTCTTAATATATATATTACTTGACTTGCGTTATTTGGGGAGTGTGCCTTGGTGAGGCCTAGGGTGGATATTTTACCTTGATAGGTGTTTGGTTTACTCTTTTTATCACGGGACTTTAGTACGTTCCCCCACTTGTGCATGAGAGACTTTGGTTTTCCCTACTGAGTGTACTTGTATGCTCACCCTACGTATATAAAACTGCTTCAGGTTTCCAGGAGGACTTCGGGGATCGAGCAGGACCGTACTAGCTTGGACCTTTGGGGTAGTTGCAGTTGCTAATTTTCTTCTTTGGTACTTACCTTTGTAGTCGCCCTTTGTACTTTGTGGCTTTACATTTAAAACATGCATGTGGGAATGGTTTATTTCTTTTGGTTTTACTTTTCTTTTACCTTGGTGTTATTGAGTTTCATAATATCATCTCTCGATCTTATAAAACAAAAAGGGGTAATGCCTTCCATTTGTGAGAAATTTCTATACCCTTGGTGCTAGTCACCACTCCTAGACCTATTGAAGGTGGGTCTCGGGGGTCATTATCTCTCCTTCAACTTAAAGAAGGAAGGGACTGGAAATCTGCTGACCCTTCCCTCCTTTTGGTGAAGGCGGGTCATGACATAAACATTTAAATATCTATCTGATAATTTGTAAATAAAAACACATTTAATAAAATATATTGATAATCATATAGAAAATATCAGACATGAAACACATTTACAAATAGTAAACATTTTATTTCCATATTTTATACATGTGCATTATATTTATATTATAATTTAATTATAATATCATTCTTATAAAATTTATTAGTTTATTTTACATAGTTTCTTCTTTATTTCGATGTTTCATGTGTCAAAAGTATTGAATAGTGCATTAAATTAAAGGATGCAGTAAGTGTATTGGGTGAAATTTTATTGGAGTCAATTGAAAAATATACAATTTTTTTATATGATATTTAAGAATATTTTTTGAAAGAATATTTAACCATGTCCAAACACATTTAAAATAAAATAGAATCTAATAATTAAATCAAATAAATTAAATAATTGAATGATAAATTATTTATCAAAAAAATTAAAAAAAAACTTACAATATTTGATGTTCAACCCGAATGGAGATCCTCAATCCAAACTATGATCAGTATAATGACTTCAAAAAACTAACAATAAAAAATGTATACCAACAATGATAATAAAAAACAAAAAATAATGACAAAAAACAACTAAAATAGAACCAACATTGAAAGTCGGGTAAAATAGGGTTATAAAAGAAGAAATAAACAGTGGAAGATAAAACAAGAGATAAAAACAAAGAACACAAACCGAAAATATTGAAAATGGAAGAAAACTGTCAATAATGGCCTTCGAAGATCACAAATAGAGCATCGAAGGTCATCGAGAGACCAAGACACCACAGTGGGTTTCGATTTCAACGATCTATCAATATGAGGGTTTCACGGTCCTGATTAATTTTAATAGACTTTCGGCGTCTGTTTTGTTAAAAACAGACCCTAAAAATTTTAAAAAAACATTCAGCGTCAGTTTTTGAGAATAAATGACCCATATAATTTATTTATTTTAGGCGTCGATTTTTACCAAAACTGACGCAAAAAATAAACGGGTTTCTATGTTTTGACATCGGTTTTGGAGAAAAATGACATTGAAACAACAACTAATGGTGCCGGTTTTCATTAAAACCGATGTGAAAAAGTTTATTATTATTATTATTGGCCACGGGTTTCTTCAAAATTTACGCCAAAGCATTGTTTTTGAATTTCCCCATCGGTTTTCACAAAACCGACGCACAATATCACTGAATAATTGTTTTCGGCATCGGTTTTACTAAAAACCGATGGAATAAATTTCCCTCACATACTATTGGCGTTAGTTTATAAAAAACCAAAATTATTACGTCGATGTTAAATCGTGTATTTCCAATAGTGATGTACACATATAGGCCCGAGAGAGAGCCCTATAACCTAGGAAAATGAATATTACCACATCTCTCCCACACAACTTGGGCCACAACTATACCTCATCCCACTTACAAACACTTGGGATATAACCATTCCTCATCCCTCTTGTAGACACATGGGATATAACTATTCCTTATCTCAAACACACCTGAGAATGCACAACACATCTCATCCCAAAGATACCTAGGAAATCACAAATATCCCGAAGACATCTGGGCCTCAAAAACCACAGCAAAACATTCGCAAAGAGTCATGGGCTACCAATGCATAGATGATTGAGAAGGGAAGATCCAGTAACCATCCATCCATCCTCCCACTAGGTTGTTAGGAAAAGACACCATCCCCCATGATGATGGGGGCTTTCAGCGCATAGTGATCAACTAGGGTGGGGTGCTTTTAGAAATCACAAGGAAAATAAATGTATATATATATAACAAATCACTCAAGAAAAACCTTTGTGTTTCAAAACAATGACCACGACACAGAAATATCCTTTGCTTCTACACCTAAATTCATGTATTAATTCCATAAATAATCACTTTAAATGTTAATAAATGATGGACGCTTCAGAATGCTCATTCTTTAAACACCCATTTAATTCAAAATTATTAAGAATTTATATTTGTTATTCCATCCCTATCTGGGAAACTATAAATCATAGAACACAACCAGCAACATAACCAAATCCAAACAAAGGAACAAGAACTCTAATAAAAAGGATTGAATTACACCTACTCTATGTTTAACATCCATTCAGGGAATAACAACACCAATCCTAAAAAATTGTAGGAAAATTTCCCATACCAACCACTTCCATCATCATTATTCAAATTCATGCCGCCCAGTCCATCCTATTAAAAGAGAAAACACCCAACCCACAACAACACCCAACAACACATCTCATCACAACCACCACACACCCAACACAACTATTCATGTCATCCCCATTGTATAACACTTATCATCCATTACATTCCACAAATATGCCCTTGACTACAAAAAGAAGCAACCCACACTCAGAACCAATCTCCAAACAAAAGAACCATACCAACCACACAAGGCACAATTTCTAAATTTAATATGGAATCCCATATTTAGTTTCACTTATTAGTTAAAGGGTGATCTCAAAACGAGTGGGATATTGGGGAATCCATTTATATAATCGAATATACGTGATTAAATGTATTAATAAGTGTAATGTTTTTGAAAAAGGACCAACAATAAGCATTCAAAAGTAATCATAAGTACACAAACAAGGACCACCAACATCCATTATTTTCAGTAGGCATACATCCCATATAATCACAACATCTACAAATAAAAATGAAGAACATAAGTCACTTTTTCCAAGCCCCCACATATTGATATTAAATTATATTTATTTAATTGGAACTCTTCTATCCTTACAAGGGATAAATTTATACACCCACAATGCATGATACACAAATAAATGAGAGACAAAGGAAATCCCTACATGGATGAACATACGATCTACACTTCCATGTTGTTCCAAAATATGGGGTGCAAAAGCAGTAGAAAACTACACGAGCGAACATGATATACTCCCTAAAACATATACATGCCATGGAGAGGAATGGTTTGTGGATCCTTGGTATCAATAGAAAGAGATGTGCTGAAGGAAGAAAGGATATTGGATTTAGAATGCCCAGATAACAAATCAATAGTGGAAAACATTTTTAAAAAGGAATGGAATCCATATCTTGAACAAGGCAAAGTAGTTTGGGAGTCAAAGGAAGATTCTGGTTTTGAGAAGATAGATACAATATGAAAATATCCAAAAACCATTATTTTGGAAATTAACTCATTTTATGTCAAATAAAATATTAAAGATGTGACACTGCAAGAAACTAGAAAGAACTAGAAGAATCTAGAATTATGATAAACAGTTTGAAATGAATCAACGTTAGGTGAGTCACCACTAAGAGTCACCAGTGCGAGTCCCTAGTGTGACTCATCATTGGATGAGCTACCGGTGGATGAATCACCATTATGATTCACTAGTGAATGAGATACTATTGGATGAATCTCAATCACAAGCCATATGTAGATGAGTCACCATTGGATGATTCACTAGTGTGGGATACCAATGGATGAGTCACTGGTGTAGGCTACCAATGGATGATTCACTAGTGCGAGCTACCAGTGGATGAGTCACTATTGGGTGAGTCACCGTCAGACATTCCACCATTTGGTGACTCACATTTTTGAGTGATGGTGTGGGACACCATTTTGACTCACCAACACTAACTCATCGGTCATGACCCACCGTTGCGACCTACTATCATCACCTACTAGTGGTTGACTCACCATTCCAAGCCACCTGTGGAAGACTCTCTATTGGCGACATACCTTTAGTGACTCACCATTATCACTCACCATTGGGAAACTGTTTTTTTGTAAAAACTGATGAAATGAGTCACCATTGACTCCAAAAACTCCTCTATCGACATATTTTCACAATTTTATAGACTAGGGTGGTTTGGTAAATTAAATTAGATACCTCTCAAACTATTCTTTTCCTATAAAATTAAAAAAAATACCATAAGGAAAATAAGGGTCTGAAAACCACACTGCAAGATACCCCTCAATGACCTCTCTATACTTGAAAAACTACTACAGACTAGGTACATCAATGTTGAATGATAATCCACCCTATACTGTTCAAAATATCACTTGAAACCTTATCATTTAAGAAAACCACCTGTGAAATCAACTAACCCCACAAACCAGAAGACACAACACACAAACACAACAACCACACAATCTTATCATATGAGTAAGAGAAGCACATCTTCAATGTCATGATATTATCCACTCTACGAAGCTCTAACTCACCTACACGTGTTTAATCACATCACTATTAATGCATCTTAATTAAGAATCTGTTCTTCCACTAATGAATTCATCATAAATCACATTACAAGGAAACAACTCATCTCATAACATATTGGGTTCAAAATTAAATTTCAAATAAAAATTGAACAAGGAAAAAACAAAAAAACTCTGGGTACTGGGAAGACACTTTCACTTCTCACTTAGAAGTACAATCCTCCAGGACACCATGCATCCACATCACATGAACCAAATAAATTGTCCACCCATGAAGCACCTACTCATGACAATCATGGATCTCTAATGGATGCTCCACATATGTCGAATCATCCCCAACATCCAACTCTCCCTAGTCAATGACATGGGAGTCATCATGATGATACCGGAAAAACTGGGAGACAGGAAAAAAATTATGGATCCTCTCTTAAAATAGTGGCAGAGCTAACTGTTTTTCCACTTCATCAACTCACCCAAACACCTCAAAGGTTTTGATGAAACTTGGAAAAAATGTACTCCCTCTACCAAGCCTATTCTGACCACGTCGAGGGTAAACCTTCAAAAACATGTGGTCCCAAACCTCTAATTCCAAGGGAATCCTCCTATTATTGGTATAAGAATTATTCTAGTCATGTTCCTATCTAATAAAATCAAGAGAAATATGAACCCTTTTTATGCAATACACCACCTTAGGACCAAGAACAGTTGTCTCCCCAACCTCTGACCATCACAAAGGTGAATGACACAACCTCCCTTAAAAATCATCAAATAGAGCCATTACAATGGAACAGTGATATCAATTATTATATGAAAACTCTACCAAGGTCAATTGTTGTAAAAAAGAACAAAAAAAGTCCAAGACGCATTCTCGCAACATATCATCTAGTGTCTGGAAAGTCCATTCTGTCTTCCTATCTCTACGAGGGTGGAAGGCATTGCCAAGGCCTAACTGGTTTCAAAAAAAATGCACCAATCACCTCAAACTCACAAGGTAATATATATATATATTGTGATCATATAGAATATATCTATGAACTCCATACAACCACACCACTTAATCGAAAAACCTCTTTTCCAAGGAATTCACTATGCCTGACTCCTAAATCGCTAATAAGTGAGCATTTATTGTCAGTAGATCCACTACTACCCAAATAGAATCGATGCCTCTATGATCCATGGGTAATCCAGTGATGAAATGCATCATGATTTCATCCCACATCCACTCTGGGACACCTAGGGGTTGAAAAAAATCATATAGAACATGGTGCTCAAACATCACCTACTAGAACACTAAGTATTTCTCCACAAACTCTTTCATTTCATGTTTCATTATAGGTAACCAAAACTACTCCCTCAAACCATGGTACATCTGGGAAAATCATGGGCGCATCACTAAAAGGGAGATATAAAACTCATGGAGGAATTGATCATGCATCCCCACTAGAACAAACATCCTTCTATTCAATATAATCTGATTCTTACTATCCGTTGAACACCCCTCTGGAGCATTACCATGGTCAATGGGATCACGCATCACCTCTACCTCAGAGTCTCCCCACTGAGATTCGTCCACTTATTTTATTAGATAAGACTACACTGTCATCTAAAAAACATCCTCTATAGATTCCCACCCTTGTATCCAAGTGCAAGGATGCTAACACATCCATTTCTTTCCAATCATCTATAGATTCCAAAACTACATCCATATAAGACATCCTACTCGTGGCATTAGAAACAACATTACCCTTCCCTGTGGTGTAGGAGATCTCAAAATCATAATACTAGATAAACTCCATCCACCTCCACTGTTGGAAGATCAGATCTCACTATGAAAATATATACCTCAAACTCTTGTGATCCATGAAGACCACAAAGTGTTCCCTAATGGGGAAATGTAACAAAAATGTCAAAATACACACGACTGCTACAAGCTACAGATCATTGTTGGTATAGTTCTGTTCATGGGGTCATAACTACCTTGACCCATAAGAGATAACTCCATGTTGTTGCATCAACACACATCCCAAGACCAGAGGGAAAGAATCCAAAAACACCATGAACATCACCCATTCCTCTGAAAACTAGAGGACTATAGCACTAACCCACATCCCCTTTAGATATTTGAATGATGCCTAACCCTGCTCACTCCACACAAAAGACACATAATTTCTAGTTATATCTATGAAAGGTTCTACAACTCAAGAGAAATCAAGTAAAAATCATTGGTAATAGCTCACCATAATAAGATAATTGGGAACCTTTTCAATATTTTTGGGTTCTCCATATGAAACAAATTCCTCAACCTTCAAAAATCAACTGAAACGCCCTTCTGAGACACCACATTCCCAAGGAAATGAACTAATCATGTATAGAACATACACCTTGAGAACATTCTGTAAAGATTTTGGTTTCATTGAATATGAAAGATAGACCTGAGATGCTCGGTATTATCCTCCACTGACATTTAGTATTTCTGGATTTCATCAATGAATATGATGAATAAATTTTCTAGGAACTCACAACAGATAGAGTTTATAACCCCATGGACATAGATGGTGTGTTTGAAAAATCCATCGAAATTAGAGAAGCATCGAGCTAAAAATCTATCCCATAATCAACATCATGTCGAGGGGGTATATTCATGACCTCCAAAAGAAAATAATCCATGAACTCCCCAATAACCCTAGGGACATTAGTGTCGACTACTTCTATAGAAAACTCAACCAATAAAGAAAGAAGATATTACACATGCCGACTTGCCAACTCACTACACCTCTCACTGAAGATGGAAACATAATGACCAGCCACATATAAAAACACGACTCTTCTTTGGATAGAGTTGATAATGGAATGAAAATAAAAAAACAAGTCATCGTCAAAAATGAAATTGCCTGGCTTCATATGTAGTAAGTAATGATCGTGATGAGACTGATGTGGTCCCATTTTCAGTCTACATCCTCAGAAAATATCAAAAAGATGTTCACACCTCCAACTGGAATAATAAAAAATAGGAAAATGGGATGCCTCTCTATATCTAATCCTATAGAACATGTTAGACTGTGTAACATAATGGAGTGAGAAGCTCACAAATCAAACAAATCACAAGAAAGAGTACTAAAAAAGATGGTGGTACCATGAATGATCTTTGGTCCTTCCAGAACTATGGCTTATGTGGCATGCAACTGACCACGCATAGCACCTCTGCCCCTCTTCTGATGATAGTTCCCTTGACCGTTCTCTTTTCGAAGTCCCTGAATAACACCCTATGGTTTTCCTCTACCCACTCCATCTCCCCTTGTTGAAGCATGAACCCACTATCACCACTACAAAAATGTCCTAGATGGAAACTAATACTGAGGATGGAGTTTAACCTTCCCACCTCCCCCAAAATGATCTTGAACAGCCACCACACACTAACTTTGAATATGGACATGCCCCAAAAATAAAACACATCAAACCCATTTTCACATGAAAGGAATGAGGACCAGGACGTCGAAACAGAAACTAATGTGGTTGGTTTCCATCTGGTCTGAACCTCGAAGGCCCTAGTGACAAAGATGTAATACTAGTATCCTTTTCCTTTGAAGAACTATGTTGAATCCCCTCTCATGGAATAACTCCTCATGAGTGAATCCTCTCAACTAACTCCGCCTTCTTCAGGACCTCCATAAACATTGATATGGTAAAGGGAGTAACCACATACTGAAGAGAAGGGAGATGTGCCTCCTCTAGCCACATCACATGAGAATCCTCATCTGAAAATAGATCTAAGAAAAAATGGAGTTCCTTGAACATGAACTATAGCTCCGATACTGACATACTCTCATACTATAGGGAGATTAACTCCTACCTCTTCTTAGAATTCATGGTCAATGAAAAGAATTAGGCTCGAAACACCTTCTCAAAATAGACCCACATAATGTTAGGCTCCTTACTCTCTATTATGTACCACATCCACCACTGATGTTCTAATCCCCACATCTGACTCACTTCCAGAAGAGCCCTATACATTTTTGGATATTGGATCAAACTATAGGTGATCACAAGGTCCTAAAACCTTCTCTCAGTCTATATATATGAATTGATACCCTCACACATTCCCTGTGCCTACTGGTGGAAAGAACATATGTTTATATTCCACTGGTCATCCTCCTCCACTTGATCAACCCTACACCAATTGAACAAATCAATTTTTTGAGCCTCAACCACCCGATCAACACATAGATTATGACTGGGTTCCATAGCTTAAAAAATGAAAACAAGGAATACCTAATCTCGAGTGGTATGGAATTTCACTAAAAATTCATTTTAACTCATTTATTTGTTATTTATTTCAAATTTACCAAAAACACCCACATTAAAATAAGTGCACTAGTAATTATGATTAATGTAGAATTCATAGGTTACCTAGTTGGGAAATGGTGTAGCTTCACTTCATTGATCGGTATACTCACTGTCCTTTCATTGAATCACATGGGCCCTAAAATCACATGTCCTAGATAATATTCCCTAACCTATGTCATGCATTAAGATCACCTAACACTATTTCCCTACAAAGCCATGAAATACTCATTGTACCTAACTACAAACTCCATCTTATCTCACAACCATTACCACTGATACCGTTTTGTCATGACCCCAACCTCCTAATATGCTCCTCTTGAATAGGAAAGGAAACAAGATAGATATTGACCCCCATATTGTAACGAACAAAACTTTTTAATTATCATTGTTTGCTAAATTTGTGTGTTATTTTATTTTATACTCAACAAAACAATATCCTTTAATTAATGAAGTGGGTATAATTAAAATGATAGCGTTGGGTTTCAATAGTTATATGACCATTGGTCAATATGACCGTTGGAAACTATAATATTAACATTGGGTTTTTATAAATACTATTATCTTGGTTAATTAATAGAGAAAGAAGATTGAATGGCCACATCCAGTAGACTCGGGCCATATGATGCCCATCTTTCAGAGCTTGGGAAGGAGGTAGCATCACTGGTCGTTGCTCTGGCCCAAGCCCATGCTGAACATCATAATATAAATATTGTTCATAATCTCCTAAGTGAGATGTCTAAGCTAATAGAAATCACCACTCGGGCAATGTTGTTTGAGCCACACCATAATTATATCACAATAGCACACCTTACACTTAGGTCCTATGCTGTTGTTATAAGGGGCTATGTAATGAGACCTTAGTGGCTTTGTGAAATCTTTTTATTTAAATAAAATTGTTATTTCTTAATATATAAATGTTTGTGAATTTCAAATGTACAGATAAATATAGGATGGGTATTATTGATGAATTAATGAAAAAAGGGTAATTTTGAAATATTTTTGTATTCTTTATATAATAAATAATGGAAATGATTTTGAAAAAAATAGTCTTCTATAGTTAGATCAGTGAGAAATTTAGAGTCCAATAAGATCAACATGATTTTTAGTGAATAATAAATTATGAATAGTAACATACACATATGAATATTAATGAATAGTAAATTTTCCAAAAAAATATAAACTTCACCCATGAATGTATAAATACAAATTAAACATCTTAAATGTGAAAAAACAATCATAGTATAAGTTTTGGTATTTCTGTTTGTGATAAATATTTTATTTAAAATTATATAGTTAATTTAATAATTTAAAAAGGAAATATATTATCCTAAAATTTAATCATAAATAGTTACCTTTTTGTGTTATGGTTATACGATAATTTTATAGGATCTTGATTACTTTTTTTAAGGTGTTACAAAATGAGTTATATTTTTGAAGATGTATTTTTGGAATAAATAATTATTTTATTTAAAAATTTAATTAAAAATTTATAGAAAATTATTTTCAAAAAATGGAGTTATTTATTGACTCTAGATCATCGATATTTGGTTAGTGTGAATTTTTGGGATTTTTTTAAAATAGTTTATTTTTTGGTGGATAGTAAAAATATTGTTTTGAGTTTCGGGTGTTTAATGATATCATTAATGATGTAATAATGATGTAAGATATCTGGTTGACTTATGAGTAGCGAGATATGATATTAGGTTTTCCATGTTTCCAATACCATGTGAAAATACAATGGTAAAGCCCATGGTTTTGCAAATACCACCGATGAGGTGTCCCTTGGAAATTAATAATTCATTCCCTCACTTTTCCTATAAATACCAAGCCATTTCCCTCATTCATTTCGTTCCAAAATACTCATAAATGATGTTATTGTCTCATTAACTCCCAAGGATTCCTCCAAAGGTTCCTTCAAGCCTCCCAAGGTCCCGAACATCATGCTTTCAATGTTACTCTTCAAGGTAAGGGAACATTTCACCCTTCTCTTTTAAGTCATGACTCCCTTCATGTTATGTCTTATAGTTCAATTTTATTATGAGGAGGCTTATTATTATATATATTTACAAATTTCCACTTCATTTACAAATGATTATATAACATTTCCTATCTCATAAATTTATTTTCTTAATTTTTAAGTGACGCTGTTAGGCTGCCAGAATATTTGTAAAAGAAATCACATATTCTCTTTCCAGTCAAGTTTCATTTTCATGGTGTATGTTATTAAAATTTCCATACCAATTTCTTATATCCATGTTATTCTATATTTATATTGTATTATAAGTAATTTATGAGTTGGTTACCCTAGTACCCTCTCTTTTTAATGTTTTCTAAAACCATGTTATATATCTGTTATGCTGTATAATTTTCGTCTCAAAATCTCTCTCTTTTTTCTCAAAAAATTATCTTGTATTATTTATGATAATATCAAAATCTATTTTCATTTACAGGGGTATTCATCAATAAATATAATTTATCTATTCTATTCAGTAATTTACATTCATATAACCATCACTCCCTTTCCATGGGTTATAAATGACATAACGATCAAGTTTTTAAAACACTTTTAAAACGTCACAATTTTGAATGAAACCGAATATTTTTAATTCTTTTTGGGTTATTTATGAAATTTTTGATTATGATATATGTGTATCACATGAAAATTAAGACATATTAATGTTTCACCCTGATCGTGCTCCAACGCATTGGGTAATGAATTAATCTCTAGAGATGAAAAGTTTCACGATACCTTGGTGGATAACCTTGGAAATTTTTATGACACCTCAGGGATAAACCTTAGTGATATGTTCAAGAATGTCTAAATGAAATGTTGTATCCAAATATTAAAGTTATTATTCATGTTCTTTTTATTATGATATTCCTATTCTTACATTTCTTATGCCTTCATAAATTTTATCATGTTCTTATTAATATCGCTGAAGATCACATGTAAATTTTTCACTTATTTTCCTTACTGAGTATTATGCTCACACTTTCCTTGGATTTATGTCTCCATGATAAGAGATGAAATAATTTTACATAGAATTAACCTATCATGAATCCTTACGAGTGGTTTAGAATAGTGTTTTATGTTGTTTTCATCTATTATTTTCCTGATTTTCAAGACACTAGACTATAAAGATCATATGTATGTAAAATGTAAAGAAAATTTATGTAATAAAAAGGCGATATGACATAGTTGGTATAAAAGTATATTTTAGTTATTTATGAAAATTAGGATATGAAAAGTTTAGGAATAATCATATAGAAAAGTTTAAATATAGGAAAACATCCTGGTATTTTGGTGAGTATTGAGAAAGTTGTTTATAAAGAAAATACATCTCTGTCTAGATTTGGGAAGGTAGAGGAAGCTCTGACATAGAGGTACCTAGAAGAGAAAACTCTAAAAAGGAGTTTCGAGCTTGACCCAGGGTATCATGGTACATGATAATGGTCCTTTCTCTACTATTGGTTAAGAAACTCCCATGGAATATTTTTGGTTAATCATATTCTTTTTATGAATCATTATAAAGGATTTACAGTGAAATGTAATTTTTTAAAGAAGTTTTAAGACATACAATCCTTTATTTTTAAAAGATTCATATATGAAATATGTTTCTCACTAAGGTTATATTATTTTCAAAATGGCGGGAAATAGGAGGAACCATGCAAATGGTGACCGCAATGGACCATGTGCTGATGACCCTCTAATGGAAGTCGGAATGGAATCATTCATGTGAATGATGAACCAAATGACTCAAGTTATGGGAAATAACTTGAATCAAGATGAGATACTGATCTCACCATGAAGGTAATAACATTTTTTTGAGTCCTTTATGCGTCAACGACCACCAAACATAAGTGGATTGACCAAACCATTGATTATTGAACAGCAGATCAGCTCTATAGTGAAGATCTTTTCTGTGCTCCATTGTTCAGAGCAAGAGAAGGTCATCCTAGATATCTATCACTTAGAGGTAGAAGATCATCAGTGGTGGGAACTTATTAAAAACATGAGGAAAAGAGTGGAGTTTGAAGCTATGGAGTGGGAAGATTTTAGAGGGATCTTTTTAAGTAATAATTTCCCTCGTTCCATTAGAACATGAATGGAGAAAAAGTTTCTCGCGCTGAAGCAAAAGGAGAATGAATCTATGGGAAGCTATGGGATGAAATTTACAAGACTTTCATGTTATATCTCAAGATTTTTCATGGATCCTATTGTTAAGGTTGATAGATTCTTCGGTGGACTGAGACCTCATCTGTGGAAGAATCTAGCCAATCGAGACTATGTGAACTATGAGGAGAACGTACAGAGTGGAATGAAAGTCGAACCGGAGTTTGGTGAGACACATCAGATTCATAAATCAAATGAAAAAAAGAGATCGATGGATCCCAGCATAGGGATGACCGTTGATCATGGAAGAGGAGGAAAGCAAGTGCAACGTCCCATGTGTAATAAATATGGGAAGAACAATTCAGGGAAATGCCTACTTGTGAGCGAGAAATTTTCCAAGTGTGGAAGAGATGGCCATTTTGAGAGGAATTGTTTTAGTGAGGTGAAACCTAAACATCCAAACACTAACGAAAATGGGAAGATTGTTTAATCCCTACCTGATGTCGAGTGCTTTAATTTTGGAAAACTTGGGCACTTTTCCAATCACTGTCCAAATCTGAGGGCAGTGGAGGGGTACCACCATCAGGTTCAGCAAACGTCTAGGGAGAAAGGTCATACTTTTTTTTATCATAGTAGATGAATTTGAAGATCCAAATGATGTGGTAGCAAGTACTCTTGTTGTTCTCTCAAAGCTACCAAGTACTTTGTTTTATTCTGGTTCCCCACATTACTTTAGTTCCGCCATGTTTTCAATGAATTTAGAATCTACCCTCGACTTGATAAAAGTAAAGTTATCAGTCAAGACTCCTGGTGGGATTATCCCACCATCATCAATGTTTAGAAACTCTAGTATTTAATTTGGTGAGAACAACCTTATCGCAAATCTAGTAGTCATTCCCATGATGGAATTCGACCTTATACTAAGGATGGACTGGCTGTCAATGTATAATGCTAAGATCAAATGAAAAAGTAAATAAATCTCTGTATTATTGATATGAAAACCTATAGTTATGTTCCAAGGAGAGATATATCAACCTAATATTGGTCTAGAATAACCTCATATGTCATTCTTTATGGAATTGATCAGTGAATAAGAAGAAGGAAATGAGAGTTTAATGATAGAAAATCTCCCCATCATCTAGGAATACATTGACGTAATTCATGAGGAGTTTCTTAGACCTCCCCCAGAAATATAGGTAGAGTTCTATATTTAACTCATACCTTGATCTCATCCAATATCAAAGACCCCGTATAGGATGGAAAATGTGGAGCTAGAGGAATTAAAGAAAAAACTCCAATATCTTTTGGAGATGGGGTTTATCCGACCAAGTGTGTCTCCTTGGGGAGTAACTGTTATCTTTGTGAAGAAGAATGATGGATCGATGCACATATGAATTTATTAAAGAGAAATGAATGGGATCATAGTAAAGAACAAATACCCTCTTCCAAGATTTTATTACTTATTTGACTAACTTCATGGGTCTCAATTCTTCTCTAAGATTGATCTTCGATCTGGTTATCATTAATTGAGGGTGAAGAAAGAATATATTCCAAAAACTACCTTCCAATCAAGATATGGGCATCATTATTTTGTTGTTATGCCTTTAGGAATCACTAATGCACCTGCTATTTTATGGATTTGAGGAATAGAGGCATTAAGGACTACCTCGATAAATTTTTGGTAGTTTTTATTGATGATATTCTAATATATTCCAAAAGTTAGGAGGATTATGAGGATCATCTATGGTTTATTTTGAAATCGATACAGAAGGGGAGTCTTTTTGGAAGGTTTAGTAAATGTGATTTTTGGTTACAAAAATTTACTTTCTTGGGGCACATTGTTACCAATGAAGGAATCACAATTGACCCTGCAAAGACAAAAGTTGTAGGGGAGTGGCCTCATCCTAAAACAATAAATGAGATTCTTAGTTTCTTTGGATTAGCGGGATATTATATGAGGTTTTTGAAAAAACCATTCATGACTTTCTAAACATTAACCAAGTTAACTCAAAAAGAGGTCAAGTTCATCTGGACAAAGGAGTGTGGGAAAAGTTTCTAAGAGATGAAGAAGAGATTGGTTACTGCACCTGTGTTAACTCTGCCCTCAAGTGGAGAAGGATTCGTTATTTTTAGTGATGCATCTCTAAAAGGTATTGGGTGCGTCCTCATGAAAAATGACATTGTCATTTCTTATGCATCTCGAAACTTCAAGACTCATGAGCAGTACTATCCTACCAATGATCTGGAGCTGCCTGCGGTCATTTTTTCCCTGAAGATATGTAGGCACTATCTCTATGGGGAGAATTGTGATATATACACAGACCATCAATGATTGAAGTATGTTTTCATAAAAAAGGAATCGAACATGAGACAAAGGAGATGATTGGAACTTCTTAAATGTTATGATTGTTCAATTCATTATCATCCCAGAAGAGCAAACAATGTCATTGATGCATTAAGAAGGAAAACCCCAATTGTTCTATACATTATGAGGATTCAAATTGATCCTTTGATAAATAACCTAGTAAAACTGAACATCGGAATTATAAAGGAAGGGACATAATCAACCCTAACCCAAATGATTTCTCAACTGTCATTACTAGAGAAGATCAAGAATGCTTAAAAAAAGATCCTTTGTTACAGATGAAGTTTGAGGTTGTGAAGAATGGGAAGTTTCTTGACTTCAATAGTGATCAAGAAGGTGTATTGAAATTTTGTACAAGACTATGTGTTCAATCTATTCTGGAAATAAAGAAGGAGTTGATGGATGAAACTTATATCTCTACATTCTCTATACATCCAGGTAGCACGAAAATGTATAGGGACCTTCATGATCATTATTGGTGGAATAATATGAAAAGAGAGATTGCTGACTACACATTAAGGTTCCTGGTATGTAAGCAAGTGAAGTTAGAGCGACAACTTCCTGAAGGTGTATTACAACCACTACCCACACCGGCATGTAAGTGGGACAATATCACTATGGACTTTGTCACTGGTCTCCTGATAACTTCTAAAGGAAATAATGTGATATGAGTTATTGTGGACAATCTCACTAAGAATGAAAATTTTATCTCCATTCAGGAAGATTTCTCTCTTGAGTAACTTTTCAGGATTTATGTGAAGGATGTGGTAAGGCTACATGTAGTTCTACTTTCTATCATATCTGATTGTGATCCAAGGTTCACATCAATATTATGGGGAAGTCTACAACAAGCTCAGAGCATTGAATTGAATTTTAGTAAGGCCTAACACCCCCAAACTGATGGAAAATATAAAAGGACTATTGAAACACACAAAGACATGATGAGAACATGATCAATGGAATTTAAAGGGGGATGGGTTCAACATCTACCATTAGTTGATTTCTCTTAAAATAACAACTTCCACTCGAGAATTCAAATGGAACCCTATGAAGCTCTATATGGGAAGTGATGTAGAACTACTACTTATTGAGATGAAGCTGGTGAGAGATAGATTCTTGGGCTTGATCTTATGAAAGTGATGATAGAAAAGGTCCATGCCATCTGACAACGCATTAATGCTGCTCAGAGTTAGAAAAATATATATGCTGAAAACCATAGAAGGGACTTGGAGTTTGATGTCGGTGACATAGTCTTTCTTCATATTTCACCATGGAAGAGAGTCATGAGGTTTGGGGAAAAAGGGAAGCTCAGACCTAGGTACATTGGCCCCTTTGAAATCATTGATTGTGTGGGAGAAGTGTCCTATAGGCTTGAACTTCCTCCAAATCTAGCACAAGTTCATGAATTCTTCCACATCTCCCTCTTGAAGAAGTACATACCTGGCCCTTCGCATGTACTAAATCCAGAGGTGGTACAACTAGAACATGAACACTCTTAAGAGGAGAATTTGTTGGTGATCTTGGATCATAGAGACAAGGTTATATGCAACAAGACTACCCACCATGTTAAGGTGTTGTAGAGGAACCACAAATGTGAAGAATCCACTTTGGAACTAAAGGAGTCTATGAGATAGAAGTAACCACACCATTTCTTATCAGAGGGTAAGAGATAAAATTTCGGGGACGAAATTACTTAAGGGGGGAAGAATGTAACGACCCAAACTTTTTTATTATATTTTTTTTCTAAATTTCTGTGTTATATTATTTTTTACTCATCAAAACTATATCATTTAATTTATGAAGTAGGGATAATTAAAATGAGACTGTTGGGTTTTGACTGTTATATGACCGTTGGATAATATAACCGTTGGAAATGATAATCATAACGTTGTGTTTTTATTAATATAATTATCTTGGTTAATTAATATGGTAATAATATTAAATGACCACATCTTATAGACTCAGGCAATATGAAGCCCATTTTTCGGAGTTTGGGAAAGAGGTAGCATCACTGGGCTTTGCTCTGGACCAAGCCCAAGATGAACATCAACATATGAAGCTTAAACTGAATTTACTAAGGGAGAATTTCAAGATAATAGATATCACCACTCATGAAATGTTGTCCAAGAAACCCCAATATTATATCACCATAGCACACCTTGCACTTAGGTCCTATGTTGGTCTTATAAGGGGCTATATAATGAGACCTTAGTTGCTTTGTGTAATCCTTTTATAAAAATAAAATTGTTTTTTCTTATTATGGAACTGTTTGTGAATTTAAAATATCCGAATATATATAAGATGTGTATTATTGATGAATTTAGGGAAAAGGGGTATTTTAAAATATTTTTGTAATATTTAAATAATTATTAATGTGAAATGATTTTCAAAAAATGGTTTTCTAAAATTGTTATCAGTGAGAAATTTAGAGTCTAATATGATCAACTTGTTTTTCAGTGAATAGTAATGTATGACTCATAATGAATAGTAAATTGGACAAAAAAATAGAAACTTCACCCATGAATGTATAAATACAATTTACACATCTTAAAAGTGAAAATTCAATCATTGTATAAGTTTTGGTATTTTTGTATGTCATAAATATTTTATTTACAATTTTCTAATTAATTTAATAATTTAAAATGGAAATATATTTTCATAAAATGTAATCATAAATTATTACATTTTTTTATTATCGTTATATGATAATTTTATGGGACCTTGATTACTTATTTAAGGTGTTACAAAATAAGTTATAGTTTTAAAGTTGTATTTTTTGGAAGAAAAAATTATTTTATTTAAATATTAAATTAAAATTATTTAGAAAATTATTTTCATATAATGGAGTTCACTTTTGAATTCAGATCATCGATATTAAGTTCGGGTAAAATTTTGGGATTTTTCTAAAACAGTTGAATTTTCGGTAAATATGAAAAATACAGTTTTGAGTTTCGGTTGTTTAATGACATCATTAATGATGTATTAATGATATTAGTTTTTTGGTCGACTTATGAATAGTTATATATGCTATTAGGTGTCGTATGTGGCCAATACCATGGGAAAATATCCTGGGCAAGCCCATGGTTTTTCAAATACCATCGATGAGGTGTCCCTTGGAAAGTAATAATTTATTCCCTCAGTTTTATATAAATACCAATCCATTTGCCTCATTAATTTCATTCCAAAATCCTCCTCATCGAAGTTCTAGTCAGTCCTCCTAAGGTAACTTCAAGACTCCCAAGGTCCCAACCTTCAGGATTTCGAAGTTACTCTTCAAGGTAAGGGAACCTTTCACCCTCCTCTTTTAAGTCATGACTTTTTTTATTTTATGTCTTATAGTTCCATTTTATTATGAGTTGGATTGTTATTGTATATCACTAATACATTCCATTTAATTTCAAAATTTTGATATACCATTTATTCTCTCATAAATTTATTTTTTGAATTTTTATGTGACGCCGTTATGCTGCCGAAATTTTTGTAAAAAATATCACATATTCTCTTTCCTCTCAAGTTTCCTTTTCATGTGGTATGTTATTAAAATTTCCATACCATGTTATTATCTCTATGTTATTCTGTATTTATACTATATTATAATTTATTTATGTGTGGTTCACCCTTGTACCCTCTCTTTTTATTGTTTTCCAAAACCATGTTATACAGTCGTTATGCTGCAAAATTCTCGTCCCAAAATCTCTCTCTTTTTCCCATGTAATTATATTGTATTATTTATGAGAATACACAAATATATTTTCATTTCAAGTGGTATTCCTCAATACATTAAATTTATTTATTTGATTCTAGAATTTACATACATATAACCTTCACTCCCATTCCAAGGGTTATAAATGACATAATGATCATGTTTTTAAAACACTTTTAAAACGTCACAATTTTGAATGAAACCCAATTATTTTATTCTTTATTGATTATTTATGAAATTCTTGATTATAATATATGTGGATCACATGAAAATAAATAATTATTAAGGGTGTTCCTTGATTTAACTCCAATGCATTGGGTGGTAATTAATTACTATCTAGAGACGACAAGTTTCACGATAACTTGGTGAATAACCATGGTAATTTTTATGACATCTTAGGGATAATCCTCGGTGATATGTTCATGAATGTATAAATGAAATGTTTTAGCGACAAATTAAATTTATTATTTAATTTATTTTAGATATTATATTCCTATTCTTCCATTTCTCATGAATTTATGGCTTTTATCATGTTCTTACTAATATTGTTCAAGATCACATGTCAATTTGTTTCACTTGTTTTCCCTACTGAGCCTTCTGCTCACCCTTTACTTTGATTTATGTCTTGAGGATATGAGATTATGTAATTGAAGATAGGATGAACCTATTATAAAGTAACATGACTTTTTTAGAATCTTTTTTCATGTTGTTTTCATGTATTATGTTCCCGATTTCCAAGACACTAGACTTTAAAGATCCTCTGTTTATAAAATGTAATGAAAAGTTATGTAATAAAAAGGTGGGATGCCATACAGATTCCCATATCTAGGAGGCCCAAGGGTGGCGACTAGAACCAAGGGTAAAATGATGTCATGATATGAAATAAATTCTCTTTATAAGAAATCAAGATTATGAGATAATATGGTTCATCCAAAAACAACTCCAAGACAAAAATATATAAAAGAAATACAAAACTACCCTAAATGAATGTTTAAAATATAACTATTACAAAACAAGAGTCTTTATGTAAATACCAAAAACAAGTCTATGAAATAACATGGAAATTGTCCCAAAGTCCAAACTACTAATGTCCCGCACGATCCATGTTGTATTCCGGGAAACCTGAAAGTAGTTTTATATATGTAGGGCAGGAATAATAGTATACTCAGTAGGGAAATCCAAAGTATCTTGTCCATGGGATGAATAAGCATACCAATTCCCACTATGATGAAACAAAAAAACACAAAAGCATCTAACATGGTATTCTATTCATCCCAACCCCACCAAGGCACCTTCACCAAATAACGCAAGTCATGTAAATTAATATTATAAGCACATCAATGATTTGGTAACCCCACATCACCTCCCACTGGATAGCTACTCATACCAAAATGGAAAATTTCATGACTCTCATACCTCTTCCACAATACCCAAATCACAACCTTCTTACACACACTAGGGCCTCAGAGTTATTTCTGCAACCTATGAAAACGAAGTTCACCACAGGCCCTAACATACAGGTGGGCATAACCACACCTCATCCCACCCAAAGACACATGGGACATATCCATTCCTAATCCCAACCACAGTTTTTTGTTCCAAAACCATTCCTCATTCCAATACACCTCATAAATCACAAAACATCTCATCCTGACGACACATGGAAATGAGAAAAATTCTCGCAGACATATGGGCCTCACAAACCACTCCACAACCTGCCTGAACTGTCTTGGGCTACTAGTTCCTATAAGAGAGAGTAGGGAAGATCCAATAACCATCCATCCATCCTCCCAATATAATGTTAGGAAAAGAACCCCCCTGTGATGATTGAGGTGTTTGTCACATAGTGCTCAACTAGGGTGGGTGTGTATAGAAATCACAAAGAAAAATACAAGTATATATATATATATCACACCATAGACTCAAGAACAACATATGGGGTGCGAAACCAAGACCAAAAAATAGAAAATTCCTTTTCTAATACCTCTAAATTAATGTATTAATACTAGAAATAGTCCCATAGGATGTCAGTAAATGAAAACATCTTTAGAAAGCTCCATCACTTAACACTCATTTAATTCAACATTATTATGAATTTATATTATTTACTACATCCTTACCCAGTAAACTATTACCTATAGAGCATAAATAGTAACACAACCCAAGAAACATAAAAGAAGAAGATTCATGATAAAAATAACCGCTTCATGCTTACTAATAGTTTAATACCCATTCATGGCATAACAACACCAATCTAAAGAAACTCTGGAAAAACATACCATACCAACAATTTTTATCATTATTATTCAACTCCATGCCACTAAATCCATTATATCAATAGATAAATCCTACTAATCTCAACCAAATCTGGAAACCCATATCATCACAATCACCACACAACCATTCTCAACAGCCCCTCCACAGAACACCTCTCATCAATTCCTTAAAAAAATCGTGACCATGAAAAAAAAACCAAACTACCACACACATATGTTTACTCCCAACCATAGCACAATACAAACAAAAAAAACAATTTCAATATTTCGTAAGGAATCCATTATCTTGTTCTAATCATTAATTCAGGGGCTATCACATAACAAGTTCAATCCTAGGGAATCAATTTATTTAAACAAATATACATGTTTAGAAGTTTTCATAAATAAAATTTCATTCAAAAGTTGACCAAAAATAAGCATTAATAAGCCATCATTGATGTGAAAACAAGGACCACCAACATCAATCAATGTCTATAGACATACAACCAAAATAATCACAACATCAACAGACAACAAAGAAGAAAATAAGTCACTTTTTACCAAACATCGCATATTGATATCATATTATCATTATGTAATTATAATTATTCTATTTCCCTAATAGAGACATTCATACAACCACCCCACATGATACTGAAATAAAAGATAGATGGATAAAATAGCTACCATAATGACAAGACATTCAACAGTTCCTTATTTCAGCAAAATAGGGGGCATGCAAAAGGTAAGTAAGAGACTCCATTGGGGAACTTTATACAAATCCTACATCACCGAATAAACATAGAGTATAAAGGTTTGGGTGCCTTAGTACTGAGATAATGATAATTATATAGGGATGGAAGGATCTCATCTTAGAAATACCATATCTGAATCAATGGGAGAAATTGTTTTTGAAAAAAGAATTAAAGCTGGACCTTAACCATGACCACACAGTTTTTGATTAAAAGGATGATTCAGGTTTTTAGAATATATATACAATTAAAAATCCCTCAAAAAACCATTTATATTGTAATAAACTCATTTTTAATCAAATAAAATGTTAAAAGGGAGAAACTGTAGGAAAATGAAAAAACTACTGGAATATGGAATTTTGATAAATTGTTTGAAATGACTCACAATTAAGTGATTCACTACTATGAGTTTTTTGTGTGAGTCATCGGTGTGAATCACTAGTGTGACTCATCATTAGATGAGCTACAGGTGGTTGAGTCACTGCTGCGAGTCAGTAGTGGATGTGCTACTGTTGGATAACTCACCATCGCGAGTCACTGGTGGATGAGTCACCGGTGTGAGAATCCATTGACTGAGATATTGGTGGATGAGTCACCATTGGATCAATCACTATTAGATATTACACCATTGGGTGAGTCAATATTTTGATTCACTAGTGTAAGCCACTATACGACTCACTGGTCCTGACTCACAGGTATTGACCTGCCATTGAGACCTACCATCACCGCCAACCGGTGGACGACTAACGATTCTGATACACTAGTCGACGAATCACCATTGGAGACCTACCATCAGGGACTCACCTTTATGGCTCACTAATGGGGAACACAATTTTTGATAAACTCTTGAAATTAGACACTTTTGACTCCCAGAACACCTCATCCACCCGATTTTCACAAAGTATTGAACCAGGGAGGTCCAAACCATTTCGATACATACATACATACATAAATACATATATATATATATATATATATATATATATATATATATTTCCAACTCAATATAAATTATTTATATATTTTTATTAAATAACCAATCAATTTTTTCTCAAATTTATTATATTCTTCAATAGTTGGTCTTCTTCAAAAATGATTTTTATTGATTTTTGTGAGAAAATATTATAATTTATTTTGGAACATTAAAAATTATATTTCCAAAAATTTAATAATATTTTTAAAAAACATCAGAATTTAAATATGTTAAATTTGGGATTCTTTGGAAAATAATTATTTTTCATTTAATCGTGAAAAATACTAAATTTTATGAAAATGTCATTTCTTTTCAATAAATTAAGTAATTTAAAAGTCACAATATTTTTGGAATATTAATTAAATTAATTTATTATATATTTTTATATATATTTAATATAATTAAATTCTCTTGAATAAAAATTTTCATTTTATTTTAGTATAAGATTGTTTTTTGGTTTAAAAATGATATTTTTATGAAAACTATTTAAAGTGCATGATGTTTCACAATATTAATTAATTAAAATATTTCCTAAGGAGGAATATTATAAATGGATTTTATATAATATATACCATTATATATATATATTTATAAAATTATTATTATTCATAGATTTAATATAAAAAACATTTAAAAAAAATACATTTCTTGAAAAACTGGATTTTCATCGCATTTGTGGGTTTTGTTTTCAATTAAAATTTTCCACTTCTCTGAATATAATTTTATAAAATGGATTTCATATCTACAAAATGATTAATTTATATTTTTTATAGATACAATTTATTTCTTGACCATAATGAATATTGAATATAGTAAATATTAATTACGCCACTTATGGTAAAAACGGATTTGCCTAGGGTTTAACTAAAATGATAATGGAATAAAATGACATAAAAAAAGTCTAAAATATATATTATGGAAATAGTGTGACATTATAATGTACAATTTTTGTGAATAGACCATTTTAGAGCCTTGTGTATTTTCAGAAAACATGGGTACACCTACTTCTTTTCCAATATTAAAATTATTCCACTAACATCATATATAAAAGGACACCCCTGTCCTCTCCTCTTTAAACAATAAAATAAAATTGAATAAGAAAATAACTATGTAATGACCCATAAAATTCAAGGAATGTTTTTTCTTAATTTTCTTTGTAATTTTCCAAGAACGCTGTTTCTGACGGCACCTGATTCCGAGGCCCGGTGTGCCCGGAATCATTTTCCAAAGTTTGGCTCGGGTACGTTTAGTGAACGAATGAGAGGGTTTTTCTAATTTCTGAACCGGTGCTCGGAATCAAATTCCGAGGGCACCGATGGAATCGCAGCGCCATCATTTTCTTAGAAATGCATTTTCTGGAGTTGCATTTGCTCTGGTGTGGTTTTTAATTTTTGGGGTTAAGTTATGAAATAAAATAAAAGTGGCGCGACACATTATTTTATTTCACTTAAAGCCACTTAAATCCACTTAATCCAGGTTAAGCAGATAATGTGGAACCCACGATATCCTACCCACTTGGTAGGATATTTGTGTGGTGGGGCCCACACGATCTCCACCATTTCTTCCCCTCTAAGTAACACACCCGCGAAAACCTCTTTTAAATAATGTCAACCGGTGTGTTTACTTAAATTCTAAACGCCCCTATTAATTGGGCAGTTAAGTCGTTACAATTAATTCATCGAATTAATGGTTCGTTTCGTAACTTTGAATTTCTAATTGTTGGCATGAGAATAAAATAAGGCCAATACTTGTTTCACTTGTGGGTTGTCTGTTGAGAGGATTGGGAGAAGCTCTCAAGCTTGAAGATCTTCATCCTCCTTTGCGAAGAACGAGAAGAACGCATGCCTCCGACGAAGGGCGACGAAGAACGTTGAACCCTCGGAGATCAATGACACGACGCCATGTACCGCGACGCCGACGATTCTCCTTCCGCGACGCTTCTTCCTTGATGTTCCTTCCCCCGTGACAATCTTTGATCAAAAACAGATTGAGGTAGGGGGTTGCAGCTCTTTTAATTCTTTGTGAATTATATCCTCAACATGGGTTTAAGTGGTGCAATTAAATCTGTGTGATTTTAATCCTCAGAGTTTCTCTACGCAACGCCGTGTACAGTGACGACAGCGATGCCCCTTCCGCGATGTGACGATCATCTTCTTCCGCGACGGTTAAATCGGTGATGAACTCAAGTTCGACGATAACGTTGAGGTAGGGGTTTTGTTCTTTTTAATCTATGTGATTATATTTGAAGTTTGTTTAAATGATTGTTGTGAGACTTTTAAAACTGCTAACGCGGTGGGTGCGGACCAACGAACAAGTCCGAACCCACCGCCCTTTTCATTCTTGGTGTGCGGAATGGCGGATGACGTCAAAACAGGCTGCACGGGCGATGTGAGGTCCTCTAAGTGAAGGACGGGCCCCGAGAGGGCCATTGGCAAAAACGACACACAATTCCGACCACCAGAACACATCTGGTTGTCCGTGGAGCAGCCCGCTGGCGCGCCGCCAAAAGGAGCCACCGCGGCTTAAGCCGCGGTGGCAGGGCGCGGTCCGACGACCGCACGGGACCGGCGAAGGCGGGACGCGGCAGCCCGGCCACGTTCGTTGGCGAGAGGCGTCCCCCCACACGAGGCCGCAGATCATTCAATAGGGTGGCACCCCCCTTGTGCACCGCTCGGACGTTACGGCCGGGGCGCGGCCCTGCCGCGCCCCGCCGCGCCCAGCCGCGCCATCCGGGTCGGTCTGGGCCCAGACCCCCCGTTTTCGGACCTCTTTCGGGCTTTTTCCCATATCATGGGCTACGAACCTCCGATCGACACACTATAAGCGGTGATGTGATCCTTGTATCGAGACGTTCGTTTTGGTATATTACACTCAAGGTTTCAGAGTACGTTGGGTTCGGCCGGGTTGGTTCGTACACGAAACCAACCGGGCCCTCGGAGCGGAAACACTCATATCTAGAGCTCCGGACGCCTGATTGACGTACCGTCGACATTGCTGGATTCCTCATAGTGAGACTCATCTTTTGGCTTATTCCGACCAAGGTTTGGATGCAGGTGGAGTACGTTCGGGTTGGTTTTGACTTAAAAACCAACTTGGCCCCTAGGACGAAAAAGCCAATTGTAACGACCCAAATTTTCATTAATGGAAAATCCCTCTTGATCCAGTTAAATGTTTCTTTATGTTTTTATAAGATGTCAACTTCTTTAAGTTTTACGTTAAGATTTGTGACCGTTACTTTTATAGCCGTTGAACAGTGATCATCTGGGTAGTTTAAATATAAGGCTTTAACGAACCAATTTTTCTACTCAGACAAAGGAAGCGATGGCCTCATCCAGTAGAATTGCCCCTTACGAAGCCCATTTGTCGGAGCTCGGTAAAGAGGTGGCGTCTTTGGGCTTTGCCCTTGACCAAGCCCAAGCTGAGCTTCATCAAGTCAAGCTCGAACGTGATCGTCTACGGGAAAAATGGAAGTTGATAGAGATTACCACTCGAGCGATGTTATCCGAGCAGCCCCAAGAGTCTGTCACCATCGCACACCTTACCCTTAGGTCTTATGCGGCTATTTTAAGGGGTTATGTAACAAATAAGTAGAACCATGTTCATGTACATTATTTTTTTTTATATATAATAATGAATATAATTTCTAGTCATTTTTGATACATTGTAATTAGTTTTTAAAGTACAAATGGTGTTTTTAGTTATTATTTAATTAAGAATTATATTTTATTAAATTAGAGGATTTTTGAATTAAATAATATTTTAATAAAATATTATTATTAATATTAAATTAATTGTCATTAAATATAAATGATCTTATAATTTTATGAATGCAATTAAAATGTTTATTAAGGTTTGAAAGCAATTTCTGTCAAAACCCGTGAATTTCTTTATAAATGTCGGTTTTTATTTTAAAAGTGAAAATTCACATATTTAGAAAATTATTTAGATAAAATAAATATTATTTTTCGAATCAGGACGTCGAAATTATCCAACGGTGAATTTTTCATAATTTTCTGAGACAGTCAAATTTTTGGGTAAAAATTAAATACCATTTATATATATAATGTGTTTTATGACATCATAATGACCCAATGGTGATGTAATAAAATACCATAATCCATATGTTCGGCCAATATATGTTTTATCATTAAAATAATGAGGTTTTGGGTTTGTTTGACTCACTTTTCAAAGCATGAATGGAGCCCTCAAGACTTATTCAACACTTTGCCTTTTTAAATTAATTTCCATGGGAGTGTGACTCACCTCCACATAAGCAACCCTAATTTTTTAATAAGTTCGGACCTTGGACTTGTAAAATATTGTTTTCCTCTTTCCTTTTCCAGAAACCATGGGCAAATACCATGGGATGGTTTGTGGTTTGGATTATTTTAATATAAGGGGTCCCAAAACTAAATAATAAAGAATTCTCTCACCTTTCCTATATAAACCCACCCAAGCTCCCACTTCCTCCTCACTCAAAGCCCTTGAAGTTCGTCCAACCTCTGCCCTACTCTCTCTAGAATCCTCTCAAGGTGCCCCAAGCTCCCAAGAAGCCTCTCACAAGCCTCTCTCTAGCCTTTGGAAGCACACTTCCAAGTAAGGGTTTTTTCTTCCTTTCTCATTTTTGTCAATTTTCTTTAAGTTGTATTACCCTTTTAATTTAATTTATGAATGTTGGGGTATGGTTTCACACCTCCCCCATACTGCCCTCTTATTGTTCGAATGATGGTAGAACCCTTTCTCTCTCATTAAATGCCTCCCATGTACACCCGTTACTATGCCGAAATTCCGAAAGGAACTTCTCTCTCTTCTTTTATATTCAAGCAATACTTTTGTATCATGAATCTAAATTCCATTTCTGTTGTTGGGACATGTATATATATGATCTCCTTACTGTCCATTTCATGTAAATATGATGAGGAACCCCTTTCTCTCTCATCAACCTTTTTTATGAATTCTTATGTCACGCCGTTACGCTGCCGAAATCGCACCAATTTTCTAAGCCAATGTCTTTGTGTAGTGAATACCATGCCCATTTCTCCATCAAGGGTATTCACCTTTATGCACATATACGTATTGATTGTAAAGTTTCATGTATGAATTCCACATTCCTTTATCGTGGAAGAAATGATTATGTTTTATGAATCCATGTTTTATGATCCATGTGGCACACTTATGCATGAAATGAAATGTTTAAGAAGGGTGCGCCCTGATAGCGCTCCAATGCATTGGGTAAAGTATAGTATCATGATACGTCATGTGCAATGAGTGTTGACTCATGCTAATTCAAGTGCAACGAGGGTTTACTCGTGCTTCAAGTGCAATGATGGTTTACTCATGCTCCATGTGCAATGAGCCTTGGCTCATGCTAATTCAATGTTAAGTGTTGTTGCCACATTTCCATGTTATGATTATCATGCTTTATCATGCCTTTATGTTCATGTCTCTCTTATGCTCTATTGATATGCTTATTTCCTAATATGTATTGTACTCCTCGTGTTATTCATTGTGTACTCCCTTACTGGGCTTTATAGCTCACCCTTTTCTTATGCATGTCCTCAGGTTATCCCATGCAATGCTAAGTACGAAGGATTGTAGTGGTCATGTAAAGGAAGTTTTCAATAAGGATGTTGTATTTCATGTTTAAAGTTTTTATGTAATGATCCTAAGCCCCAAAGACACTAAACCTCTCGATCTTCTTTGTTGTATCAAGTGAAGTTTTATGTAATAAAGCATGTTTAAGTTGTAATAAAAAGCAGGGTTGTCATAGTTGGTATCAGAGGATAGGTTTAGTTATTTTTGGGATTAGGAAACCCTAGTAAGACCTTAGATACAAGACTAAGAATAATAAAAACTCCCCTAAGTTTTGGTAAGTACTAAGTAAGTGGTTTATCAAACAAATACATCCCTGTCTGGATACGAGCAGGTAGAGGTGGCTCTGGCACAGATGTATCCTAGGGGTAAAACCCGAAAACACCGCTTTGAGCTAGACTCAAACGGGAACTGGTGCACGACAACGGGCCTTGCTGCACTCTTGGTTACGACACTCCCGGGGGATATGTTTTGATAAATTCACAATCTTAGTATGAACCCTTATTAAGGGAAAAATGCCCCTAAGAATATATGTTAGAAGGAAGATCATGAAAAGCCTGGATTGAATCCTATAGACTCATGAGTTAAAGAGATTAAAGTTTATTTATAAGTCATCAACTTTTGTCTTTGGATTACCCTTTATGTGTTACCCCTAACTTTCCTTTTATTCCAGCCAATGGCCGGTAATAGGAGAACTCGGGCTAACAACCGTTGTGAAGATCAGTGTGATGATTGTACCAATGAGATGCCCAATCCAATGGGAGCGGGAATCGCGAACTTTGTCACGCTTCTCTCTCAGTTAACTCAAGTTTTGAATAGAAACACTGGTCAAGAGGAACGTTCAACCCCCCCTAAGAAAGAACAAGTCGCTATTGAAAGCTTCATGAGACAAAGGCCTCCTACTTTTAGTGGATCATCCGATCCCACGATTGCTGAACAATGGATCAACTCCATTGAAAAGATATTCTCCATCCTCCAATGCTCTGAAAAAGAGAAGGTTCTCCTGGCGGCTTATCGTATGGAGGGTGAAGCTGATCAATGGTGGACGTTGATCAAAAATACGAAGCCTGAGGAGGAGATCGAGGCTTTGGAATGGAAGGTATTCCGGAAGATGTTTTTCGATAAATATTTTCCACGCACCCTCCGTCTTAAGATGGAAAGGGACTTCCTTTCCCTCAAGCAGAAAGATGAGGAATCTGTGGGAGCGTACGAGGCAAACTTCACAAGGCTTGCACGATATGCTTCCGGCTTTTTCGTTACCCCCGAATGCATGGTTGACCGCTTCTTTGGTTGGCTGAAGCCTAGTTTGCGGAAAGCATTAGCGATCCGTGACTTCGACAGCTATGAGGAAATTGTCC
>OY728160.1:1327588204-1327729119 GCA_963277665.1 Viscum album
GCTTCTGAATGCAAAGAGAGCGCGGGTCTTTTGTGCAGTTAATCGTAGGTGCCCTAATCCAAGGGTTATCGGAGGCAATCAACAACCTCCAAGACAGGCAAGGAAGAGCTTTTGCCATCACTTCTGCCGAAGTGAACCCCGACAACGAAGTGGTGACAGGTACGCTAGTTATTCATTCAAGAATAGCGAACGTACTTTTTGATTCAGGTTCTACGCATTCTTTTATATTCTCAAAAAGTTTAGTAGAACAATCTCTGAACCACCAAAAACCATGGAAGTAAAGATGTCGGTGAGTACGGCAAATGGGGCAATCATTTCATCCCATGAGTATAAGTCCTCCCCTGTATAATCTGTGGATTGAATTTCCCGGCGAACCTCTTCATACTCCCTTTGGTGGTGAATTTGATGCAATTCTTGGCATGGATTGGCTTTCCTTATATAGAGCCAACATAAATTGTCGGGAGAGGGAAATCACACTCCATATGGAGAATCGACCCCCGATTCTTTACAAGTGTCAGGAGGAAGATGAATCTCCTTTAGCTCCATCATCTCAAGCATGGATATTACTGCCTTATGAGCACACATATCTGCTCAGATGATTGAGTCCAAGGAAGAAACCACCCTTGAAGAAATGCCTATTGTGAGGGAATTCGCTGAAGTATTTCCCGAGGAACTTCCTGGTCTTCCTCCAAGAAGAGATGTTGAGTTCTCAATTGAACTTATACCTGGGGCGCTACCAATATCCAAGACTCCATATAGAATGGCTGTGGTTGAGCTTGAAGAACTGAAGAAACAACTACAGGAGAATCTGGATAAAGGGTTTATACGCCCAAGTGCATCACCATGGGGTGCACCAGTCCTCTTCGTCAAGAAGAAGGATGGGTCAATGCGGCTTTGCATCGATTATCGTGAACTTAACAAAATCACGATAAAGAACAAGTATCCTCTCCCAAGAATCGATGACTTGTTTGATCAGCTGCGTGGAGCTCAATACTTCTCCAAGGTCGACTTGCGGTCGGGATATTATCAAGTAAGGGTGAAGAAGGAAGATATCCCCCAAGACTGCTTTTCGTACAAGGTACGGGCACTATGATTCATAGTAATGCCTTTTGGACTCACCAATGCTCCAGCAATATTCATGGACTTGATGAATAGAGTCTTTAGAGATTACCTAGATAAATTTGTGGTAGTCTTTATAGATGATATTCTAATATACTCCAAAACCAAGGAGGACCATGAGGAGCATTTAAGAACTGTACTGGAGACTTTGCGCAAGGAGAAGCTCTATGCCAAGTACATCAAGTGTGAGTTCTGGTTGAAGGAGGTCTCATTCTTGGGCCATATCATCACAAGCAATGGGATATCTGTGGACCCCCTCCAAAACAGATGCAATTGAGGGATGGCCGAGGCCAACATCGGTAACTGATATCTGTAGCTTCTTGGGGTTAGCTGGATATTATCGAAGATTTGTGAGAAACTTCTCACGATTGTCCAACCCCTCTTACCAAGCTAACTCGAAAGGGAGTAAAGTTTGCTTGGAGTGATGAATGCGAAGAAAGCTTCAAGGAGTTGAAAAGGAGGCTTATCACTGCACCTGTGCTCACTTTACCCACAAGTGGAGAGCTTTTTGTGGTATTCAGTGATGCTTCGAAGAAGGGCTTAGGATGTGTGCTGATGCAGAATGATAAAGTGATATCCTATGCCTCAAGACAGTTGAAAATCCATGAGAGAAACTATCCAACGCATGATCTGGAGTTGGCGGCGGTGATCTTTGCCTTGAAAATCTGGCGGCATTATCTCTATGGAGAGAAATGTGAGATATATACTGACCACAAGAGTCTTAAATATATATTCACACAGAAAGAGCTTAATATGCGCCAGAGAAGATGGATAGAGCTCATAAAGGATTATGACTGTTCAATACATTACCACCCTGGGAAGGCGAACAAGGTAGCGGATGCCCTAAGTAGAAATGATCCAGCAATTCTATCAATGATGAGAATTGAGAAGGATCCAATCTTCTTAGACTTGATGAAGATGGACGTGGGAATCATAAAGAAGGGAACATCATCAATCCTTTCACAAATGATTGCTCAACCATCTCTTTTGGAAAGGTTAAAGGATGCTCAAAAGGATGATGCGAGAATCCAAGAAAAAGTGGAAGCTATCAAAAAGGGAAAATCCTCAGAGTTTAATGTTAATGAAGAAGGAATTGTGTGGTTTGGGAAAAGACTATGTGTCCCATCAAGTTCGGAGCTGAAGAAGGAACTTTTGGATGATGCACATAGTTCAAATTTCTCTATTCACCCAGGGAGCACAAAGATGTATCGAGATCTCCGAGAAAACTTTTGGTGGGATAATATGAAGAAGGAGATCGCCGAATATACATCAAAGTGCCTGGTGTGTCAGCAAGTGAAGGCAGAGAGGCAGAAGTCTAAGGGGATGATGCAACCATTGCCCATACCAGAATGGAAATGGGAGAACATCACCATGGACTTCGTCACTGGACTTCCAAGGACATCCAAAAGCAACAATGCAATCTGGGTTATTGTGGATCGTCTTACAAAGACTGCACACTTCATTGCTATTCGAGAGGATTTCTCTTTGGATCAACTGGCACGGATATATATCAGGGAAGTGGTACGGTTGCATGGAGTACCACTATCTATTGTGTCGGACCGAGATCCAAGATTTACCTCTAAGTTTTGGAAGAGTCTTCAACATGCTCTGAATACTGAACTGAACTTCAGTACGGCCTATCATCCTCAAACTGATGGCCAATCCGAGCGGACTATCCAAACACTTGAGGATATGTTGAGAGCATGCTCAACGGACTTTAAAGGAGGATGGGATCAACATCTTCCTCTAGTTGAGTTCTCTTATAATAATAGTTTCCACTCGAGCATCCAAATGGCACCATATGAAGCCATGTATGGGAAAAGGTGTAGAACACCGGCATGTTGGGATGAGGTCGGTGAACGTAAGCTGCTTGGACCAGAAATGGTCGAAGAAATGGTGGAGAAGGTGAAAACCATTCAGCAGCATATCAAGGCAGCCCAAAGTCGACAGAAGAGTTATGCAGACAATCGTCGACGAGACCTTGAGTTTAAAGTCGGAGACATGGTGTTTTTACGCATATCTCCGTGGAAGAAGGTCATGAGGTTTGGAATGAAAGGGAAGTTAAGTCCAAGGTACATCGGCCCCTTCGAGATTCTTGATCGTGTTGGGGCTGTGGCCTATCGACTAGCACTTCCACCTACTATGGCCAAGGTGCATGATGTCTTCCATGTATCCCTCTTAAGGAAGTACATACCAGACCCTTCACATGTACTCTCTTCTGAGGTGGTACAATTAGAAGACGATCTTTCTTATGAGGAGCTACCAGTGAAGATCTTAGATCGTAGAGAAAAAGTTCTACGAAATAAGACAATGCCCCTCATCAAGGTGTTGTGGAGAAACCACAAGTTTGAAGAAGCAACTTGGGAGTCGGAGGATATGATGAAGCTAAGTTACCCACATTTGTTTTAGTGTGGGAAAAGGAAAAATTCGAGGGCGAAATTTCTTAAGGGGGGAATGTTGTAACGACCCAAATTTTCATTAATGGAAAATCCCTCTTGATCCAGTTAAATGTTTCTTTATGTTTTTATAAGATGTCAACTTCTTTAAGTTTTACGTTAAGATTTGTGACCGTTACTTTTATAGCCGTTGAACAGTGATCATCTGGGTAGTTTAAATATAAGGCTTTAACGAACCAATTTTTCTACTCAGACAAAGGAAGCGATGGCCTCATCCAGTAGAATTGCCCCTTACGAAGCCCATTTGTCGGAGCTCGGTAAAGAGGTGGCGTCTTTGGGCTTTGCCCTTGACCAAGCCCAAGCTGAGCTTCATCAAGTCAAGCTCGAACGTGATCGTCTACGGGAAAAATGGAAGTTGATAGAGATTACCACTCGAGCGATGTTATCCGAGCAGCCCCAAGAGTCTGTCACCATCGCACACCTTACCCTTAGGTCTTATGCGGCTATTTTAAGGGGTTATGTAACAAATAAGTAGAACCATGTTCATGTACATTATTTTTTTTATATATAATAATGAATATAATTTCTAGTCATTTTTGATACATTGTAATTAGTTTTTAAAGTACAAATGGTGTTTTTAGTTATTATTTAATTAAGAATTATATTTTATTAAATTAGAGGATTTTTGAATTAAATAATATTTTAATAAAATATTATTATTAATATTAAATTAATTGTCATTAAATATAAATGATCTTATAATTTTATGAATGCAATTAAAATGTTTATTAAGGTTTGAAAGCCATTTCTGTCAAAACCCGTGAATTTCTTTATAAATGTCGGTTTTTATTTTAAAAGTGAAAATTCACATATTTAGAAAATTATTTAGATAAAATAAATATTATTTTTGGAATCAGGACGTCGAAATTATCCAACGGTGAATTTTTCATAATTTTCTGAGACAGTCAAATTTTTGGGTAAAAATTAAATACCATTTATATATATAATGTGTTTTATGACATCATAATGACCCAATGGTGATGTAATAAAATACCATAATCCATATGTTCGGCCAATATATGTTTTAGCATTAAAATAATGAGGTTTTGGGTTTGTTTGACTCACTTTTCAAAGCATTAATGGAGCCCTCAAGACTTATTCAACACTTTGCCTTTTTAAATTAATTTCCATGGGAGTGTGACTCACCTCCACATAAGCAACCCTAATTTTTTAATAAGTTCGGACCTTGGACTTGTAAAATATTGTTTTCCTCTTTCCTTTTCCAGAAACCATGGGCAAATACCATGGGATGGTTTGTGGTTTGGATTATTTTAATATAAGGGGTCCCAAACCTAAATAATAAAGAATTCTCTCACCTTTCCTATATAAACCCACCCAAGCTCCCACTTCCTCCTCACTCAAAGCCCTTGAAGTTCGTCCAACCTCTGCCCTACTCTCTCTAGAATCCTCTCAAGGTGCCCCAAGCTCCCAAGAAGCCTCTCACAAGCCTCTCTCTAGCCTTTGGAAGCACACTTCCAAGTAAGGGTTTTTTCTTCCTTTCTCATTTTTGTCAATTTTCTTTAAGTTGTATTGCCCTTTTAATTTAATTTATGAATGTTGGGGTATGGTTTCACACCTCCCCCATACTGCCCTCTTATTGTTCGAATGATGGGAGAACCCTTTCTCTCTCATTAAATGCCTCCCATGTACACCCGTTACTATGCCGAAATTCCGAAAGGAACTTCTCTCTCTTCTTTTATATTCAAGCAATACTTTTGTATCATGAATCTAAATTCCATTTCTGTTGTTGGGACATGTATATATATGATCTCCTTACTGTCCATTTCATGTAAATATGATGAGGAACCCATTTCTCTCTCATCAACCTTTTTTATGAATTCTTATGTCACGCCGTTACGCTGCCGAAATCGCACCAATTTTCTAAGCCAATGTCTTTGTGTAGTGAATACCATGCCCATTTCTCCATCAAGGGTATTCACCTTTATGCACATATACGTATTGATTGTAAAGTTTCATGTATGAATTCCACATTCCTTTATCGTGGAAGAAATGATTATGTTTTATGAATCCATGTTTTATGATCCATGTGGCACACTTATGCATGAAATGAAATGTTTAAGAAGGGTGCGCCCTGATAGCGCTCTAATGCATTGGGTAAAGTATAGTATCATGATACGTCATGTGCAATGAGTGTTGACTCATGCTAATTCAAGTGCAACGAGGGTTTACTCGTGCTTCAAGTGCAATGAGGGTTTACTTATGCTCCATGTGCAATGAGCCTTGGCTCATGCTAATTCAATGTTAAGTGTTGTTGCCACATTTCCATGTTATGATTATCATGCTTTATCATGCCTTTATGTTCATGTCTCTCTTATGCTCTATTGATATGCTTATTTCCTAATATGTATTGTACTCCTCATGTTATTCATTGTGTACTCCCTTACTGGGCTTTATAGCTCACCCTTTTCTTATGCATGTCCTCAGGTTATCCCATGCAATGCTAAGTACGAAGGATTGTAGTGGTCATGTAAAGGAAGTTTTCAATAAGGATGTTGTATTTCATGTTTAAAGTTTTTATGTAATGATCCTAATCCCCAAAGACACTAAACCTCTCGATCTTCTTTGTTGTATCAAGTGAAGTTTTATGTAATAAAGCATGTTTAAGTTGTAATAAAAAGCAGGGTTGTCATACCAATAACTCTCAGACCGAGCGTCCGATTGACGCGCCGTCTGTGGCGTTGAGTTGCTGCTGATGATACGGATCTTTTGGATACATCAACTCTGGAATATTTCTCAGTTGATGTTTCAGCCTCTCGGCTCGTGGAGCTGACCCTTCCGAACGAGCATGCTGTGTGTGGGAACCCTTGAGCTGACTGCGACTGCGACGACGACGACGACTGTACAGAGATCCTCAGTGGATTCGACGACGACGACTATAGCACTCAGCGATCCATCATAGATCAATGCTACCGATCTTGTGTGGGTCTGATCCTGTGTGGGTCAGCGCTCAGCGGTCCTGTGTGGGCCAGCGCCTATAGATCATGTGAGGGTCCAGTCTTGTGTGGGTCTTTGCATGGGTTAGTTACCTATCGATCATGTGTGGGTCAGATCCTTGGTGGTTCATTGCGGGGGTTAGTTACCTATAAATCCTGTGTGGGTCAGATCCTTTGTGGGTTATTGTGGGTGTTAGTACCTATCGATTCCTTTTGGGTCCGACGACTTGGATGAATCAGTGGCTATATCTGATCATCTCTATCGTCATACGAAGAAGTATACCTGTGTGAGCTGAATCCTGTTTTGCTTTCCTATGTGGATTGTGTTGTGCTATCCTGTGTGGATTTACGTTTTGCTTATTGTGTGGACTGGGTTGTACATGGGCTCGGATGTTGGAGCCGAACGATAACTGGTAACTTAGGTATATGTATGGGCATATACCTAAGCAGTGTCGAATGTCACTTCGTGTTTGTATATTTCCTTTTTAGATTATCCTTTGTGGATTCTGGGAGACCTTCCGGGGTCTCAGGGTCCCTACTGAGTATCTTATACTCACCCCTGCACGGGCTATGCCCGCACTACATTGTGTTGGTTGCAGACGATGGACAACACTGATCGTGGTTGAGGCTTGCGGAGCAGGACGGTTCCTGGAGGTGGACCACTAGGCGAGACGTACTCAGAGTGGACGGTTGGACCCGTGGAGCTGTGGAGGATATCTGTACTCACCCTTCAGGTGGGAGTCCTAGTGGAAGGATCGAGGCTGTGACTTTACTTTTCAGTTGCTGTTTTCCATTTCGAGTTGTACTTTACCTTCAGTTTGGATTTGTATTCTGGCCCACTTACTTTTCCACACTTACTATTGTATCAGTTTTGACTTAGTGTTTACTTCTACTGATTGCTTGATCTGTGGTGTTTGTTTACTTTAAAAAGACTATGCCATCCCTTTTTATCGGGAATTACGCCTTTGTGCTAGTCGCCAGCCCCTGACCTATGGAAGGCAGGCTTGGGGTAGTCACGAAACGGGCCCCGAGGACAGGTTGTGACAAATTGGTATCAGAGGAGTTCGGTTCTACCGCGGAACTCAGGACTCTGATATTTTCTATGTGAAGCAAAATTGTTAAGAGTATTGAGTGTGGTTATCAGTCCAGGGAGTCCAGTGTTGGTGCGGCGGACAACGTATCTGTACACCAGGACCCTGACTTCTGATTTCTGACTTAATGCACGAAAACATTGATTGCATGTGTGTTTCAAGTTTTCTTTGTGATTACTTTATGTCAGCTCACCAGGTATACTGTTCTGACCATGGCACACCTGTTTCTTTTCAGGATGGCCCCACGATGGTAGCCAGCTAGGGTTCCGAGAGTTGTGTGTGGTGACATCCCACCGAGTGATGAGCCCTCGGTACAGGGCCCTTTGACAGTAGAGGCACCGAAGATACCTTTACCTGCTGAGCCACCGATGCTTCCAGCCCTGACCGCTGATGATGCACGTTGCCTTAGTGCACTACACGAGTTTCAGCGCCAGCGACCGCCCAGGTTCCGCGGGGAGACGGACCCCCAGGAAGCCGAGGAATGGCTGGAGGCAGTCGTATGAGTTTTTAGGTTAGTGAGGACACCAGCAAACCTCATGGTGATCCTCGCAGCGAGCCTACTGCACACGGCAGCGGGCCGATGGTGGAGATTGATGCTCCAGGTGCAGGATGAGGCATCTCTCCTCTGGACAAAAATTGAGAGCCTCTTCCTCTCGAAGTTAGTCCCAGCCACCCTCCATGTGGTGCGCATCTAGGAGCTTTTGCAGCTGCGGCAGGGCAGCCTGACGGTCGCCCAGTACTCGGTGAGATTTACCGATCTCTTGCGCTATTCAACAGACATGGTACGAGACCCATTATTCCGGGCCCGAACCTTTGAGCAGGGGTTGAGGCATGAGATCAGGGCATCTCTGATCTCCCTCATCATTCTGATCTAGGCAGGAGTACTGGAGGTAGCCCTTCTAATCGAGAGCTTTCTTGCTGAGTCTACATCAGTAGCGAGACCTACCGCAGGACGGCAGGTAGCAGAGTCTTCTGCAGCAGGCAATCGATGGATGACGCATGGGTCCAGGAAGGTCAGACCCTCAGGCAGACGACCTCAGGACACTGGCTCAGCTGTGCGGGGCACACAGCGCGAAGCCAGTCTTTCGAGAGGCAGACAGTGCTATGCATGCAGCGGGCTGGGCCACATGACTCGTGACTGCCCGACCCACCATGCCGAGGAGAAGCAGACGGTTCTGGGGCCACCCAGTCAGAGGCATATGGTTGACTGTGGAGGTCCGCAGAGAGTAGGCGGACGAGGCAGAGGAGCTGGCCGAGCAGCAGGTGGTGGGAGACGCTTTGAGGCTCTACCACCACCACCACCAGGAGGTCCACCCCGACCACAGGGAGCTGGCGGGCAGAGACAGGGACAGCTCCAGGAAGCGGAGTCCTATGACCATGGCGCACCCGAAATGATTCGAGGTACTATCTGTGTCTATTCCACCCTTGCTGTAGTTCTTATAGACACAAGAGTGGGTCACTCTTTCATAGCTGTTGCCTTTGTTCGGAGCTCGGAGATTCCGATAGAGCCGTTGGCTCGATCCTTACGGCTAGAGACTCCTACAGGATCAGACTCGACGATTACACACTAGTGCCGGCAGTGTGAGCTTACTCTAGGAAGCGAGAACTTCGGCTGGGATCTTCTTGTAGTGGCATCTAGTCCTTACGACGTCATCTTTGGCATGGATTGGTTATCTACAGTCCATGCTCAGATTGACTGTATTAGGCACAAGGTGCGATGTGTACGCACCGACGGGAGAAGGTTCACCTTCACCGGCGAGAAGGGAGCCTTCGCAGCACAGGATGGACTCTCGCAGAGGAGAGGACAACCCATCACTCATAAGTTGGCTAGCCTCATCCTAGGAGCAGTTGACATGTGGAGTCCTAGTTTTCCTGTAGTGGTGGATCAGTATGCGGACGTCTTCCCCGACGACGTTCCGGGACTACCTCCTCGCAGAGAGGTAGAATTTTATATTGATCTGTACCCTGGGACATCCCTAATATCTACTCCAGCATATCGGATAGCTCCTGCCAAGCATCGAGAGCTACGAGTACAGTTAGAGGACTTTCAGGGCAAGGGATTCATCCGACCCAGTGTTTCACCCTGGGCTTCCCCAATATTGTTCGCCAAGAAGGTGGACGGGAGCTTGCAACTTTGTGTCGACTATCGTCGCCTGAACTAGGTGACAGTGAGGAACAAGTATCCGCAACCAAGGATTGATGACTTCTTCGATCAGATCAAGGGAGAAAGGTGGTTCCAAAAGATAGACCTCAGGTCAGGCTATCATCAGCTCAGAGTTCGGGACAAGGACGTGCAGAAGATGGCCTTTAGAGGTTGGTATGGCCACTATGAGTTCTTGGTTATTCCCTTCAGCGTAACCAATTCTCCTGCAGTGTTCATGGGCCTCATGAATAGGATATTTCAACTATAACTCGATCGATTTGTCTTGGTCTTCATCGATGACATGTTGATTTACTCGACCACTGAGGAGGAGCATGCCTACCACTTGCGGGTTGTACTGGACAAACTCTGAGAGCACTACCTTTATGGAAAGCTCTCAAAGTGTCAGTTCTGGTTACGAGTGTTCCACTTCTTGGGACACGTCATCTCAGAAGCGGGAGTTGTGGTGGATCATGCGAAGATCGAGGTAGTGCTAGCTTGGGAGCCACCCAGGAGCATGACTGAGGTACGAAGTTTCTTGGGACTAGCTGGATACTACCGGATATTTGTGCCAGACTTCTCTAGAGTTGCGGCACCACTCTCATCTTTAACAAAGAAGGGAAAAACCATTGTGTGGTCAGACATATGTCATCAGAGCTTCCAGGAGCTGAGACAGAGATTGACCACCGCCCCTATCTTGAGGATTCCGGAGGAGGGAGTAGGGTATGTAGTCTACTGCGATGCATCAGGGAACAGACTCGGATGTGTCCCGATGCAGGAGTGGGCAGTGATCGCCTATGGATCATGTTAGTTGAGGCCGCATGAGCAGAACTATGCTACCCATGACCTGGAGTTAGCAGTAGTGGACTTCGCTCTGAAGACATGGCGGCACTATCTGATGGGCAAGCGCTTTATAGTCTATTCTGACCATCAGAGTCTCAGGTACATCTTCTCTCAGAAAGACTTGAACCTGAGACAGCGGCGATGGCTTGAGTTCCTCCAGGACTATGACTTTGAGATAGTCTATAATCCTAGGAAGGGGAACGTAGTAGACGATGCTCATAGCAGGAGGACGGGCATTCAGCTACATGAGGAGGCGAAAGAGCAGCTGGCCACTTTATAGATATCCTTCGTGGATAGAGATGGAGCAGCCTTCCATCAGTCTCTCACAGTCACCCCTCCACTACTGCAGCGGGTCAGAGAGGCACAGCGTGGGGATGCCGACTGTGAGACGCGGCGTGCGCAGATATCCTCAGGACATGCACCTGATGGTTTCTCCTTTGGAGCAGAGCACGAAGTCCTTTTCAGAAGACATACCATGGTACCAGTTGCTTTACGGGAGGAGGTTCTGAGAGAGTTTCACACTTCACCTTTGGCAGTACATCCTGGAGTGGTGAAGATGTACCAGGATCTCAGACGACAGCACTGGTGGCCGGGCATGAAGAAGGTTGTGGCAGAGTTCGTTTCTCGATGCCTCACCTGCCAGCAGGTGAAGGCAGAGAATCAGGTACCAGCAGGCATGGTACAGCCCTTGGAGGTCCTGGAGTGGAAGTGGGTTGGGATATCTATGTACTTTGTGACTGGACTTCCACGTACTTCCAGAGGACACGACTCCATTTGGGTGATTGTCGACCAACTCACCAAGTCGCCTCACTTCTTACCCATCACGGAGCAGGGCTCAGTGGAGAGCTTGGGACGTCTCTACGTTCAGGAGATTGTACGACTTCATGGTGTGCCGTCATCTATCGTCTCTGATTGAGATGCTCGCTTTACTTCCCGGCATTGGAAGGGGTTGCAGGAGGCGTTCAGGACGCAGCTACGTCTGAGCACTGCCTTTCACCCTCAGGAAGATGTTGAGACGGAGAGGACCATATAGACTCTCGAGGACATGCTCCGCGCATGTGTCCTCGACTTTGGTCACAGTGGGGAGGACCACCTACCCTTGGTGGAGTTCGCATACAACAACAGCTACCACTCCACCATCAGGATGGCACCATACGAGGTGTTTTACGGCCGACCTTGCTGATATCCTTTGTGCTGGACCGACCCTGGGGAGTCAGCACATGTGTGACCAGAGATGGTCCATGCCACGACAGAGAAGGTCCAGATCATCCAGGAGCAGATGAGGATAGCTCTGAGCCAGCAGAAGTCCTATGCTGACAAAAGGAGGAGGCCACTAGAGTTCGAGGATGGATACCACGTCTTCATGCGTGTCTCACCTCGACGTGGATTACAGTTATTTGGCCGAGGCAGAAAGTTGTCTCCACGCTTCATCAGACCCTTCCACGTCCTCAGCCAGATTGGCGAGGTGGCTTATCACCTGGCTCTACCACTTCAGTTGCACCGGGTGCATGACGTCTTCCACGTATCCCAGCTGAGGAGATACGTGCATGACCCAATGAATATCATTGACCATGGGGAGCTAGACGTTGATGATGGGGTGACTTTTGTGGAGGACCCGGTGGAGATCGAGGATCGACAGGACCGGGTCCTACATGGATGATCGATTCATCTAGTGCGCATCAGATGGCAGCACGAGAACCTCCAGGAGAGAACTTGGGAGCGGGAGGCTCAGATGCATGCTCAGTACCAAATTTTGTTTCCCTAGTTTATAATGTATCTTTACGGGGACGTAAAGCCCTGAGGTGGGAGTTATGTAAAGACCTGTGAAATTAATTGAAATTTTTTTCTTAATTTGTTTTGGAATTTTAGAAGAATGCAGTTTCTGACGGCACCTGATTCCGATGCCTGGTGTGCCCGAAATCATTTTTCGAAGTTTGGCTCGGGCACATTCAGTGAACGAATGAGCGGGTTTTTCTAATTTTTGAACCGGTGCTCGGAATCAAATTCTGAGGGCACCGATGGAATCGCAGCGCCGACATTTGCTTAGAAACGCCTTTTCCGGAGTTGCGTTTTCTCAGGTGTGGTGTTTAATTTTTTGGGTTAAGTTAAGAAATAAAATATAAGTGGTGTGACACTTTATTTTATTTCACTTAAAACCACTTAAGCCAGGTTAAGCAGATAACGTGGAACCCACGATATCCTACCCACTTGGTATGATATTTGTGGGGTGGGGCCTGCATGAGCCCCACCGTTTCTTCCCCTCTAAGTAACACACCCTTGAAAACCCCTTTTAAATAAAGTCAACCGGTGCATTTACTTAAATTCTAAACGCCCCTATTAATTGGGCAGTTAAGTTGTTACAATTAATTAATCGAATTAATGATTCGTTTCTTAACTTTGAATTTCTAATTGTTGGCATGAGAATAAAATAAGAACAATAATTGTTTCACTTGAGGGTTTCTTGTTGAGAGGATTGGGAGAAGCTCTCAAGCTTGAAGATCTTCATCCACCTTCGCGAAGAATGAAAAGAATGCAATGAACGCGAAGAACGCCGGCCTCCGATGAAGGGCGATGAAGAACGCCGAACCCTCGGATATCGACGACGCGACGATGTGTACTGCGATGCCGACGATTCACCTTCGACGACGCTTCTTCCACGACGTTCCTTCCCCCACGACAATCTTCGATCAACAACCGATTGAGGTAGGTGGTTGCGGCTTTTTTAATTCATTGTTAATTATATCCTCAACATGCGTTTAAATGGTGCAATTAAATCTATGTGATTTTAATCCTCAGAGTTTCTCTACGCAACGTCGTGTACCGCGACGACAGCGACACCCATTCTGCGACGCGACGATCCTCTTCTTCCGCGACGGTTAAATCTGCGACGAACTCACGTTCGACGATAACGTTGAGGTAGAGTTTTGTTCATTTTAATCTATGTGATTATATCCGCGGTTTGTTTAAATGATTGTTGTGAGACTTTTAAAACCGCTAACGCGGTGTGTGCGGACCAACGAACAAGTCCGAACCCACCACCCTTTTCGTTCTTGGTGTGCGGAACAACGGATGATGACAAAATAGGCCGCACGAGCGATGTGAGGTCCTCGTAGTGAAGGACGGGCCCCGAGAGGGCCATTGGCGAAAACGTCACACAATTCCGACCACCGGAACTCGTCCGGAGGTCCGCGGAGCAGCCTGCCGGCGCGCTGCCGGAACGAGCCACCGTGGCTGAAGCCGCGGTGGCAGGGTGTGGTCCAGCGACCGCGTGGGACCGGTGAAGGAGGGACGCGGAAGCCCGATCACGTCCTTTGGTGAGACGCGGCCCCCCACGCGGGGTCGCGGATCATTCAAGGGGGCGGCGCCCCCCTTGCGCACCGCTCGGACGTTATGTCCAAGCCGCCTGGCGACCGGGCCGCGCCTAGGCCAGGCTGCGCCATCCGGATCGGACCCTGACCCGGGTCCGGTCGACCCGGTTCGGGCCGACCCAGGGGGGGTTGGGCCGGGTCGGGCCGGGCCCGACCCCCCATTTTCAGGCCTCTTTCAGTCTTTTGCACATATCTTGGGCTACGGACCTCCGATCTACGCACCGTCAGAAGAGATGTGATTCTTGGATCGAGATGGTCGTTTCGGTATATTACACTCAAGGTTTCAGAGTACTTTGGGTTCGGCTGGGTTGGTTCATACACGAAACCAACCGGGCCCTCAGAGCGGAAACGCTCATAACTTGAGCTCCGGATGTCCGATTGATGTACCGTCAACTTTGCTGGATTCCTCCTAGTGAGACAAATATTTTGGCTTACTCCACCCGCGGTTTGGACGTAGGTGGGGGACGGTCGGGTTGGTTTTGACTTAAAAACCAACCGGGCCCCTCGGATTAAAAAGACAATAACTCTATGACCGGGCGTCCGATTGACGCGCCGTTTTTGGCGTTGAGTTCCTGCTAACGATACATAACTTTTGGATACATCAACTCTGGACTATGTGTTAGTTGATGTATGATCCTCTCGACTCGTGGAGAGGACCCTCCCGAACGAGCTTGCTATGTGCGGGAACCCTTGAGATGGCTGCGACTACGACGGCGACGACGACTGTACAGAGATCCTTAGGGGATTCGACGACGACGACTACAACACTGAATGATAATACGTAGATCAATGCTACTGATCCTGTTTGGGTCTGATCCTATGTGTTTCAGCGCTCAACGGTCTTATGTGGGCCAGTGCCTACAGATCCTCTGTGGGTCCGATCCTGTGTGGGTCTTTGCAGGGGTTAGTTACCTATCGATCCTGTGTGGGTCAGATCCTTTGTGGGTTATTGCGGGGGTTAGTTACCTATTGATCCTGTGTGGTTCAGATCCTTTGTGGGTCATTACGGGGGTTAGTACCTATCGATCCTTTGTGGTTCCGAGGACTTGTATGAATAAGTGGCTATATCTGATCAACTCTATCGTCATACGAAGAAGTATACCTGTGTGAGCTGAATCCTATGTTGCTTTCCTATGTGGATTGTGTTGTGATATCCTGTGTGGATTTACGTTTTTCTTCCTGTGTGGACTGGGTTGTACTTGGGCTCGGATGTTGGAGCCGAATGAGAATTGGTGACTTAGGTATATGTATGGTCATATACCTAAGAAATGTTGAATGTTACTTCGTGTTTGTAACTTTCCTTTGTGGATTCTGGGAGACCTTCGGGGGTCTCGGGGTCCCTACTGAGTAGCTTATACTCACCCCTGCACGGGCTATGCCTGTACTACGTTGTGTTGGTTACAGACGACGGACAACGCTGATCGTGGTTGAGGCTTGCGGAGCAGGATGGTACATAGAGGTGGACCACTAGGCGGGACGTACTCGGAGTGGACGGTTGGACCCGAGGAGCTGTGAAGGCTATCTGTACTCACTCTTCAGGTGGGAGTCCCAGTGGACGGATCGAGGCTGCGGATTTACTTTTCAGTTGCTGTTTTCCCTTTCGAGTTGTACTTTACCTTCTATTTGGGTTTGTATTTTGGCCCACTTACTTTTCCGCGCATACTATTGTATCACTTTTTACTTAGTGTTTACTTCTACTGCTTGCTTTCTCTATGGTTTTTGTTTACTTTACAAAGGGAATGCCTTCCCTTTTTATCGGGAATTACGCCTTAGTGCTAGTCGCCAGCCCCTGACCTATGGAAGGCAGGCTTGGGGTAGTCATGGAACATGCCCCGAGGATGGGTCGTGACAAACTAACCAAATATATTTATTAAATCCCTAAATAGATCCTAGAATCATTATTTGGATAATTAAATCATCATGTGATGGAGCTTTGTGCATATATAAAGAGGTTTTCCAAAGATGAGGAATCCTGCGTTACCGACCGTGTTTATTTTGTTTATTCTTCAACTAAATTAGAATATTCTTGCATAATGAATATTTAATAAAAAATTACATAAAATATATTGAAATTTTATTTTTTTAATTTAATAACCTAAATCAATATAATATTCCATCAAATATGATACAAAATCATCATTTCTGTGTATAGAGGACGTCGTCCTTGAGATCTGATGTCATTAATTTTACATCATAATCTATGATGTATTTTCATAATGAGGAATTTAAAATTTTTATTTGAAATATATAAAATATTTATCCCAATCGAGTTATGATATTACATAAAAAAAATTTCCTTCTATTCTGTGTAGGATATGATAATGTCACTTTTCTGTATAGCGAACTACCTCCTCGCGAAGTGATGTGATTCGTTTTTTACTAACACATTACATAGAAGGTTTTGAGGATATAATTTAATTAATATATTTTTTATAAATAAAATAATAAGGATATTCATGGTATATTTATCATTATGCAATTAAAACATTTAATTTAATTTCTTGTACTTTCAAATAATAACATTGTTTGTGTACGTGTGGACTACCCCCTCCATGATATGATGTGGTTCATTTTTCATCACCACAACACATGGATGATATATATATGTTTATTTAATGAAATAATTTTATACTTATAATTTCTGTATCATTATGTAAATATACGATGTTACTTAACCTTTTTCTAGAATGATCATTGAAAAATGGAAACGTTACTCATGTGTATGTACATCCTATCATCTCCATAATTATAACATAGTTCATTATTCATAAAATCCAGTGATGATTGGTTTTAAAAATAATAATTTATTAATAAATAATATAATTTGATTATGATTATTATTTTGTAAATGTTTAATAATTAATTATTTGAGCATTACTTATCCCACTGAAGTAAATTTTTATACAAAATCCAAATATCCTCAAAAAATATGACATAAACTTAAATGATTAATTAATTATATATGACATTGTAATAAGTGAAATATATTTAAAAATAAAAATTATAATGGTTCTCATGAAAGTAAATAATTATGATAATTTTATTATTAAGTAAGATAAATAGCGTGTCTGAAAATTCAGAATCTATATAAGTGGAATCGTCTCAAATTCCATTCATTGTGGAATAATTTGATACTATGCACCTTTAATATTTTATGTAGTGTATACACATTCTATTTGATATTTTATATCATTAAGTTCCCTACTATCATGAAAATTAATGTTTTTAATGTTATTATTTCATAGGGAATATAATTCAAATTTTTCTAAAGTGGTAAAAGACTTTTCATAAAAAATTTACATTTTATAGTTTTCCTTAAAATTATCTTTTTCATATTTTTATGTTTTTAAAATAATTTTATGTATATACTTATTGGGATATAAGAATTTTATAATGGGAATGTTTTGCATTCATATATAGTTTTTCAACAAGGAATCTATGTATGAAATGTTCTACTATCTTTATAAACAATAAAGGGAACGCTCTATTATTAGATATACGTTGAAAAAAACATTTACATTGCATAAAAATAATTTGAATCATTGATTTCATTAGAAGATTTTTTTATTCCAATAGAGAATAAATTTTACTTTTTGGGTATTTAGGTATTTAAAATGGATTTTCAAAATAAAATAGTATTTTGGTGTTGAAAATGGATTTTCAAAATAAAATAGCATTTCTGTATTTAAAATGGGGTTTTAAATCAAAATGATATTTTGATATCTGAAAGAAATTGATTAGAATTTTAGAATTGTTTTTAAATATTATTACATTGATAAATTGCAAGAATAAATTTTTCTAATACATGATCTGGTACTTGAGAAACATACATGAGAAATGTGTGTTACTAAATAGTGCATGGTGGGCCGATTACATCTTATACAATGGGTGTGCCCAAATATCACCTAGTGATCCCATTATAGATTAAATTATCGGTGCAGCCACATAGAGCTCCAATTAATTGGGAAATGTTCCTTTACATAACATGATATAAGAAGGGAGTTACCAATTTAATTCTCTTATAATTTTAACAGGGCTCCAGTTACATCTTACAAGCGTTTAATATGGGTTATGGATGTAACGGTCTATGTTTCCAAAAGGTGTTTTAAATGATATATATGGTTTTTATTCAATTTCATTGATAAAAGTGTATAATTTTCATGTGAAAATATATTATTTCTTTCACTCAAAGAACATTGAGTTAAATTTAAATAATTTTATAGGTTTTCATGTTTTTCACTCCACTAGAATTGTTTTATTTGTATGTCCATCGCTGATCTTTTATGGATCATACTATGTTTTAGAATTTTTTCACAGGGATTATGAATGAGTAATGGAATGGATTAATTAAGGTTTAATGTCAGGATTTTCCATGAAATATATCGATGATTTATTTTAAATGTTTTATATTATTCGAGAAATAGATATTAATCAAATGTGTTCACATGGTATTTTATGTTTCTTATTGCACGAGTCGTGACATAATTCTCTAAAACTGTAAACACTAAAAGATCCTCAAAGTGAAAGAATATTAAACTTGACCAAAACTCATAATTTTATTATGTTTTAGTGTAGATCCTTATTTTTCATATCATAGGTTGGGGTACATGTTTTTTTGAGTTTAGGATAATTATAATTTCACTCCCTTAAAATATTTTACATTATTGTTATGTTAAAATGACATATAATTTAATGGTTTCTATGTTTCATCATCAATAAATTGAATATTTAGAAAAATTATCCACATAATAAACTATAATTCTATAGTGGGAATGCACTAAAAAGAAAATACCATTCCAAATCAACATATTGATATGGTTGGAAATAAAAAATAAAAGTTTATTAAATTGATGGATTAGTTGACATAAGCTATTAATGGTGGTGGTTTCTTTGTTGGAGTGAAACTAGAACTACCACAAAGAAAAAAGTCTATAGAGAATAATTTCATTAGAAACTATCTATTAACATTTCGTGGATCATCTGACCAAGTACTATAAAATTGATGGATCAATGACCTAGTTAAGATATGTTATGTTGTAAGATGTTCATAATGTCAAAAGGTAACACTTTTACTTTATCATTTCAAAGGTGAATATGATAAATATTGGACATTGGATTATAATAACAGAGAGGAAGATGTTTTTAAATCCATGGAATGGAAAAAATAAAAAAAATATTCCATGATAAATATATTTATAAGGTTGTTCAGCTTTGTATGGACAAAAAATTCACGGAATTGAAGGATATTCATGATGATTCAGTGTCTATGTTTCAAAAAGACATGAAAATATTGAACATATATTTTCTATATTTTATTCCAGAAATAGATAGTGAAATTAATAGGTTTTACTCAGGATTGAAACCATGTTTACAAGATATTTTCCCATATAACAATTTATAAGTTATAAGAAATTTTAGTTAGATTTTTTGACACATATGTGCCATGAGTTGAAAGACTATTAAATGGTGGTGGTTATATGATATGGAGAAGAAATTAACTATGAAGGTGGGAGGTATGCTGAAAACATATTCCAAGTTTGGTAAAATAAATATTTCTAAATGTTTTCCATGATCTAAAAATTGTAACTGTTTTGTTAAGTTTAGTCATAGGTTTTATGAATTCAACGAAATGTGACTTTAAGAATAAAATAATTAGATAATATATATCCAGTTAATAGTGATATTTTTTAGCTTTAATGAGTTATGGAATTATGTAATATTTTTTTGATGTTACGTACACACGGTGGATATCATCATGGTCAAAAACCGAAAGGTGTGGAAAAATAATTTTCTACTATAATTGATATTAGTTTATTTTGTGAAGTGGTGACTACTATAGGGATATTGATATTTTTATATGTTTAGTAATATATTCTATGTTTTAGAAACCCCTTTCAATAATTATGTGTTGAGATATTAATGTGGTTATTGACTTTTGGGGGGATGTTTTTTTGGGTTTATGTATATTTAATGCTTTGTTTTTAATAGGATGTATTACTTTAATTTTATTAGACCTGAGTTTTAGGGTATTGATAAAATTTTTGATTTATATTATTTTTGACAATTAATATTACTTTTAATGGTGTTAATCAAATTTTTGGGAATGTAATAAAGGTAAAATATTATGGAAAAGGAAAATTAAAGGCTAGGAGGAAACCAATCAAAAATAGCAAGTCTTTGTGGATTGAAACCACAAAAAAGGGAGACATTGGTACAATTACTACCACATAACTAAGTGATATACTTGTTATTATGAAACTATTATTTATTATTAAATATATTAAAATATAATGAAAATTTTGATTTCCAAAATATATGTTTATGAAGTGGATAATTGTAAATTCGGGGAACATCTTACCCTATCTTATCCATTTGGTTTATAGTTAATGTATTAATAAATGATTAAAAGGTGGTTATCCTTTTAGGGATTATTTGATATATTATAAGTTGACTTTAGTTATTCATAAATGAAAAATTCGTCTTTGATAGTAATCATTAGACAAAATATGAGAGTGTACTTGAAATTTATTAATTAAAAAAATTCTAGAAGAATATTATATATATTTTAAAAAAATTAGTCAATAAGGTAAAGTAATTACTCAAATATAATAAAAATATCATTAAAATGGAAATTATATCCAATTATGTTTATTTATGATGAATCAAATGGTCTGTTAACTCAGCATAGATTTATGGATTTGAGGTCCTTAAATTTCTAACGATCGTTCACATTCTTGTGATAAATAATCTCTATCACTCTCCAAATTTTTTAAAAAAATAATGTTATCCTCCATTTTTATGTATTCACATCACACCTCTGTTATCCTACTTGGAATCCTATTTATGAAATAATCTAGATTACCTTAGTACATCTTTTTATTACATATCAAAAGGAAATTATATTTACCGTTTTTATGATGTGGGTTCTCAAAAAAGGAATTTTAAAATGTTTATCATTTGATCACCAAATATAGTTCAAATTGTGATGATTTAATTTAATAATGGGGGAGGATGTAACACCCTAATATTTTAGAAAATAAAAGTATGTTTGATAGTGTGTTCGACATATAACACATATTTTAAATGGCACAAATGATATATAACCATTATAACATATATGTTAAATACGATGGTATGAATAGTATTTAGTAATTTATGACACATATATATAAATTTATTATTCAATATGAAATATTGATAAATTTTTACGAAACAATCATTAAATGATTAGTGATGTAATTTTATTCTTCCAAAATATGTTTTAATCAAAAAAATGTTTCCTTTAAATTTTTAAAGAAATATTATAATTGATTTTAAAAAATGTAGAAAATTTATTTGAAAAAATTTAATGCAATTTTTTAAATTATAATATCATAAATCAGATGTGGATATATTTTTTAATTTTTTATAAAATATATATTTTTTCAATGAATTGTGAAAAATACTGATTTTTCGAGAAATGCATTTTATTAAAATAAATTAAGAAATTTTAAAGTTCCATTTTTTTTGTAAATGTAATGTAAAGTAAAATAATGATTCATGGGTTATATTTAATCCCCGTAAATTATTTTTAAAAGACTTAATATTGAATTTTATTACAAGTCTTTTTTTGGGTTTAAAAATGAGATTTTTCTAAAAACAATTTGATAGTGCATAATGTTAATACATTTTAATTAATTAATATAATACATCTTGATTAATTTTTTACATGAAAATTATATATTAAATATCAGTAAATATTAATATATATTTTTTAAAAATATCCTTATTAGTCATAGAGTTATCATAAAATCTTCTTTTTTCATGAAAATTAAACTTATTGAAACCCCATATTTTTATCGCATTTGTAGTTTCTTCTTTAAATTAACATTTTCCACTCTGCTGAATTGATTTTTATAAAATATATTAAACATATTAAATATAAATAATTTATATTATCTAATATTGTTTACATAATTTTATATAATAATGAATATGGAAAGAAAAAAATTAACTACCATATGTAAGGTAAAAATTGATTTACCAAGGGAGGGGGAGGGGTGGGGGTGGGGGTTAAACTAAAAAAATAATGGTAAAAAGAACTAAATTCATGTATAAATTATATTATAGGAAAATATTTATATTTTATATTTTAATATAATTACTCATTATCCATTTTTATTATTGTTTCATGAGAAAAATGTGGCTACACATTTTTACATTCAAAAATTATAAGTGTGCCAGTCACCTCACTTATAAAAGGAAACCCTATCTCCCTTTATATTCACACCATGAAATCCATTTTTAATGGATAATACGTAAAATAATAACTTCCTTAATTCCCTCTTCACATAATTGAATACTTTTTTTGATCAAAAGGAAATCCTCTTATGTCCTTGGGTGTTATCCTAAGGAGGTCTCTCGGAGAAGAGGTATTGTGTTTAACCTAGAGATTTTATTTGATTTATTCCTCCTATCACTATTTTTTATTAAATCATTATTATATTATAAAACAATTATCTGGAATATAAATATATTTTATTATATGATGAAATATTCAATAAGAATCACCTCTTCGATCGATTGAGATATGAAATCATCATTCGTGTGTACAATGGGCTACCACCTCACGAATCGAGGTCATTATTTTTCAATCATAAACTCTGATCTATTATTTTAATTAAATATTTAATGTATATATATGATATTCATAAAATATTTATAGTTTTTCTATTATGATATCACATATAACAAACTTCTTTCAATTTCATGGGGAAACGATAACCTTGCTCAAGTATATGACATACAATCTCCTCACAAGGAAATGTGATTCGTTATTCAATAATGCATTAAATTATAATTAATAATGATAAATTCTGGGAATATATTTCATATAAATTAAATATTAATTATTTCTATGAAATATTTATCATTTTAAAAAATAAAATATATCATTTTCTTTCTTACACTGAAAAATTGTAAGGTAATTCATATACGTTTGGAATACCACCTCCACAAGAGGATTTGATTCTTCTTCACATCAACACAACACATAGATGTTATATATAAGTAAAAATAATGAAGTAATATGGTATTTATGACATTATGATCATTCTTGAAAGATAAAATATTACTTACCTTCTTTTGATAATGATCACTGAAAAATGGAAACTTTTCTCATGCGTATATACATCCCACCATCTCCATGATTGTAATGTAGATCATATTTCAAAACCATATCTTATGGTTTGTTTTAAAAAGTATAATTACATTTAATATATTTATAATTCAAACATTATTATTATTCATGAGAATATAAATAATGAAAATTTAGAGTAATATTCTGCCTAACATAGTTAATTTTTTCACATTATCAAAATATCGTCGAAACACTAAACATAAACATTATTTATTAAGAAATTGAATATAAAATGGTAAAAATGGAAATAAAATGAATAATAATTTTTTTTTCACAAAATCAAATATTAAATTTTTTTTTATGAAGATAAACAAAATACATGATAAGTTGGACTAATGGTATGTAAATTCATCCAAAATCCATTTTATTGAGGCATATTTTGATGCTATGGTCAAATATTATTTTATGTGGTGTATATTCATCCCATTTGACATTTTATATATTGAATTTATCTATTCCAAGGATATTTAATGTTTTTGTAACGTTATTATTTCATGGGAATTAAGATTCAAATGTTTACAAAGTGTTCAATGAAATTTCTATTAAAACAATTCCCTTTTTAATACTTTCTTTAAAACAGAATTTTCACCATTCACAAATTTTTAATAGTATTATTTGAATTTAATTATTTTCATATGTGTGTTTAATAATATAATTTTTTAAACACTTTTTTAGTTTTTTAAAATGTAACATTGTATTGAATGTTCCACTTTCATTACAAAAGACAAAAGGAATTTTCTATTTTAACTTATATGCCGATGTTGAATTTTTCTCTGTTATATATATTTATTGATTTTGGATTACTTTAATGATTTTTTTTACTCTAAAAAGAAACAATTTTTTTGTATATTTGGGTATTTAATTGTTTTTCAAAAGAAAAGGGTATTTTAGTATTGAAAATTATTAATTAGAAGAAAATATTATTTTTTAATTGAAATGCTTGTTTTAAATTTAAAAATTAATTAGATATAAAAATTGGTTTTATTTTGTATTTAAAATTTGGTTTAATATTATTATGATGGAAAATTTAATTAATTTTCTATTTCCATGATATGGCACTTGTGAGTTATATATGAGAAATGGGTTCGCTGTGATATTGCATGATGAACCAATTATAGATTATATGATGGGTGATCCTAGATTACATTGGTGATACAATTATAGATTAAATTATGGTTCATACCATATAGATCTTTAATTAATTTGGTAATTTTCATTATATTAATAGTAAATAAGAAGAGAGTTACTAAAGAGTTTCTCCTATGGATTTAACTGGGATCCAGTTACTCTAACATGGGTTTAAAATGGGCTATGAATCTAAAACATTATGTTTTCAAATGGTGTTTTAATTTATTTCTATGATGTTTTATGATGTTGTTTAAGAAATATTCTCATGTTATTATTGTGAAAATTATTTATATCATTACCTAAAAAAATAATTTAGATAAAGGTAAAATATTTATTGGGTTTTCGTTTTTTACTAGACTAATGGGTTTATTTATTTTTATATCCCTTACTGAGATTTTTTTCTCATCCCATTTTTTGAAATATTTTTCAATGGGTTTATGGATGGGAAAGAGAATAGAAGAAGTAAATTTTAATGTAGTTAAAATTTTCTATGAAAATAAATCATATTTATAGGTGTTTTAAATTATAAAAAAATTGGATACTAATTGGAAGTGTAAATTATTATTATATGGTTTTTCAATGTATAATTTCTGAACTAATTATATAAAATGACTAGCCTAAAAGGATAATAAATTTGAATGAATGTTAATTATTGAATAAAACACATTATTTTGTTATTTCTAGGTCTGGTTCCTCATTTATATGTTTCGTCATTTACTTTTAGTAAAAACTAATTACCATAGTAAAAAATTAAACAATGTAAAAAGTTGTAAAAAGTGGTAACTTCAAGTTTTTATAATACAGGAAAATTAAAAAGATATAAAATATATATAAAATACCTTTTAATGGTATTCAATAACCCACATCTCACCTACATTTTAGTAAATAAATCACCTAACTCCCATTTGAATAAATTTTTAGCATTCACCCAACTCATGTTCCCAAATAATTGTCCCTCATTTTTACTTACAAAGAGATATTACATTTACATATTAAAAATCATTGTATTCATTAGAATAACTCTTTAATAGTTGATAATATTTCTTCTAATATGGTTCCATTTCATTTTTGGAATCTATGGATCCTAGAGAGGTGACCTAGGCACATTGTTCAGTGTGAAATCATCGTGAGAAGGAATGAATTTGTCAAATTATGTAATGAGTCCTAATTATGTAATTTTCATTTAAGTAACCACATAAAACAATTATAAACCACACTAAACAATCTGATTATATTATATAAAAATCATTATTCTTCTATGAAAATGATATTATCATTGTACAACTATAAATTCTTACTCGTTATTTTATTATAGAATATCTTCCCTTGGGGCGATTCAATAAAATACATGAATTATTTTATAATTATTATATCATGAATGATTTATAAAAAATAAAATTTTGTGATATACTATAATAATTATTAAATTTATTTTTGGTTTTAATTTTGAAATATAAATATTAATAGACCACCATTGGATCATTTAAAACATTACCAAAATAGAAACGTGTCTGATTTCATTATCAAAACAAATACCTAAAACTAAAATGGAATGAACCTTATTATAGATCAATATGTTATTTCTATTATAATATATTGGGTAATTTGAAATTTTTTTAACTTAGGATCATGGAATAATGTGAAAAAACAACTATTCTATTGACCCGAAAGGAAAGATTGAAAAACTAAAAATTGTGAACAATATTAAAAAAATAAAAAAATATTTAATAATGGAATATAAAATATTAAAAAAATATGATATTCATGAATTAGATTAAAAAATATACTTTTAATGACACTTAAATTATTATAAATGATGTTACATTTCATCCGGCCGTGAATTAATTTAGGGAAAGGGTACATTTCTCAAATTTCCACCCTTGAGACATGTTTAATGATATGTTACATTTTTTTAATAATATGGTGTAATTAATTCCCCATTTACTTAATCCTATTAAAATTTAAATTTTATAAATTATATTAATAATAATTTATCGATATCATTCCTCTAAATTCTTTTGATTTAATTACTACCAATGTCGTAAGTGTTTATCATGACTCAAAATCATTTTCTTAATCGATAATCTTTCCATTTTAATTTGTTTTTATAATTTTTTATTATTATACTATATGATAGTATGGTATTATTTATTATATTTTCCCTATAAATTAAATTTTCATTTTACCTTCATAATTGATGGTATAATTTTATCATGAATATATTTGTTGAGAATAATTTCCATATTTTACTATGGATATCATAACAACATGTTCTTATTAATTCATTCAAATTATGGTTTAATATGTTATTTTGAAATAAAAAGATGAATCTAGTTTTTTAATATTTTTATTTATATTAATCTATTTCCATAAGTATGTTTTATTAATTTTTGGATGATGTATGTTTTTTTCTCTATGACTTCCCAAAAAGGCATATAGAGGCATTTCATTCCACATTCATAAATTTTGTATCTTTTAATAAAAATATAATAACATGAAAATTATTTCCATTCCAGGATCCACTATTGGGTATTCTATAATTATAATTTTTCCAAAATATCTTCATGAAACCTTCTTGACAATTTTATTAATGTGACTTATAACGTTTTCTTTTTAATAAAATAAAAAAAATTTATAATCATTATTATTATTTAATGAACATCTATTTTAGTCTCTATATAAACTTGATATGTCCTTGTTAGTAACATTTTCGATCACACCCTTTGTTATATTCTGATATAATTTATTTTAGAGATTAAAATTTAGTATTCACTGATCTAACTCTTGATATCATTGTTTATGATACCATTTTAAAATAGTATGAAAGATATTTTTCCTTCTAAAGGGTTCTCATGATAAGATTTATTATTGATTTGAGGGGGAATAAAAATGTATATGTTTTTAGAGTGTTATTATTGGGTTCTTAAATGTCCGATCAATTTATGGTTTAATGTTTTATATCTCATGATAAAACAATACACTATGAGTCATGATGCTCAATTCATGATGGAAAAAAGTTGTTTTTCTCAATCCACTCTATAATAGGATGATATATTCTCATTCCTGGTCTACTATGATTACATAAAAATGTTGTTATGTCTAATATTATATTTTTGATGTATTATTGTGAATATTGATCCACCATGTTATGATTTATATGTTTATATTAATTACACATTTATATGTTACATTGTAAGCCTCAGTTGTAGTTCATGGATTGTGATTATTGTATCTTATTTCCATAGACTTGAACTATGTTACATATTTGATTATTTGAGGTTAAATTTTATTCTATAATGATTTCTATAAAACTATTTTGATTTAATGTTTATTTTAATTAGATATTTCTCCCCTTCTTGTGTTTTATTAATTGATTAGGATCAAACTATTTTTAGACGCATTGATATGTATTCCCTTGATGAAAATTTATTCTCAATCCTTCTTTAGTTTCTATATTCCCTTGGGATTTAGTTATCAATTATAATATGTACTATTTAAATAATATAAATTCTGTTAAATATATGTATATTACATATTGGCCTTCCCAATTGGATTCAATGTGTGGTATAGTTATTATTTTGGGATAGGTTGAGATGTATTTGAGAACCCAAATTAAATATACTTAGGTATAATGGAAAGTATCATATGATAAAATAATGGTGTATTAGATTTAGTTATCATGAAGTCAACTTTTCACATGGATATTCTTGTAAGATGTCAATTTTTATTAATAATTATTAACTATTTTTTAGAAACTATTGTATCCAGGATAATTTTAGATAACAATGGATGTGATGGATACGAAGTGACCATCCCTATTAATAACCAAACATGATTTTATTTGATGTGAAAAATATTATAGTGATGCTCACACAAATTTCCATAGATATGAATAATAACACAAACCATTTTAAGATCCAAAAATTTCATGGAATGATCAAATATATATTTAATCCTTCATATATTTACACCTCTATTTATTTAGTGGGATTTTGAGTCTATTATTGGTAGAGAAATGAATCAATTTAATGGAGAATATGTATTCTAATATCCTGTTCTCAGAACCTGAAACATTAATTAAGTTGTTTTTCATCTAGAAGGTGATTTTGGATAATAGTAGACACTCATTAATGATACATGGGAAGAGGAAGAAGTTGTCTTTTTTGAATGGGAGGATTTTATATAAATATTATTCACTAAATATTTTCCCAAGACACTTATCCTAAAAATATATAATCACTTCAGTAAAATTAAAACAATGGATGATGAATCCATGGGTACATATTTAGGGAACACCATAAGACTAGAATTTTGTGCCTCTAGTTTTATTATATTACATTTAGTCAAAATTATTATTTTCATTAGTGATCTGAAATATAGTTTTTGAAATGAATTACCTATAAAAGAATTTGATAACTATGAATAAATATTTTTTCATAGAAATAAGGTGTGAATGAAATTGGAGACTATAATTATTCCCATGGATCCGAAGATAAGAAAATGAAACTAAAGTTTCAAAGAATCTAAAATGATATATCAATGGGAGGGAAGAAAACTAAACTGCCTACCTGAAACAAATTAGGAATAAAGTATCTTTGAAATTGTCATATAGGGTCATGAATATATTTTAAATGTGGTAATGTAGGCTGTAATGAATTTTTTTTTATAAATTAAAGCCATAAGTCTAATGATGTTAATATAGGAGTGTAATTTCCCAATTACTATGTCACAAAAACATTAAAGCTTAAAATTCAAGGAGTTTGGGAATTATTAAAATAAATTCCCTAATCCATGAAATTACACGGGTAATCTGAATCAATATTTTTCTAGACTAATGGAACTTGGAAGGCTCAGTATAATAACCACTATATAAATAGACTATAGTAATGATTTATTTATAAGGACACTAATTCCCCAATATAGATCTTTGAATGTCTTGTATGATTTTCTCCATCTAAATGTTTCATGTAATGCTTGTTTTATAATAATGTTTATTCACCACCTCAATCATTTTATATTAAATTATCTCTGAAAAAATGTTGTGGTGTGATGATTTCAATCGAGGAATAAAATTATTTTCTAGTCAATGATTGTGGGGAGATACATTTAAGAGATATAGTTAATTTTCCCTTGATGGAATTTTATTTTATAAAGGTAATGGATTAACTCTCCACATATATGGATCATACCAATTTTTTAGACACGTAAATCTCAATTCATATCCCAAATCATACAATTATTGATTATCAATGAAGGGATTATTATGTGATCAAACTGGTAGAAGACCCCTTAATATGGTAATTTAAACAAAATAATTAGGCATACAGGGATGAGATGGTTACAGATGAACACAATATTTGAAGTGATTTGCATAAAATAGGATAATATTGATTTATTTATTGACGAACTTCCTTTTCTTCCCTCAGATCGTGGTTTTGAGTTTTAAATTGAAATCATACCATATTTCATTCATATATTGATTATTATTTATATATTAGATCCCATTAAATTATAATTATGGAAGAAACAACTTCAATGAAATTTCTAAAGGTGTTTAACAAACACATGTTTCTCACTATATTCTGCATAAGTCCAAATTTTATTAAAAAATTATTAATCAATTTGACTTTTCAATGATCATTGTGAACATAATAAATCCTGATAAAAAAATACCCTTTAACATGTATTGAATATTTTTTTCAATATAGTGGAGATCAATGATTCTTCAGGGTGGATCCCCATTCTGAATACTATCAATTATGGGTAAAGAGATAAGATAAACCTAAGAATTTTTTTTGAAACATGTAAACATTGTGAAATCAGAGTAATTCCATTTAGATAAACAAATATCATCACAATATTCACATATCAGATGAATGTAGGCTTTTGAGATTACCTTAAAAATGTGGTAGTCTTTTTTATGGAAATCCTTATGCATTCTATGTATAAGGAAGAACATGTTGAGAATTTTATTATTGTTCTAATGACTTGATGAATGTGAGAAATAGTATTCCATTTCTAGAAGTGTAATTTTTTCTATAAAAAAGTATACCTATAGGTTCAATTATTCATAAGTGAGGGTATATATGTGGATCCTATATTGATTAATCTGATAAAAACTATCGCATACCAATCACTGTGAAAAATATCTATAGTTTTCTTAAATTGGCTGGATATTATTGACATCTTTTGAGGAATTTGACAAGATAGTAAATTCCTATATCAATGTTAATGTGAATATAATTCATTCCATTTATATATAAAATAATGTGAAAACAGATTCAATTCGATTAAAAGAAGTATGGCCAATGTTCCTAAGCTTACAAAACCAAGTAGTATAGAAGGGTTTTTTCTATATTGGGATACATCAAAAAATATATTGGTATATATCCTTTTTCAAAATTAAAATGTAATAAATTATTCATTATTCCAATTGTATACCTATTAGAAATATTTTTTGACACATAGCCCTTAACTAGAATTATTATTTTTGGAATTAAGTATTTGAAGGAATTATATCTATGGTGGAAACTGTGACATAAATGTTGATCAAACGATTCTAAATTATATATTCACATATAAGAAGTTTGGACATACAATAATGGAGATGGTAGAAATTTATCAAATAATATGATTTCATTGTACATTATCATTCTTATCAAGAAAAATGGTGGAAGATACTCTTAGTATAAATGATCACACTACCCTATTAATGATAAAGATAAAAAGGGACCCAATATCAAGGGATCTTCAAAAGAAAGATGTGGTAATCATAAATGAATGAATAAAATACTACTTTTCATAAATTACTTTTCAACCTTATATTAATGTGAAGATAATGGAAGTAAAAAAAGATCATATAAAGATATAGAATAAGGTTGGAAATATTGTGGAGTTTAAATTTTTAAATTAGGGGATAATATGATTCTTGAGATGAATATATTACCCTTAAATAATAGAATTAAAGAAGGAAGAATTTGATAATTAACGAAACACATCCTTCAATATTCACAATAGAAGATAAATGATGTATTTATATCATAAATAACACTTTTAGTGGGAAAAATGAAGATAAATAACTTGTATTATATACCTTGATGCTTAGTATGCCAACAAGTAATGGATAAACATAAAAATTAAAATGGGGTGATGAAACCATTACCTATATGATCATGTGAATGGTTAAACATCGCTATGTAATTAATGACCTATCAACTAAAGGATTTTAAAATACATAATTATATCATAGTATTGATGGATAGATTTAAAAATTATATAATATTAATCAATATTTTAGAGTTTTTATTACTCAAAAAACATTTAAATTTATCCATAAATGAAGTGTCTTGGATACCTGGATTGGAGCTTCTAATTGTGTATTATTGAGATCTAAGGATTACATTATTGTTATAGAAGAGTTTTTTTTCAATAATATAACAAAGAGATATGATATGAAAAGACTTTTAATTCTTAAATATATTATTAATATGGATGTTCAATTTTGAAATTAGATGATGTGCTAAGGACATCCCCGATGAAATTTAAGAGATTTTGGAAAAAACATACTCCTCTAGTTGGGTTCTCATGTAATATATTTTTTCAATCGGTCATCTATATAGAACAATTTATTTCATTATTTATGACGATATATAGAACTCCCACATATGGGGAAGATTTTTGATAGAGAAAGCTATCAAAATACGACCATATTCATGAAATGAAGGAAAATGTACGAACCATTCATAAATATATCAATGAAGAAAAAAATTGATAGAAGATATATGGAAATAATTGTTTATAATATCTTGAGATTGATGTTTTTAAAAACTCACTCATTCAAATATATCCTTGTTAAAGGGTAATGATATTTGGAAAATAGGTAAGGCTAAGTCCCAGATAAAATTATCCAGTTGATATTATCGATTGAGTAGGGACTATATCTTTTCTCTAAAAACATACACCAAAATTACACTAGGTATATGAAGTGTTTCATTTAACACTTTAAAATAATTATATACTAGATCCATCAAATTTATATAACTATGATTCTATGCAATTGGCACATGATCCCTATTGTTAGGAACATCTGGTGGAGATATTTTGTCAATGATAAAATGTAATGTGAAAAAAGACAATTCAACTATTAAATGTTCTATAAAAAAGTCATAGGTTTGAGGAATCTTATAGGGAACTTAATTATTTATGGGAAAAAAGTCCCCACAATCTATTTTAGTTGATTAATAAAATTTCTATGGAAAATTTAATTAGTGGGTGGGATGTAACACCACATGATTTTAGTATTTATTTATTTTTAAATAAATACTCTCTTGTATAGATTATTTCATATAAAAACTAATATAAAATTAATAATGACACATTTTATTGATAAAAAATTAAAATAAAATAATGAATCCAATATATTATTTTAATGAAATATGAAACAACACTAATATATTTATAATAAATTGTCATGTAATAAAATACCATGAGATAAATATAGGGCCCCATCCATAAAAATTATATAATCTTCAGTTATGTAACGAATTCACATTGAGGATATTTTTAGGATTGTAGTTTTAGATAATTAGTCCATAAATTTTACCTAACATGTCATTATATTTCAATGTATACAAGACTACAAGCTATGAATTTTTTTCATAATCTATAACATTTTAAAATAGATCACGAATTATTTTTCTTGATAAAAACCTTCTAAACATTAATCTTGACTTATTCCTTTCTCTTACCAATCCTTAACCCTCATGAAAAACATTTTAAAAAAGTGGGATGATCACAAAATGCTTATTAAGTGGTATAAAATAAGAAATGAAAATCTTAGTCCTTGAATATATTAAACTCATGAAAACATTTTCAAAAAATCATACTTTTCACCCATAAGAAGATCACTTAGATTACCAAAGGAAATCATAATATTCCAATAAAACCCATATAAATCATAAATCATAATGGTATCTTGTGGAATCCAAAACAATATTTCATTTTAGATTTCACGATTACATAGGGAGTAATCATCATGGATATATTTGTAATACAAATCATAGTATATTACCTAAATATCTTAGGGTGAATACAAATGATTAATTATTTCTCATTACCCAATGAATTATATAGATATCACGAGCTCACCCACCCTCAGTTATTCAGAGAACCATCCATATAAATAAACAATTCCCATGAACCATAACATAATTGTAACATATAAATAAGAATAAATGAAAAATAACATGTCCAGATTGTAATTGTAATATAACAATTCAAGATATTGATATAATAAATACATTCTAAAATAAATTATCAATACCAAAACTCCTAAAATGGTAAAATGGTATTTATTTTTTTATTAAAAACATTACGCCTTGTAGAAGAATCCAAATACTAATTAATGGTTATGGAAGAGGAAATGTTGTTGTCATCATATATGTTAAAAAACACTCCTTCTGTCATTTTGAAAAAATAATCATATAAAAATAATCCTTTTAAAATCCATTTAATGAAATTAAAATTCAAAGTTCTTGATTATACTATGTAAAAACAAGAAGGTGGTTTATAAAATCAAGATATGCCTCAATGAAATGTGATTTAGACAAAGTCATTTAAATTGAGTTTGACTTGTCTCGTACATTATTTACCTTCATGAATAATAAAATTAGTTAATATATACTTTATTCAGAACACTTATCAATTTTATTATTCATTTTATATCCCTTATTACTGTGTTATTAATGATATATAATTATTTAAGTTCACATTGGGAATTTTGTCGATATTCGGTACATGAGTCAAAAATGGACATGGTATGATGACAATAGTCTATGTGGTCAAAAATAAATCATCTGTATAATAATATTAATCAAATTATAATTATTTTATATGTTAAATATTCTGTTAAAGAAAACAGTTATGTGTTGTTATGAAAAATTAACAACGTTATAATCCTGGAGATGGAAGGTCGTATGTACGAATGAATAACATTATTCATTGATCTTTATGAAAATAAGGTAAGTACTTTTCGGTATTTCCAGAATGATCATAACAACATAAATATCATATTAATCATTTTAATATACTTATATAAATCATACAATTGATGTAGTGAATAGAAATGAGCCAAATCTCTTTGTGGAGGTGATAGTTCACATGTACGCATGAACGATGTTATCATTTTTTATGCATGGGATGTAAGAAAATAATTGATATATTATTACATTAAAAGGATTAATATGTCATTAATATCACATATAAACATTAATTACATCATTATAACCAGTCTTGTGAGACGTTAATGAAAAATAAAATATATTGTGTCATGGGGCGGTTGTCCGTGGTACATATGAACGAAATGTTCATTTCTATCTGATGAAGTTGAAGATGGACTTAGGTGATGATATTAACATAATGAAATATCCATATATTTAGGATACTGGATTTATTATTTCATCATTGTTGGAGTAAATTTTAATGAATTATAAGAAGAAATAAAATAGAAATGCTTAAACAAAAAATACCTCATCTTCAGTTGATCAGCCTTGAAGAACATCATAATGTCTCTAAAGAGGGTGTTATTCCTAAAAAAAGGCCTCAAGAATGGAGGGAGGTATTTTGGTATGGGTTTGGTGGATGATATTGTCTAAAAAAATGGTTCTTGAAGTGTGGGTAGTAGAAGAGAGTTGTATCTTTCTATAGGATAAGGGAGGGGTATCCTTGAAAACTTTTAAAATATGAAATTAATATATATTAATCTTATAATAAAATTTAATTAAACATGAGGTATGTCTAATATAAGATGATAGGATAAAAATAATATCATCCAATAAATTACATACATGTATTGATTTCATTTTAAACCTTATCATTTCAGTTTATCATTAATTAATATATTTTAATTTTATGTGTGGTATGAAATTTTTCCATTGTATGAGGCTATAAATTTTACTTATAATGGGTAAATATCCCATAAATGGAAAATTATTGAACTTTTACACCATATCACAGTCGGTTTTTAAATTTAAAATATTTTTATGATTTTTAAATAATTTAATAAAATATAAATAGTGTCAATATTTTAACTTTTCATTTCATTGAACATATATAAAATCCAAAAAGAGAGATAACTTCTAAAAAAAATTAATAGACATATAATATTTCATATACACCTAGAAAATTCATGGAGTACCCTAAATAATTCTAATTATATTTCTCTTATTAGCTTTCATATCGTTTCTTTGATATTTCTATTAATATAATAATTACTATATCACTACTGTGTCAATATTTATGGTAAATATTTGATATATAAAAATCCTAACTAAATTAAAATTATGCAGATAATTTTATTATATTTGTGGATAATATTTATTATTTAAGTTATATCATATTTTTTACTATTTTAAAATTATTATACATATAAGAAGTAATAGGGTGACATGTTGTCACTTTCTTTTGTTATAATAATATTTATTTCACTTTGTTGAATAATGTACATTAAATTAGTAAATTCTGATAATTAGGTGTTACAGGTCGACTTTTATTCATCCAGCAGAATTTTGGCAGGTGTTAGCTTAATTTTATTATCCATATCTGGTGATTTATTTCCCAAATTTACCTGATTTACCTGTAACTGTGGTAAATAAAAATTACCAAAGTTATTATTCATAAAATACCAAAAAAGTAACATACTATATAATTTGGACCCATTGATTATAAATATGGAATCCATTTTTTAAAATTTAAATCATATAAGTAGCAATAATTAATTTAATATTAACCCTCATTGAGAAAATGACAAAAACATGTTTGTAAAAGTAATAACCAGCAAAATATTGAGATGTGTTTATATCTAATTTAAAAGTGAAATTACATAAAATGAAAAAATTGGATTAAATAATAAATATTCAATATAATTATAAATTAAATCCAAGTAAAATTATGTGTCCCACTTCCAAATAATAAGTCTACGTTTTAATATAGAATTTATAAAATTGAAAATATATATATTTAAAATGGGTTCTCCATCAAAAGACTGTAAAAATTCCTTTTTTGAAAAATACTCTTTTTATGGGTAAAATTGATTTTTTTCCTATATTTCAACAAGAAAATATATAGGAAAAATTCTAAATATTATATTGAATTTATATTTCATTAATATAATCCAAAAATATTGATTTAATTATTTTATATACACAATTTTTCACATTTAAATAGTTTTCCAGAAAAAGACATCATTTATATTCAATTGGTTGTAAATTAATTTTATAATTAATTTGTAAAAAAATGAATATAAACATGTGTGAAAAATATTTTCAAAATTTAGTGATTTATTTTCATTACAACCATTACAATGGCTATGTAGTAACTATCATATTAAATATTAATATTAAGTTGTTCATTTAATCTAAATGTTTTTTATCATATATTCTATCGAACATTGTGTTTCATTTTAAAAACTATAGATATTACATTGAAAATACTTAACCCCTTGGTCTCTAATTGATTATCATCATCCTGAATAAAACTATGAATGTTAATAAATCAATTTGAAATATAATTTATATGTTGAGAGATATGTAAATGAATATGATTGATGATTTTTATAATGAATGTAAGGTTATATATATTAATATATATGGTCATTGGAATATATGTTCATTAGGATGATAAGTTCATTTCGATTATATGGAAATTATAATTAAATCAAAATTGTAATTATATATTTATTTATTTAACCACTAGACATCTGTATAATCAACAATAGAAATCTATAAAATGTGATCACTATTAAAAAAATACTGAATTAACATGTATAAATAGATGTAAATACATATTGAAATATATTAATAAAGGAGAACCAATGGGATAAATAAAATGATTTAATCCTTATGAGCCTCATTTGAAAATCTTGGAAAGTAGGTATCATTAATATGGTTTAAATTAAACAAATTCCAAAACTGAATTTCAATAAACATGACTGGAGAAAAATTTTATACGGGGGTAGTTAATGCTCGGGGAAATTGCTATGAAATTCATGCTAGAAAAAAAGAACTCGCAACTTCCACCACTAAATATCTTAAACATAGCTAATATTAAATATACTATTTTTTACATGTAAGAATTTGGAATATTCATTGGAAACTTTTTGGAGATAAGTACTAAGACGTTGTGTGATTCCGAGGCACGATGAGCCCAAGATAAATTTGATAAATAAATGTTTTATTATTTATATGATGCAAGTTCATTTTTATGGTGAAAATGTAATTTATCTTGAAAATAGTTGATATTAGAAATATAAGACCACTGATTAATCTAATGTGTAAGATTTACCCTAGTCATGAACTAAATCTTATCGACATCATATGTTTTGATAAGATATTTATTGGTAGGTTCGATTAATTAAAATAAATAAATAATTTTTATATCTAATTTATTAAATAACGAAACTAAATCATAAATAAATAATCTCTAATGATTTTTTGTCAAGTGTTAGCTGTATAAATATTTCTAGATCTTTGAGGAGTAGGAGATCATTCTTCATTGGTAGACCAACATCGAATGATAAATGAGGATCAAATCAAGGATAATCATGAGGTAAATGAAAAACAATGTGGGATCATCACTTTCGTCACTAGTAGATGTTTTCTTCACCAATTATTGATCCATAATCTAGATAGGAAATTTCATTTTTACTTATAAATATTTTGATAAAAATATTGAGCATGGATTTTATCAACATTTGATATACGATAATTTTTTTTCGCATGATCACCGGTATTTATTTATTATATTGATCAAGTGTAATTTTATAATTTTTTTATATGTTACAGACCCACTTATATAATATTATTCCAATAAATATTTGAATATTATGGTTTACTTTTTTCTTTTTCTTTTCCCATTTTTTTTCATCACGATTTTCACTATTGGCCAGTGGGGCTATAGTTAGACTTTTTTTGGTAGGTTTGAGCAGGATTGAAACTCCTCTTTCATAGATGTAGCATGAAATACATGTGGATCGATAGTTTGTGGATGGATTGATGAATTACGAGGATAATTTTTTTTTTCAATGTATTGGGAGTAGTACAATGTGTGTTGGTTCAAGATCGAGGATATGATGAATTTTCAAAAAGATAAATGGTTATTAGAGGTTGTTTTGGATCAGATTGGTGATCCTGTTTTTCCTGATCGACATGTGGGTATGACTGATCTGATAACCGATGACAAATATTAATTAAAAATAGGAATAAATTTATAATATACGGATATAAAATATTAATGTTAAAGGAGTGATATATATATATGGCTCATAAATATATTATTAATGATCCTTGGTGTGTTATACAAGAGGTTAGAGAATATATGATTAATAATGGATCAAAGGTAAGGGATTTGTTAAAAATTTCATTCCATGAGACAAATTACAATTTGTGCACCATTTTTTTTATTGTGTTGTTACATTGTACGTTAATTTTCTCATAATATTTTATGGTTAATACATGAAATTTATAATTGTTTTTATGATTCTTGTTTGGTATTATGTTCAATCAATTACCACTAAAACTATAATGGTTTCTAAGGACTCTAACTACATTCCATGGGTTAATATGTTCTTTTAGGATTATATTATTAAAACCTATAATTTTTTAATATTATAACTTGTTTTTTTTGGTAAATTAAATTTCAATTTCCTAGTACTCTTCATTGATATATTTTTTTCTTTATAGAAATATAGAATTCTTAAAAATAATTCCCTTCTTTTCTAACAGTTATTTTCTTAACCGTATAGATTATTAATTTCCACAAATTTATTCCTATATTATTGTTAATTATATTTATGGGTTATCTTATATACTCTATATAGTTATCTTTATTTATTTTGAGAAGATATATTTAACGTTATTATCTATATTGGGGGTTTCCATAAATCTATCTAAAAATATATAAAAAGAATTTTTCTTTCATTTTTTCCAAGTTTATTCTTCTCCAATCTTGGTTTTATAACTTGATTTTTATTTGTTTTTATAGTTCTATTAATTGAGATTATTTAGAAATTATGTTTCCAAAAATTATTCTTTTTTACTTCTCAAAAATAATATTTGATAGTGACTTGTAACTTCATCTTTTTAAGAAATGTTTTTATGAAAATTATTGAAAAATATTTTTTTTTGAAATCTTATTATCTATATCGAAAAATATATATCCTTTTGGGTAGAATTTATGACCCCATCTATGTAAACTTATGATTATATTCTTTTATGGTATTTAATTATCATATTAACTAATCTAACTATTGATTTCATTTTATACGATACAAATTGAAAATGTAATAAATACCATCTTAATGTCAAGGGTTATTCATGACATGTTGTTTGATAGTTTTAACGTGTTACAAATGTTTTTATATTATACTTATGTGATGGTCGGGTTCCTAAATATCCCTATAATGTATTGTTTAATGTTAAATATCATATTTGATAATTGAGGGGTGTGATTCATGATGCATGATCCACTATGGTATGCAGGTTGTTATAGATCATCCACTGTATTGTTGGATTCAGGATATTGATACATAATATAATATGTTATGGGTTAGAGGTTTTTATATATGATATAATCTATTATGGGATATAATATTTTGATTCAACGTCCATTATGTTCAGATTTTTTTTGTTTTGTATACATTTCTATGTTATGACCCATGATAATGCTATGCTACATGGCTAATAATTAAAATCTATTGTTTCTACACTCTTAATCCATGGAATATGTTTGATCATTTTTGGTTACAGGTCATTATATCATTATTTGTAGAAAACTCTTGTGATCCGATGATATTTTTAATTATATATATATTCGTTTATCATGTTGTCTCACATGCATATCATCTAAATCCTTGGTTACTAATTGATATGATTTCCCATTTTAAGAATTTGAGGGTTTCATTTCCTTGTATTCTATTTTCACATGGAAATTATTGTGGGGTGATGATTATATGGGATTCATACATGAATATTGTTGGGATATGGTGATGAATGAATATGTAATATGATTTATATGTTATTATTAACCCTTGAAATTATTTCTCTGGTTTCTTGGATTGTGTGATCATTTTTGATATGAAATATTGTTCTTAAGGATACGACATAACATATATGTTCTTATACATGGTTTATGTCCTAAAACCTGTTCTTATATTCTATTTAATGGTTATGGTGTTTTCTTTGAGTGGAAAAGGAAATGTTATGAGTTTAGATAAATATGTAGAATTAGATCCAAGAATCAATCTCAATAATCCCCATTAACACTTTTTTTGGAATAACCCAATGATATTTCATAAATATGGGATGAAAATAAATGATAGGGTTTGGTGAAAATATTTTTCTATGGATTATCAAACCTATGTGAAATATGACATATTCAACTATTTTGTGGAATAATCCTTCTGCACATAAGGAGTGCATGATCTACAACCCCAATAGGATCCCAAGTATAATAAGATTAATTTAAATAAATGGTAACATGAGATTAGTATCATAGAGGTACTGGTGGTTATTAAAATTAGTAATTTCATTTATAAAGTATACATTATTCTATTAGGATACCCCACATAAAACATTAATCAATGAAACCATATTTGATGGAGTAAGTCCCCATAGAGTTAGAAGTCGGTCTTATAATAGTATGAGGTACTATAATTCTTTCATAAACTATATCCATTTATTTTTTTGATACAAGTTCCTCTCACACATTAATATGTACTAGAATTATATAATTTCTAAATCTATCATAAGAAAACACCATATGTGATGGATATATCAACACATCTTTTAAAAAAGGTGTATGATTTTCATTTTCCTTATTATCATGTCTTTATTTAAGAATTTTAGTTACCATAGGGTTTCCTTATTCATGAAATAGATGTTTTTAAAATTTTCCTCATGATGGATTTGACGGTAAAATTCAAATATTTTATTTATTTCTACCATTGAACAATATAATTTCGCTCTTATTATGGGATTTATCATTTCTTTCATGGGGTATGAGACCCAACCTCAAGTCAATCTCGAACCAATCTCCCAAAAAATAGAGAATCATCATATTATATATATATATATATATATTCTCTTGTATATTTATTAATAAAGATCAAGAAAGGAATTTTCCTCCAAACTATGTGATTTCCCTAAGGAGTATCATGAAATTTTGTGTTACTTTCTAATAGGGAGAGAGGTTTATTATATATTTATATATATAATTCCATTTGTCATGACCCGTCCACTGGGGCTCGTGTCGTAACTCCCCGAGCCTTCCTTCCTTAGGTTAGGGGCTAGCGACTAGCACCGAAGGCATATTCCCTAAAACTACGAAGACATTGCCTTTCTAACCAGTAAACACACGCATCCCAAAACACAACATGATACAAACTCAAGAAAATTGGGTAGTAAAAGAGAGAGTATAGTAAGAAAAAAGGGGCCACAGTACAAGCCCAATCGGAAAGTATAAGAAATTGAATGTTTATGTAAACCAGAATAGCTCATGTGATCACCCACCAAGGATCCTACCTGAAGGGTAGGCATAGCTCTCGAACAGTCATCTCTATGGTATGCCTCATCTAAGGTCAACCTCTGAGCTTCCTCCAGTCCTGGTACTCTCATCCTCAATCGGCACTGTCTATTGTCTGTACCATACACAACGAGGTGCGGACATAGCCCGTGTAGCGGTGAGTATAATGATACTCAGTTGGGACCCTGAGACCTTCAAGGTCTCAGAAATCCACAAAGGATAAACCAAAAATCATGAAGACAACAGACAACCCTACTTAGGTATATTCTCATACATATACCTTTTTTATCATGTAAACCCATCTCAAACATGAGGAAACACAGGGTCCAACCCAAAAGTTCAAAGCTCAACTATTCCACAAAGGAAAGAATACCATGATGTCATGTACCACAGAGGTAAACCACACAGAAGAATACCACCAAGGTAGAACCACGATGGGAAGTACCACATAGGTATAAACTCATCTCACACCAGGTATTTCTTAGGTACAGTAGTAGAGATGATTAGATATAACTACTGAATCATCATACTCTGTTAAGAGGCAGACCCACGAAGGATCCCTAATCATCATCTAGCCCACAGAGGATCGTAGTACATCGTCAGACCCACACATGATCCTAGTACCTCATCAGTACATCGTCAGACCGACTGAGGATCCTAGTACATCGCCAGTACGTCATCAGACCCACATAGGTTCTCTAGGTACTCACCCACATAGGATCTCTCGGTGCTGACTCACACAAGATTGCTCGGTGGTGAACTGCACAAGATCGCTTTGTACTGACCCAAAGAGGATTTATAGCTACTGACGCACATAGGATCACTCCATGCTAACCCACACAAGATCTCTAGGGTCTGACCCACACAAGATAGCTTGGTGTTGACCCACACAGGATCATTATTCATTTTTCACGTCATAGCCAGCTACTAGGTTCCTGAACTAAGCTTGCTTGACTTCGAGAGGTTACGCTCTTCAAGACACTATTTTATGATCCAAATACCACGAAGTCCCATGAAGAAGAAACCCAAAGGACTATCATATCATAGGGGTCTCAACACAATAGACGGTGCGTCAATCAGATTCCCAGTCTGTAAGTTATTAGCCTTTTAGTCTGGAGGGCCCAATTGTTTTCTTGCTCGATCCAACGCGAATGTATCCCAAATTTATCCAAATATCATGTTGGGTATACCAAAGGGACCTCCTTTCTCTAGGGTTTCCGGCACTGTAGATGGTTCGTCAAACGGACGTTCGGTGCCAAAGTTATGGCCGAAAGAGAGAAAATGGGTCGATGTGTGTCTAGGTCCGGTCCGACCCAAACGGACCGACCCGGTTTTGGTCGACCCGGTCCGACCCGCTGGGTCCAGCCCAGCCCGTGCCGGGCGGCCAGACTTATGCGGCACTCAGACCGCGGGGGACACAAAGGCCGCGGGAGCCGCGTTGGCCGCGGGACAGCGGATGTCGTAGGGTGGTGGAGGCTATGGAGGTCGTGAGGTGGCAGATTCCATAGGGTGGCAGAGGACGGGGAGACCATGGAGGGGCCATGGAGGCCGCGGGGCGACGAAGGCTGCGGAGTGGAGGAGGCGGTGGGGTGACCGAGCCCGCGGTGGCCACAGAGGGGCTACAGAGTGGTAGGGGCTGCGGTGCGGCGGGGCGGCCACGGTGCAGTGGGGCACCATGGCAGGCTAGAAGGCTGGTCGTCCTCTCCGGGCGGTGTGTTCTTGCACCACTCATTTGCCGGCAATCGGTTTGGTCGGCTTCTCTTCAATATTCATCGTGGCCCAAACTCGTCTTATTCCATCATGAATAACACACCAAAAATGAACAACGGTGGAGGGGTCAGGCCATGTTTGTTTTTCCCACACCCTCTTCATTAGAGTGGTAACAAGGGACTCAGTATAATCCTTGAATGAAGAACATAAAACATTACAACCCTCGACAATGATTATTCAAAAAACCACAGAAAAAGAAATCATATGCGGATCTACTACTTAGAGAGTTGATCTGTGTTCTTTGTTTAGAAGGGAAGAACATGAGAATTCATAATCACATATAATAAATACCCTACCATAGAGATTTTTTGACGGTGGTCAAGAGGAAGGGTATGATGTTATTGGGGATAGACATATTTCAGTGACATCGGTGTTTCCTCGATCATCAATTCACTGTCGTTGAAGACATTCCTTGTCGGTGAGAGCATTCTTTGTTGGGGAGAATGTTCTTCGTTGGAGAATGCGTTCTTCATTAGATAGAATGATCCTTTAATATTTCTCCTCTCCCAATTCCACCAAAATGTAAAATAGCCAACTTGTTACTTTAAGTTTATCAAAGTAAATTATGTTGAAAAAACAAAGTTTGCATAATTAATGTATTGAGTTGGCACCATTATGTAGCTAATTTAATTGGCCCAATTAAATTGTTTTTTGTTGGCATAATTAAAGTTTGAGGAGTTGAGAGATTTTATCTCATTAAAGGGGATCAGGTGGTCCTCGCCACTCATTTCAAAATGGGGGTTAGTTCAGGTGGTCCCCACCTCTTAACATCCACATGGTAGGTTTAGGCTCAGGTGGTTCCCACCACCATAACCCTTGGTGAGGGGTTTCAGAAATTACAATGTTAGACATTTTTATATTATTTTATTCTTTCAAAAAAAGAAAAAAAATTATCTTTCACTCTTGACCCACTGTGATCGAGGTGAAGGTCTCCATAAGTGAATACCGGCGCTGCAAGTTCAATAGTTGCCTCATATTTCAATTCTGAGCACCGGTTCAAAAGTTACAAAAACCCACTCCCACATTGGCTGAACGCACCCAAAAAAAGTTCAGAAATTCATTCTGGGCACACCGATCCTCGGAATCACGCACTGTTAATTTTTTCTGACTCATAAAATTACCATATTTTTAAAAAATATTACATGGATATTCCAGTTCTTTACATTCTCCCCACCTCAGGGCTTTTCATCCCTTATAGCCACATCACCAAACTAGGAAAACAAGTGGGGGTACCTGAGAAAGAATCTAAGCCTCCCACTCCCATGTGATCTACTGGAGGTTATCGTGATTCTAGCGAACATGCACCATAGGTATCGACCACCCATGAAGAAACCACTCCTATTGATCCTCAATCTCAACTAGAAACTCCGAAAACGTCACCCCATCGTCGATGTCCAGTTCTCCATGGTTGATGACGTGGGATGGGTCATGCATGTATCTCCTCAGCTGGGATATGTGGAAGACATAGTGTAGCTCGTGCAACTGAGGGGGAAGTGCTAAGCGGTAAGCCACCTCACTAACTCTTCTGAGGACCTGAATAGGTCCGATCAACCTTAGAGTTAACGTTTTTCCTTGGCCAAATATCCATAAACCTCATCGGGGTGAGACCCATAGAAAGACGTGGTCGCCATCCTCAAACTACAGAGGTCACCATCTCCTATCATCGTAAGAAGTATGCCTCTCTATGTAGTCTTCATCTGCTCCTGGATGATATGCGATTTCCCTGTGGTATCCCATACCATCTCTGGTCCCACTAGTGTTGACTCTCCTGGGCCAGTCCAGCACAAAGGTGATCCGCAAGGTCACCCGTACTACCCCTTAAAAGGTTCCATACCAATGGTGGAGTGATAGATGTTGTTGTATGAAAACTCCACCAAAGGCACGTGATCCTACTAGCGGCGACCAAAGTTGAGGACGCAAGCACATAGTATGTCCTTGAGGTTCGAAATTATCCACTCAGTCTAACCATCCAACTTAGGATGGAAGGTGGTGCTCAAACTAAGATGCGTCCCGAAAGCCTCCTACAACCCCTTTTATAACCGGAAGGTAAAACATGCATCATGATCAAAGACAATCGTAAATGGTACTCCTTGTATCCGCACAATCATTTTCACATAGAGGCATCCCAAGCTCTCTTCTGAACCCTGCTCTTTGATCATTAGGAAGTGGGATGACATGGTGAGTTGTTCGATGATCACACAGATAGAATCATGACCTCTAGATGTTTGTGGAAGTCGTATCATGATGTCCAGGGATATATCATCCCACATCAACTCTGGAACCTCTAAAGGATGGACCAAGCCTACTAGTACCTTATGCTCTGCCTTCACTTGCTAACAAGCGAGACACCGAGAGACAAAATCTACTTCTACTTTCTTCATTCCCAGCCACCAGTGTTGTCTTCGGAGATCTTGGTACATCATCGCCACTCCTAGATGTACCGCTAGAGGGGATGTGTGGAACTCCCTCAATACTTCCTTCTGAAGTGACATTGGTACCATGGTACGTCTTCTGAAGTAGATGGCGTACTCCCCACCTTCATAAAATCGATCAGGTTCCTGTACCGTGGATATCTGAGCACGTCGAGTCTCACGGTCTGTGTCCCCACAATTCACCTCCCTGACTCACTAAAGATGTGGGGGAGTGACTGTAAGAGACTGAAGAAAACATGTTCCATTCTAATCTATAAAGGATATCTGTAAAGTGGAAAGCTGATCTGTCGCCTCACCAAGTAGTTTTATACCATTCCTCTTGCTGAGTGAATCTGCTACAACGTTCCCCTTCCCAAGAGTATAGACTATCTTGATGTTGTAGTCCTGGAGGAAATCAAGCCAACGTCGTTGTCTCAGGTTCAGTTTCTTATGAGAGAAGATATACTTGAGACTCTTGTGATCTGAGTAGATAGTAAAAATCTCACCATCATGTAATGTCGCCACCACTTCAAGGAAAAGACCACTACTGCTAACTCTAGGTCATGGGTAGTGTAGTTTTACTCATGTTGTCTCAGTTGTTGAGAACCATATGTGATTACAGCTTTTTCTGGCATTAGGACACATCCAAGACTGGTCCCTGATGCATTGTAGTAAACTATGTACCCTATGACCTCCTCCAGTAGCCTCAACATGGGATCACTAGTCAGCCTCTTCCCCAACACCTGAAAAATCTGTTGTCATCTCTCCGACCACATGAAGGTTTTCCCCTTCTTCATCAATGATGATAGTGGTTCTACATCTCTAGAGAAATATGGAACAAATCTCCAGTAGTATCTGGCCAATCCCAGAAAACTATGTACCTTTGTCACACTCTTGGGTGGATCCCATGAAAGTACCGCCTCAATCTTCACTAGATCTTTTGAAACTTCATCCTTCGACATGAAATGTCCCAGAAAGTGAAACTCTCAGATCCCGAACTGGAACTTTGAGAGCTTACCATAAATCTAGTGCTCTCTGAGTGTCTCTAGTACTACCTGCAAGTGATAGGCATGCTCTTCCTTAGTAGTCGAGTATATCAGAATGTCATAAATGAGGAATACTACAAAGTGATCTAGGTATGGCCGAAATATCCTATTCATGATTTACATAAACACTAATGGAGTGTTGGTCACACCGAATGGCATACCCAAGAACTAGTAATGTTTGTACTGTCATTTGAATGTCGTCTTCTTCACATCATCATTTCGTTCTCTGAGTTGGTGATAGCCTGATCCGAGGTCTTTCATTGAGAACCACCATTCTCCATTCAGCTTATCAAAGAGGTCTTCAGTCCTCAGGAGTGGGTACTTGTTCTTCACGGTCTCCTGGTTCAGGTGCCGATAGTCGACACAATGTCTCTAGCTCCCATCCGCCATCTTGGCAAACAAAATCAGGGCTTCCCAAGGAGAAACACTAGACCGAATGAACCCTTTCCCCTCTTAGTCCACCAGTTGTTCCGACAACTCACGAAGCTCTGCGGGAGCCATCCAATACGATGGGGTCGATATAGGTTCCATCGCGTGGTATAAGTCAATGTAAAATTCCACCTCTCTGCATGGAGGTAGAACTGGAACATCATCAGAGAAGATATCCACATACTGGTCCACCAATACAGGATAAATTAGACTCTCCACATCAACTGCAACGAGGGTAAGGCTAGACAACTGATTATTGATTGATTGCACTCTCTTCAAGGTAAGTCCATCATGTGCTAAAAAGGCTCCCATATCACTGGTGAAAGAAAACATGGGCCCATCTATGTGAACACACCGCACTTTACGCTTAATACAATCAATCTGATCATGGAATTCAGATAATCAGTCTATTCCCAAGATGGCATCATAAGGCCTCGATGCAGAAACTAGGAGATCTCAGCCGAAACTCTGGCCAACTAGAGTATGCTTACACTACCAGGAATAGTGCGTAATCATCGAATCTGCTCCCATAAGAATATCTAGCTATAATGATCGAGAAAACGGCTCTGCCGGAATCTATGAGCTTCAAACGTGGGCATCGACAATAAAAGAATGACTAACACCTGTGTCTACAACTACTGCATCCAAGGTGTAGTAGACACATATCGTACCTCATAACATATCTGGAGAGCCATGATCATAGGCCTTAGCTTCCTGGAGAAAAGCTCACCCCTATTCTCCTACTCCCTACGGTCGGGGTGGACCACCTAGTGGTGGTGGAGGTAACATCTCAAATCGTCGCCCACCGCCAGCTACACGGCCAACACCTCAACCACGCCCACCTAGTCCCTATGGACCTCATTGGTCAAACCTATGTCTCTCACAAGGTGGTCCTTATACCATATTCTGATTATCTGTATGGTGGGTCGGATAGTCACGAGCCATGTGACCCTGCCCGCCACATGCGTAACACTGCCTGCTCCTGGCATGACTAGGTCTACCTCAGGTGCCCCACACAACCGACCCTGAATCTTATAGTCATCCACATGTAGGTCTAGTACTCATGGACCTCTATGACATCTATCTACTACCAGCTGTAGAAGACTCCACTAAGAGACATTCAGTGGTGGGTCTCACTACTGGTGACTGCTCAGTAAGGAAACTCTCCACTAAGAGGGCTCGCTCTAACACCCCTTCTTGCGTCGGGATGCTAAGAGAAATCATCGAATCCCTCATCTTCCACCTCAGTCCCTACTCAAATGTCTGGGCCCAGAAGAATGGGTCCCACACCATATCAGTTGAGTATCTTGAGAGGGCCTTGAACCTTGCTGAGTACTGAGCCACAGTCATGCTACCCTACTGCAGATGAAGAAGATCTTTTATGCGCACTGCGTGAAGAGTCGCTGGAACAAACTATACCTGAAATAGGATCTCTTATTCTACCCAAAAAGGAGTCACCTCATCGTGAACATGGAGCATCAGGTTCCACCATCTGCCCGCTGCTTCATGTATAAGATTGGTGGAAAGGATCACCATGAGATCGGCTAGTGTCCCTACCGGTCAGAAGATTGTCACCACAGCCTCCAGCCAATCCTCAGTCGTCTGTGGGTCCGTCATTCCCTTGAAACTGAGTGGCCTCTAACACTGGAACTCATCTAATGTGATCAAGCGGTATGCACCCTCTGCTTCTAGGGAAGGTGGCATCAGTGGCCCAAACGGGTTATGGTATTGCTAGTGCCTCCGCTGGTGCCTCTACTGGAAGAGGGCCCTGCACCGAGGCCTCGTCACTCGGTGTACTATTAGTGCGTACTATATCTGAAACCCTAGCTTGCATTCTGCGTGGAGACATCCTAAAATGAAACATGTTCGCCATAGTCAATAAGTTATACCAGGTGAGATGACTCAAGGAGATCACAAAGAAACCTCTTCAAAACACACACGCAATCAGTGTTTTCTTGCACAATGTCAGAAATCAGAAGTCAGGGTCCGGGTGTATGGATACATCGGCTGCCACACCAACACTGGATTCCCTAAACTAATAACCACACTCACCTCGCATAACATTATTTCTGTTAAAAATATCAGAGTCCTATGTTCTATGGTAGAACCGACTCCTCTAATACCAATTTTTCACGACCCGTCCCCTAGGGCCCGTGTCGTGACTACACCAAGCCCGCCTTCCATAGCCTAGGGGCTGGTGACTAGCACCAATGGAATATTCCCTAAAACTGGGAAGGAATTGTCTTTATAACCTGTAAAAACACGCAAAAAAGAACACATCAATATAAAAACTCAAGCAATCTTTATAGTAAAAGAGAGAGTACATTATGCCAAAAGGGGCCAAAATACAAGCCCAACTAGAAAGTACATGAAACTGAAAGTACAAGTAAACTGGAATAGATGCTATGATCACCCCCTAAGGATCCTACCTAAAGAGTAGGTATAGATCTCTAATGGTCTTCTCTATTGTATGCCTCGTATAAGGTCCACCTCCGAGATTCCTCTAGTCATGGTACTCTCATATTCAGTCACTGTTGTTCATGGTCTTCACCAAACACAATGAGGTGCGGGCATAGCCCGTGCATGGGTGAGTATAACGATACTCAGTAGGGACCCCGAGACTCTCAAGGTCTCACAAATACATAGAGGATAAAACAAAAATCATGAATACAATGGAAAACCATACTTAGGTATACTCCCATACATATACCTAAGTTATCATGTAAACCTATATCAAACATGAGGAAACACAGGTCCAACCCAAAAGTCCAAATCTCAAGTGTTCCACAGAGGAAGGAATACCACGAAGGTAAGTAGCGCACATGTATATCACACAGAAGAATACCACCAAGGTATTACCACAAAGGGAAGTACCACACAGGTACGAACTCATCTCACACAATATATTTCTTAGGCACAATAGTAGAGATGATTATATGTAACTACTGAATCATCTTTCTCCTGTAAGAGGAAGAACCATGAAGGATCTCTAATCATCAATAGACCCACAGAGGATAAATGTACATCATTATACCCACACAAGATCCCAATACCTCGTTAGTATGTCGTCAGAACCACACCGGATCTTAGTACATCACCAGTACGTCGTCATCCTCACATATGATATCTATGTGCTGACCCGCACAGGATTTCCAGGTGCTAACCCACACAAGATTGATTGGTGCGGACCCCCACAGGATCTCTAGGTGCCGACCCACACATGATCTCTCAGTGTTCACCCACAGAAGATCACGATTTATTCTTCACGTTACAGCCAGCTATTGGGTTTCCGCACTAAACTTGGTCATCTCTGAGAGGGTCCTCTACTCAAGGAATTGGTTGATACTCCAACTTCCACAATGTCACACTAAAAAGTATCCCAAAGGACCGCCGCGCCATAGGGGTATCAATGCAACAGACAGTTCGATAATCGGGAGCATGTTCTGTATGTTTTTAGCCTTTTAGTCCTAATGGCCTGGTTAGATTCATGATCGATCCAACCCAACCATATCCCAACATTTTAAAAATCAAAAGTGTGGTATATCAAAGGCATCGCCTCAATCCAGGTTATCTGGTACTGCATATGGTTCATCAAATGGACGGCTGGTGCAAATGTTTTGGTCGAAAGAGTGAAAATGGGTCGAAGTGGGTTCGGGTCCGGTCCGACCCGGTCGGACCGACCCGGCCTCAGCTGACTTGGATTGGGTCGACCTAGCCTGACCCGCTGGGTTTGGCCCGGCCCGCGCTCGGTAGCACAAATATTGTGGGGTCCATGAAAGCCATAGGAGCCGCGGGGGCCGCTGGGGCTGCTGGACAGCGGAGGCCGCAGGGCGGCGGTGGCCGCAGAGGCTGTAGGGTAGCGTAGACTGCGGAGTGGCGGAGATCGCGGAGTGGCATAGACCTCAATGCGGCATAGGCCACAGAGGCTGCAGAGACCAAGATGGAGCTGCGGAGGCCGCAGAGTAGGGGTGGTCGCGGAGGTCACGGGGCCGCAGAGGCCTGAGAGCGGTGGAGGCTGTGGAGGGGCCGCAGAGTAGTGAGTGTCGTGGTACAACGGGGTTCCACGGCTGGCCGGACGGCCAATCGTCCTCTCTGCATAGTACGGTCATGCGACGTGCCTTTGCCAGTAGCTTTTTTGGCTGGCAGCTCTTCGTTTGTCACTGTGGTTCAAAGTCATCTTCTTCCATCACGAATAACACAACAAAAATGAAGGATGATGGAGGGGTCGGGCCCTATTTTTTTGGCCATGACCCTCCGCATTAGAGCTGTAGTAAGTCGCTCCACATAAACCTTGAAGGAATAATTTCAAACTCTATAACCCCTAGAAATGATTATACCCAAACCCATAGTGAAAGAAATCATCTATGGATCAACTAGTTAGAGAGTTGATTCACGTTCATTGTTTAGAAGGGAAGAAAATGGGAATCCATAATCACACATAATAAAAACCCTACATTAGTGATTTGTTGACGGAGGTCATGAGGAAGGTGACGATTTCTTTGGGGAGATACAAGCATTGGAGACGTTGGCATTTCCTCAATCGTCGGTTCATTGTCGTTGAAGATGTTCCTCGTTGGCAAGAGCATTCTTCGTTGGGGAGCACGCTCTTCATTAGAGAAAGTGTTCTTTATTGGAGATAACAATCCTCCAATAGTTCTCCTCTCCCAATTCCACCAAAATGTGAAATAGTCAACTTGTTAATTTATGTTTATCAAAATAAATTAACTTGGCACAAAAAATTTGGCATAATTAAAGTATTTCATTTGCACCCTTAATTAGCTCATTTAATTGGCCCAATTAAATGGATTTGTGTCGGAAAAATTAATGTTGGAGGAGTTGAGTGGTTTTCTCTCATTAAAGGGGTTCGGGTGGTCCCCTCTTCACAATTCAAAATGGGGGTTAGTTCAGGTGGTCCCCACCTCTTAACATCCATAAGGGAGGATTAGGTTTGGGTGGCCCCCACCACCATAACCCATGATAAGGGGTTTCAAAAATAAAAATGGTAGACATTTTTATTTTTTTTATTCTTTCACGAAAAGCACAAAAAATTATCTTTCACTCTCGACCCACTACAATCGAGGTAACAATCTTCTTAAGGAAATATTGCCACTACGAGTTCAATGCTTCCCTAAGATTTCAATTCCATGCACCGGTTCTAAAGTTACAGAAACCCGCTCGCACGTTTACTGAATGTACCTGAAAAAATGTTCATAAATTCATTCCGGGAACACCGAGCATCAGAATCACGTGCCGTCAATTTTTGCGAACTCGTAAAATTCCTATATATTTATGAAATTACATTGAAATTCCAGGTCCTTACACCATTGACAAAAAATATATGTCTTAATTTATATTGAATGGGACTGAAGAAGTTAAAGGAATTGAAAACCAATCTAAATGAACTTAATGTTAAAGGGTTTATACAATGCAATTTATCTCTATGGGAAGATCTTGTTTTATATTAGATAATTTTTGAGAAATTCAATCTTGTTAATATCAATTGCATAGATCTTATTGTAGTGACCACAAATAATATATTCTAGTAGCCTCACATATATTACATCTTCAATTAGACAAAATGGTATGTTTTTAAGATTAATCTATGATTAGGGTACTATCATCTAATTGTCAAATGTTCAGATAAAACCTATTGTAAATTTTAGTCTAGGTTTGAACACTTTTATTATGTTGTAATATCATTTTACAAAATAAATTTTATTATGATATTTATGGAAGTTATGAATTTTATTTTACACTAATTACTTTATTCACATGTCATTGTTTTTTTTTGTATGGGAATATATTTTACATTAAATTATAGATGGATCATGGAAATCACCGTATAGTTATTATGAGTATCATTTGGGACCATACCATTAATATTAAACAATCATAAATTCACTTCTCAAATTTGGAAGTGGTGTAATGTGGATATGTGGGTTCTGAATATGGAATTGTAGTTGGTAAGGAGATTTCGAACACTATCATGCCTTGGTATGTGATAAATATTTCCATTGAGATGTATAAATTATTGGATTTAATGGGTAAAAACCGAGGTTCTATAAAGTATTTCACTAAACCATCGTTAAATTTTAAGACACTCATATAAAAAAGGAATAAAATGTCAATTCAGTCCCAACTATCCTAAATAACATGATGAGTTAAAATATTTGTTGACATCTGATCTAGTTTTAGTTCTTCATGATCCAATTGAATGTGTTTAGTTTATTTTGATACATACTAAAGCATATGATAATAGTGATTATGCAGTGAAGCCTGATGAAGGATTATAGTTCTCTCTAATTTTTAACATGTGAAAAAACTATCTGATATACATCCTTGGTAGAAGAATTGTTATGCCAGACCCAGAAAACTAGAGACATTTTCTTTTTTACTGAGAAGTGTATTATTTACATTGATGAAAGGATTCTAGTTAACATTTTCTCTATAATGGTTTTGAATCTCAGATATCATCTATGGGAGGAGTATCTAAAAACATTTGATTTCAATATTTCTCAAATAGCTGAAGATTAAAATATAGTTTCTGTTTATTTTAGCAGGAATTTTTCATAATATTTTTTCCCATATAGTGATGAATGTATTTTTGAAATACATCTTCTCTAAAATTCATATCATTGTGAAGAAAGAAATGTAAGTTATTTATTATCTATTTTTCATATTAAATCATCTATTATTGATATTACCCATCAATATCAACAAGAAGATAATCAATGGAAGTGAATCATAGGGAACCTAAATCATGCATATAACTCTAATGAATGGTCACTCTTGTAAAGACCCTGATCCTAGTATCTCATTTCTGGTGCCTTTTTAGTTACATTGTATCATTAGACAAGAGATCACATCCCAAGGGAACGAATAATTTAGTATATTTTGAAAAATTATTCCATACAAAAAATATACATTACTACTTTAATGAAAAATAAAAAGAAAATCCATTGGGAATAGACATAAACTCCTATATTATCCCTACAAGTCATTCATAATACACATCTTCACATCCTGGGGAAATAATAAAACATTAGAAAGGGGTGAGATCAGATCCCCATTTAAGGTAAGAAATACAATGGAAGCTATCATAAATAATAAGTCATCATGTAAAACTAATATCACATGCTGTAAAATCATAATATTGAACATAATATGGATTGAATGAAAATTGATTAAAAAACACCATTACTAATTATATGAGAACGAAACACAACGATAGATATTATTATAGTTAAGTAATCACATTAATAATCAAACATAATGATGGAATAAATAATATCAGACATATTGAACATATTTTTGAGGCCTCAATAAAGGCATATGAAAATAAATTATTACCAACATGGAACAATCCATACTTGAAAATTATTGGGTAAGGCCTTAGCCAAGTCTATATCCATTTTTCTCATGTGAGCTACCGATGCATATAGGGTCTATATATGGTCCCTCTACTAAAATAATAATTCTAATTCATTCATCATATGAATTTTGTGTAACATAAACAATAGATACATAAGAATTGTAAATAACATTCCCCAATCTATAATCACAATCACTATGAATTCTGAGTAATACAGTGAATGGTATCAAGATTTCACATCTATAGTTAAACATATCATAAATAATTTAATTAAATATGGAATATTATAAAGAAAAATTTTAAATTTAAATAAAAAAAATATTCAATAGAGGCATTGAAGAAAATTAAAATACTCCAATAAAATCCTCATTGAATTCTTCTGAGAAATACTATTTTTTACTTTGTAAAGAAGTGTTCTTTAGAAAATTAATTTTTTATTTTTTAAAAAATTGATTGTATAAAACAAGAAATGAAAAATATATGTTTTCATTTCCAAAGTAGTGATATTAAAAAATTAATGTTTTCTTAAAACATATTATGGATTGTACTTGAAAATGTGTATGAAATCAGGAAGTTCCCTATTAATTTCGATTGCTTATTGAGAATAATTGATAAAGTAACCTTCGAAAACATGTATTTCATCATAAAAGAAAGTTGAAATTATCTAGATATTAGAATTTCGAATAAACACAAATAATTTAGAATAATTATATATAAATAATGAATAATTAAATTTGGGTAAGGGGAGATGATGCATAACCCGAAGAGAAAATTATGGTTTGGGAAGAAACCATTAACTTATGTCTGAAAGAGTTCTACAATTACACATAATTTCCTATATTATGAAATTATATTCATTAATAATTTATTTTATAACCGATAAAACTTTTATTTTATTTATTATATATTTATTATGTTAATTTATAGTCTTTTTAATGAGTTATAATATTAAATTTTGTCATTTGAAAGAGTTCTATTCACTGGTTTTCTAGATCTGGTTACTTTTAAAAAAATTTGGATGATCACATAAAATGAAAAGAGTTGTCTAGAATTGGAGTTATATTTAATTAATGATTATATTTTATATGAAATGTTTGTATAATTCATGTAATTATTTGCGGTGAGGATGAATCATTAGGTAATATGTTAATGATAATCGATTAGATTATTTTTTGCGTTTTTTATCATCTAAAACTAGTATTGTTTAATTAATTAGTATTTTGTATATATATTGGTTTTGGAACAAAAATTAAGATGTAATACGTTCATTATAATATTGTTTATCTATACAAATTGTTTTATGACCATCCATGAAGGTGAAATTTTATAAATAAAAACACATCACTATCAAAGGCGGTAAATTGGGACCTCCTCGAGGATGTTTTCATCATTAAAATAAAAAGAAATGTTGAAGAGACATGATGGTGGATTTTCCATTGAAATAATAAAAATATAGTATAGGAATTATAGTAGAGATATCATTCCACTTTTGACAAGTGATTTGAGTGTAGGATAAAAAAATAAAAAATTGATTTAAAATTAAATGAAAGAAAGAGAATTTTACATCTTAAATTGATCTCCTTCAGAACCACCTTATAGAACATTGAAATGGTAATTTAGGGGGGAATAGAAAGATCATAATATAGGGGAGTGTTTTTGGAGAGTAAATGGGTAGAATATAAGAAATATTCCATGCTTTGGAGGTGTAAGGATAAGGGTTGGAGAGAGGTGATATTTATATTGTATGAGATGGGGTTTTTTGAATATTTTACTCATTTGATTATTATTTTTGCTAAAAAATATGAATATTTTGAATATTTTATTCATTCAGTAATTTTCATTATATTAATAGAAATTAATAATTGTGTTACCAAAGAGATTATCCTACGTATTTAACTGGGATCCAGTTACTCTAACATGGGTTTAAAACGGGTTATGATTCTAATACATTATGTTTTCAAAAGGTGTTTCAATTTATTTATATGATGTTTTGTGATGTTATTTTCGAAATATTCTATTGTATTTTTGGTGAAAATAATTTATATCATTAACTACGAAATCATTTAGATAAAGGTAAAACATTTAATGGGTTTTTATTTTTTCACTAGACTAATGGGTTTATTTATTTTATCCCTTATTGAGATTTTTTTATCATCCTATTTTTTAAATTATTTTTCAAAAGGGTTTAAGGATAGGAATGAGAAAGAAGAATTAGATTTGAATCTAGTGAAAATATTCCCTGAAAATAAATCATGTTTATTTAAAAGTGTTTTATATTATAGGAAAATTGGATACTAATGGGAAGTGTACAATTTTAATTATATGGTTTTTAAATGTATGATTTATGACATAATTCAATAAAATGATAAACCTAAAAAGATAATAAATTTGATAGAATGTGAATTATTGAATAAAAAACATTATTATGTTATTTTTATGTCTGGGTCCTCATTTATATGACTCATCATTTGTTTTAAGTAAAAAATAATTACCATAGTAAAAATATTAAACAATGTAGAAAGTTGTAAAAAGTGGTGACCTTAAGTTTCTCTAAAACATGAAAATTAAAGAGATATAAAATCTCTATAAAATACCTTTTAATGGTATTCAATAACACATGTCTCACCAATATTTCAGTAAATAAATCACTTAACTCTCATTTTATTAAATAATTTTCATTCACCCAACTCAGGTTTCCAAATAATTGTCCCTCATTTTTACTTACAAAGAGAGATTACATTTACCCATTAAAAACCATTATATTCATTAGAAAATCTCTTTAATAGCTTATATTTTTTCTTATCATATGGTTTCATTTCATTTTGGAATCTATGGGTCCTAGGGACTTGACCTAGGCACTTTATTCACAGTGAAATCATCGTGAGAATGAATGAATTTTTCAATGTATGTAATGAGCCCTAATTATATAGTTTTCATTTAATTAACCACATAAAATAATTATAATTATCACTAAAAATCCAATTATGTTATATAAATATCAGTATAATTCTATGAAAATGATAATACCATTATATAAAAATACATTCTTACTCATTATTTTATTATAGCACATTCTCCATTGGGGCGGTTCAATAACATACATGAATGATTTTATAATTATTATAACATGAATGACTCAGAAAACATAATATTTGGTGATATAATATAATAATTATTAATTTGATATGTGATTTTAATTGTGAAATGCTAGTATTAATATACCACCATGGGAACATTTAAAACATTACCAAAAAAACGTTACTAATTTCATTATCATAAAAAAATGCCTAAAACTAAAATGGAATTAACCTTATTATATATCAATATAGAATTTCAATTATAATAGATTTTTTAATTAGAATATTTTTTTAACTCAATATCATTGAATTATGTGAAAAACAACTATTCTATTTACCAAAAAGGAATGATTGAAACAACTAGAAAATGGTGAAAAATATTAAAAAACTAAAAAAATATTTAATAAAGGAATTAAAAATATTAAAAAATGTGATATACATTATTTAGGTTATAAATTATACTTTCAATGATCCATGTATTATTATAAATGATGTTACATTTAATTTGACTGTAAAGTAATCTATGGAAATGGTAATTTTTTCTAAAATTACCTCCCTTGAGGGATGTTTAATGATATGTTTCATTTTTTACATAATTTGGTGTAATTAATTCCCCATTTAGTTAAACCTATAATAATTTAAAATTCAAAAATTAAATTTATAATTTTTTTTCGATATCCTTCCCCTATATTCTTTAGATTCAATTACAACCAATGTCGTAAGAGTTTATAATGACTCAAACACATTTCCTTAAACCTTAATATTTCCCCTTTAATATGTTTTTTTTTAATTTGTGATTATTATACCTTAGGATAGTAATGTATTATTCATTATATATTTCTATGTACATTTAATTTTCATTTTATCTTCTTCATTAATGATTTAATTTTATCATGAATACATTTGTTGAGAATAATTTTCATCTTTTACTATGGATATTTTAATAACATTTTCATATTCATTCATTAAAATTATGGTTTAATATGTTATTTTTAAATATAAAGATGAATCTAGTTTTTTAAAATTTATTTTTATATTATTCTATTTACATAAAGATGTTTTATAAATTTTTGGCTGATGTGGGTTTTTTTCTAGAACTTCACAAAAAGGCATATAATGGAATTTTATTTCACTTTTATAAATTTTTTATATTTTAATTAAAATTTAGTAACATTAAAATTATTTCTATTCAAGGATCCCCTATTGGGAATTATATAAAAATAATTTTTTCAGAATATCTTCTTGACACATTCATGACTATTTTCTTAATGTGACTTGTAACGTTTTCTTTTGAATAAAATAATGAAAATGATTTATGAACATTTTTATTATTTAATGAACGTCTATTTTAGTCTCTATATAAACTCGATATTTCTTGGTTAGTAACATTTTTGATCACCCCCTTTGTTATATTGTGAAATAATTTCTATTAGAGATTAAAATTTAGCATTAACTGATCTAACTCTTGATATAACTGTTTATTGTACCATCTTAAAATAGTATTAATGATTTTTTTCTTTCTAAAGGGTTTTCATGATATGATTTATTATTGATATAAGGGTGAATAAATATGTATATGTTTTTTGAGTGTGATTATTGGGTTCTTAAATGACCCATTAATTTATTGGTTAATGTCTTATATCTCATGATAAAAAATATACTATGAGTCATGATGCTCAATCCATGATGGGAAAAAGTTGTTTTTTCTCAATCCATAATATTATTGGATGATAGATTTTGATTCCTGGTCTACTATGTTTTGGGAATAAAGTGTTTATGTCTAATATTCTATTTTTTGATGTATTACTGTGAATCTTGATCCCCCATGTTGTGATTTATATGTTTATATTGGTGACACATTTATATGGTATATTGTAAGCCTTGGTTGTAGTTCATGGCATGTGATTATTTTATCTTATTTCCATAGACATAAACTATGTTACATATTTGATCAATTGAGGTTAAATTTCATTTTATCATGATTTGTATAAAACTATTATGATTTGATGTTCATTTTCATTAAATATTTCTTCCCTTATTATGTTTTATTAAATTCTTAGGATCAAAACCTTTTTGGAATCATTGATATCTATTCCCTTGATGAAAAATTATTCTCAATACTTTATTAGTTCCTATATTCCCTTTAGATTTAGCAATCAATTATAAGATGTACTATTTAAATTATGTAAATTTTATTAAATATATGTATATTACACATTGGCCTTACCATTAGGTTTCAATTTGTTGTATAATAATTATTATTTGTTAGGTTAAGAAGTATTCGAGAACCCAAATTAAATCTACTTAGGTATAATGGAAATTATCATAAGATAAAATAATGGTGTACTAGATTTAGTCATCATGAAGTTGACTTTTCACATGGCTATTCTTGTAAGATTTCAATTTTTATTACTAATGATTAACTATTTATTAGAAACTACTGTATCTAGGGTTATTTGAGATAAAAATGGGTGTGAACGATAATGAAGTAACCATCCCTATTAATAACCAAATATGATTTTATTTGATGTGCAAAATATTATAGTGATGCTCAAACAAATTTCCATAGATATGAATAATAACACAAACCATTTCAAGATCCAAAACATTACATGGAATTATCTAATATATATTTAATCCCTTATATATTTACACCTCGAATTTTTTAGTGGGGTTTTTTTAGTCCATTATTGGTAGAAAATGAATCAATTTAATAAAAAATATATATTATAATATCCAGTTCTCAAAACATGAAACATTATTTTAGTTGTGCTTCATTTAGAAGGTGATGTTGGCCAATCATGGACACTCATTAATCATACATGGGAAGAGTATGAATTTTACTTTTTGGGATTATAGGATTTTATGTATATATTATTCACTACATATTTTCCCCCGACACTTGTCCAAAAAATGTAGATACATTTCATTAACATAAAACAAGTGGATGATGAATCTGTGGGTACATATCTGGGGAACACCACAAGACATGGAAGTTGTGCCTCAAGTTTTATTAATTTACCTTAAAGTCAAAATTTTTATTTTCATTAGTGGTCTCAAATGTTTTATTTGAATGGAATTATCTATAAGAGAATTTGATATCTAGGAATAAAATATTTTTCGTGGACATAAGTTGTAAATGAAATTGGAGTCTCTAATTATTCCCATGTATCCGATGATAAGAAAAGTAAACTAATGATTCTAGGAATATAAAATTATCTATCAAAGGGAGGGAAGAAAATTAAACCGCCTAATTGAAACAAATTAGGAAGAAAGTATCTTGTAAATTGGCATATAGGGTCATGAATATTTTTTTAATGTGGTAAAGTAGGTTGTAATGATTTTTTTATAAATTAATGCAATGAGTCTAATGGTGAAAATATAGGAGAAGAAGTTCCCACATAATGTGTCCCCAAAACATTAAAGCTTAAAATTCATGGAGTTTAATAATTATTAAAATCAACTCCCTAATCCATGAAATAACAAGTGTATTCTAAATCAACATTTTTATAGACTAATGGAACATAGAAGGCACAACATAATCACAACCACATTTGTAGTCTATAGTAATGATGTATTTAGAAGGACACTAATTCTCCAATCTAGATCAATGAATGTCTTTTATGATTTTATTCCATCCAAATATTTCATGTAATTCTTGTTTTCTAATAATGTTTATTCACCACCTTAATCCTTTTATATTAAATTATCAGTGAAAAAATGTTGTGGTGTGATGATTTCATTTTAAGAATAGATTTATTTTCTAGTCAATGATTGTGGGAAGATACATTTAAGAGATATAGTTATTATTCCATTGATGGAATTTTATTTTATAATGGTTATGGATTAACTCTCTACATATATGGATCATATCAATTTTTCAGATACGTAAATCTCAATTCATATCCAAAATCATACTATTATCGTATATCAATGAAAGGGATATTGTGTACTTTAATTGGTATAAGACCTATTAATATGCGAATTTAAAAAAAATTAGTGATACAAGGATGAGATGGTTATGGATGAACTCAATATTGAAGTGATTTCAATAAAATGGGATAATATTTATTTATTTACTAATGTACTTCCTTTTCTTCCCTCAAATCATGATTTTGAGTTTTAAATTGAAATCCTATAATATTACTTTCATATATTGAATATTCCTTATATATTAGATCCCATTAAATTAGATGTACTGAAGAAACAACTTCAATAGAATCTCTAAATGTGTTTCATAAACACATGTTCCTCACCATAGTCTTCATAAGTCCAAATTTTATAGAAAAATGATTGATCAATGCGACATTTCAGAGATCATTGTGAAAATAATAAATCATGATAAAAAAATACCTGTTACCATATAAATAATATCTTTTTGTTCAATATAGTGGGGATAAATGATTCTTGATGGTGGATCATCACTCGTAATACAATCAATTATGGGTAAAGAGAGAAGATAAACCTAAAAAATATTTTTTTAAACATACAGACATTGGGAAATTAGTATAATTACTTTTTGATAAAAAAATATCATCACAATATTCAAAGATCATATGAATGTAGTCTTTTGAGGTTACCTTCAAAAAGGTGGTAGTCTTTATTGAGGAAATCCTTATACATTCTATATTCAAGGCAGAACATGAAGATAATTTGATTATGGTTCTAATGACTATATTAATGTGAGAAATAGAATTCAATGTTTAGAAGATTGATTTTTTTCTGCAATAAAGTATACCTATAGGGTCAAGTAATCATAAGTGAGGGTATATCAGTGGATCCTACAATGATTAATGTGATAGAAATTGTAACATACCAATCACTCTGAAAAAGATCTGCAGTTTTCTTAAATTGGCTGGACATTATCAACATATTTTGTGTAATTTGACATGATAGTAAATTATTATATCAATGTTAATGTGAATAGAATTCATATTATTTAAGATAAAATAATATGAAAGCATATTCAGTTCGATTAAAAGAAGTTTAACCAATGTACCTAAGCTGACACAACCAAGTAGTATAGAAGGGTTTTTGATATACAGTGATAATTCAATGAATTTATTGGCATATATTGTTTTTCAAAATTAAAACGTAATAAATTATTCATCATTCCAATTGTATGCCTATTAGAAATATTATTTGACACATATCCCATAATTTGAATTATAATTTATGGAATTGTGTATTTGATGGAATTATATCTATGGTGAAAAATGTGACATAAATGTTGATAACAAGATCCTAAAGTATATATCCACACATAAGAAGTACGAACATACAACAAAGGAGATGGTTGGAATTGTTCAAATACATTAATTTCTCATTACATTATCATTATTATCAGGAAAAAAAGGTAAAATATAATCTAAGTAGAAATGATCACACTACACTATTAATGATGAGTAAAATGGACCCAATATCAATGGATCATCAAAAGATAGATGTGGTAATCATAAATGAAGGACTAAAATACTACATTTCCTAAATTATTGTTCAACCTTATATCAATGTGAAGATAAAGGAGTTCCAAAAAGATCATATAATGATATAGAATAATGTTTGAAATATTATAGAGTTTAAAATTTTAAATTATGGGATAATAAGATTCTAGAAATGAATATGTTCCCCTTAAATAATAGAATTGAAGAAGGAAGAATTTAATAATTAATGAAACTCATCCTTCAATATTCACAATAGAAGAACAATGATGTATTTATATCTTAAATAACACTTCGAGTGGGAAAACATTGTAAAACTCATACCTTTTTTTCTGGTATGTTTTTCTTTTTCCTGTAGTTTTGGAGAAAAGAGGAGTTTCTGGAAATTTTTGAAGTACATGTCGTGTACATTATGAGTACATGCCGTGTAGTCGGTTACCACAGGTATCCGTGTGCTGGCCATGTAGCAGCCTTTCACACAGCCATGTGTGATGACCTGAATGCCACCTAATGCGGAGTATGGAAACAACAAGTACACACCGTGTACTCCAAAAGTACACACAGTGTACTTTGTTTTTTTATTAAACACACTGAGGTCACGTATGACGGACATAACACACCTCTTCTAGGTTTCGTTTATCCGAGAGCACCGAGCAGCCACAGATCTTCGACAAGCCCCCGAGGCTTCTTCCGCCCTTCGATTCAAGCAAAATTGATTGCATTGGAATCACAACAGTGAGTTCTCTCTTATATTGGAACCTCGTTTCATGATTTATCTTCTTTTCCATGTTATCGTGGGTTGAACATTTTAGTTGTTTTCGTAGATCTATAATGTTCTAAGGATATTAAATCTTCGAGTTTCACATATAATGATCTCCTAACCCTGAGGTAGGTGGCTTTTGCCTTTCTGTTGAATGTCATTGAGTTTAATGTGAAAATTTTCCCAATACCCATGAACGAGGTATTTTTCATTTACTGTTTTAGACCTATTGTTTTTCTGCTATGCTTGTATGCTTGATTAGATGATATTGTTTGTGAATAGGGTGAATTGATGTGCTTTGGATGTGATTCCCATGCATGTTTTTTCTGTTTTGACCTTTGGGTCTAGTTGCCTCTTCAGGTACTATTTACTTTCCCATTCCTAGTATTGTAGGATGGCGTGACTGTTGTTCTATTATGTTGTTGAGCTGTAAAATGCAAGCCAAGTAGTTCATGATGTTTACCTTGGCCGTTACGCGCTTCTACACTTGCTTGACTTATATTGGGTCGTGAGAACCTGGTGTATAGACCGTAGGGAGAATTGTCGTTGAGGGATTCTCTAGAGTGTCTTTATAATTATACGATGCGAGACTATAGGGGGAATTGACATTGAATTCTTCCCCAGAATGTTTGTAGTTCCTTGATATGGTCCACAAGGGGAATTGAGGTTGACTGCTTCACTAGAGTGCCTTTAGAACGATACGAGACTATAGGTGGAATTGACGATGAGTGCTTCCCCGAAGAGTCTATACTTTAGTTGATCCAGAGGGGTGAGAGTGTGGGTGCTTCCCAGAGGGTTTCTTGTACTTGTTGGGTTCATCTATAGGGGTTAGGCTGCAAGTACTGCCCAGAGGGTTACCTATTGTGTTAGCTACTTCCTCATATACTTCTCGGTATTGAAACAATGGATTGTATTTTTATGCTGAGTGCTTCTTGTTTTCTGCTTTCAGTATGTTTACCCAGCCATATACTCACTGACTGTTAGGCACAGATATTCAGGTGGTTGACTACTGGGATTTATTCTCACACCTTGTTTGGGTCATGCTTTTGGGGCCAAACAGATTATATTGTTGCAGGTATAAACAAGGGAAAGCACCCTCCATATTCAGTTACCTAATTTCATTAGATCTGGAGATCATGGGACCAAGCCAAGGATTCTGATGCTGAGGTGTTACTTATCTATTTTCTTTTTGCACTTTTTTTTAGTATCGTTTTCAGCATTGTGACTTGTTTGGCTACCATCCTAGAGATATATGTGTCATGCATCATTCATATATATATTTGTGCTCCAGTTTATTATTTCCATTCTACCTCTGTTTAAATTTGTATGGATTATTCGTGCGTCCACTATTGCTATTTTTTTACTTCTGTAGTGTTACTTTTCCAATGAGGGCATAGTTTTTCCACTATAACACCCAAGGCCCCAACTGCTAGTCGTCAACCTCTGTAATTCATGGAAATGCACTCGAGGCCATGTGACCAACTGGGTATGAGGCGCCTCTAGGTGCCTTCTGAAACTAGGACGTTACAAAGTGGTATCAAATGAATTATTTTCTCTTGATTTACTGTTTGGATGCTTAGCTAGAGATAAGAAGGAATAGTTACATGGTAATAAGTTGTGACCGGGAGTAGCTAACCCGTGTATACGGAAAAGTTAATCTACCTTGTTTATTGCAGTTTATTCTGGTTTTTCAAGTTTACAGTTGATTTGATTTTCACCGATGGGTGACTCACATGTTTTTTGTTATTACTGTTAACGTTATTGAGGTTATATTCTTGTTGCAACCTGATGAGAGTATTCCATCTCATGCATCATATATGTACTTGTTAGAAATCACATTCCATTCATTCTTGCCATGACATCTAGGATGCATTAGCAATTTCATGTTGTTTTGATATATATTGTGTAGAATATGCATGTTGTTGTGATAGATTCCTTAATTGAAATAACTGCTATTTGATAGGTAATTGTGTGTAATGTTTTTTTTGAATGAATTCCAAAGTTTGGTTCTTGAGGTTTTATGGGCTCTCATGGACTGAAATTTTGTGGATCATTGCATTTTTTCTTGTTTATAACATCTATAGGATTCAAAACATTAATTCACGAGGAGTATGGGCCCTCATGGATCGGAATTTGGCACTTTCAATTCTTGTTTCAGTGTTTTATGGGTTCCAAAGTAGTTTCTGAGGCTTACTATCTAGAAAAACCAAGAATACATGTTGTGTAATGTTATGTACACACCATGTTTTCTTCTTTTTAGGAGGAAATAGTTTTTATTAAGTACACATCTTGTACTTTATATACACGTCGTGTAGTACTTGACCATGTCGTAGGTCATGTGGGCAGAGACACAGGATGGGAAAATTCTTGTGGAAACACACCGTGTACAGGTCAAACATGCTGTGTGGTGTTGACAAAGTGTCTGCCCGTGTAACCAACAACACAGATGAATAAGACCTTAATCTATACACACCATGTCCACATTGAACACGCCGTGTAGTTTAACCCAGGTACCCGGCCGTGTCACGAACAATACAGGTAGGTGTTATCCTTTCGCATACATGCCATGTCTGTCAGGAACATGCCGTGTAGTTTGAGTCGTGTGTCTGACCGTGTCACCAAAAACACGGACCAGGTGAAGCTTGTCCAATACAAACCGTTTCTACCTTGAACACGTTGTGTAGTCATGTCTTAGGAGAGCCGTGTGGCTTAACCATTTAGAAGGACCCGGGTAGGGGAAGAGGATTCAAGTACACACCGTGTGTTTGTAGAACACATCGTGTGTTTGGGGTGTTACACGACCAGTTTATGCAGGAGTACACTCCCATGTAAATGACTTCAGAGAACTGGGTGGGTAGGGAGTGTACATGCCATGTTGTCTTGTTTTGTAAAACTTGAATTTTTTTCTTCCTCTTGTTCTCTTCTTACAATCCTTGTTTTCAGTCATTGATAATTCTGATCTAAGGTGTCTGCATGACCTTACAGAGTCATGCCCCCTAGAAGTCCTCTAGCAGTCTGTCAGTTACCGGGCAGTGATCAGACACCGGATACGGCTGATCAGGGACCTCTGGCAGATCCTCCTATTATGCTAGTCTTGGCACCATCAGTTATACCTGTTATCAGTGCTGATGCATAGTTCAGGGAAGGCTTCATGAGGATGATGCAGACCTTTAAGGGAGTGCTGCCTCCTGCCCTGTCGATGGCTAATTTGACACAGGTCTTCCAATAGCAGCATCCTCCCACTTTCTCAGGGGAAGTAGGTCCTTAGGCTACTGTGTCATTACTAGAATCCATGATGATGAACATTGAGAATCTAGAGATGACTCAATAGAGGAGGGTCAAACTAACAACATATATGCTACGGGATTTTTCCAAGAGATGGTGGGATGTAATATCACAGGTGGGTCATCAACAGGTCGTATCTTGGGAGGAGTTCCAGCGCATCTTCTATGACTACATCTATCTGGAGACCATGAGGGCCGACCGAGCCTAGGAGTTTATGAGCCTTGATCAGGGTACCCTATCAGTTATGGATTATTTATCTCATTTCACCAAGCCTCATCATTTCAAACCATTTCTAGGAGGAGATGTGTTATTTATGGCAAGGAAGTTCAAGGACAACCTTAGATATGACATCCACTCTCAGGTAAAAATATTCAGGTTGACATCCATCACTTCCATCGTCAACCAGACACTGATCACAAAGCGGAATCTGAGGGAATACAGAGTTGTGAGCTAGGTCGGCTCAACATCCAGAGTTAGCGCTCTCCCAGGTAATAGCCAGAAGCATCGTAGGGAGACTACATGGGTAGATCTGAATATGCGGGATGCATCTTCTGGTAGCCAAGTGGTGTGTGATATGTATAGGAGAAGTGGGAATATGAGGACGTAGTGCCAGAGGGACCCGAAGGAGTGCCGATATTGAGGCAATTTGGGACACCTTCAGCGCTTCTTTCAGGTCTTCTCGCCAGCAACCGGTGACTAGGGTTAATCTATGACCCCTCGTACTGGAGAAGATCTGCCAGTTTCTCATCAGCCTGGGAACTGGAGTTCTTCTAGCCATTCAGGCCGAGGTGGAGGTCGCGGCCGCAGTAGTCAATCACCAGGCTACCAGCGACAGCAGGGTGGATCAGCTCAGAGTAGTCAGGCAGGGTTATAGGGCTGTAGAGTTTCCAGACTTTTGCAGTCATGTAGACCCACCAGTAGCAGGATCCTAACCCCTCTATAGTTCGAGGTACGATCCTAGTTGCCTCAGTTTTATCTTCAGATCTTTTGGATATGGGTGCTAGACATACCTTTATATCTTTCACTGTTGTGGATAACCTTAGGCTCTTTTTATTTTCTTCTGCCAATGTTTTGACACTAGAGGCTCTATTGGGGACAAGAACATCTGGTGTACGTCAGTCTAATGAGTTACCTCTTGAGGTTGGTGGGTGTTGCTTCCTTTGGGATCATTATGTTCTAGATATGATAGGTTGTGATGTCATTCTCAGTATGGAATGGCTAGTTCTCTTCTTGGCAGTTGTTGACTGTTATCACTGCAGGGTGAGTTTCATATCACCAGAGGGTGGATCTTTTCTTCATAAGGGCGAGTGGGATGTCCAGGCGAGCAGAGTAGGTCCAGATCATCCTGGGTTGGGAGCGGTTACAACCCAGATTGATTGTCATTATATGGATGACTGGCGGACTTCACAGTTATACTTTCCTCCAGTGGTGAATAGTTTTAGAGATATCTTTTCATAGGACTTTTCAGGTTTTCTTCCAGAGCATAAGGTAGACTTTTCTATTGAGATTGTTCCAGGGGAGGTACCAGTGTCAATTACCCCTTATAGGATGGCTACCTCAGAGTTGCAGGAGATCTTGAAACAGTTAGAGGAGTTCCAGGACTAGGGTTTCATCCAATCCAGTACTTCTGTTGGGGTTCTCCTGTCCTGTTTGCAAAGAAGGCAGACGATAACCTTACTCTATGTGTGGATTATCGGAAGCTGAACCGGTTGACGATCAAGAATCGATATCCCTTGCCTAGGATTGATGATCTCTTTGATCATCATAGAGTAGCCTGGGTGTTCTCAAAGATTTACATGAGGTCCAGTTATCATCAGTTTCGTGTTAGACCATCTGATATACCTCTCACAGCTTTCTGGAGTAGGTATAGTCTATACGAGTATATGGTTATGTCATTTGGTCTCACGAACACGCCAGCAGTCTTCATGGAACTATTGATCCGAGTGTTCCATCCATACTTGGACTCTTTCATGGTGGTCTTCGTGGATGATATCATGGTGTAATATCACACTCTACATGACCATGCTACCCATATTGAGATCATTTTGAGTACACTAAGGGAGCATCAGTTATATTATAATCTCTCAAAATACTCCTTTTGGATGGATCAGATTCACTTCTTGAGTTATATTATCTCAGAGGCAGGAGTATCAATAGACCTAGAGAAAGTAAGAGCGGTAGATTTTTGAAAGCATCCATAGAACACCTTTGAGGTTTAGAGTTTTATAGGGTGGGATGGATACTACAGACGTTTCATATAAAACTTTTCACGCTTAGAAGTACTGCTCACGAGGCTGACTAAAAAGAGTGTGAAGTTCATGTGGTCATATTCTTGTGAGTAAGCCTTTCAAGAGATGAAAGGGAGGTTTACTTCAGCACTAATATTAGTATTTCTAGATTTGAGAATGATCTATACTATGTATTTTGATGGTTTAGGTATTGAGTTAGGATTTGTGCTTATACAGGGTGATGGAGTCGTGGCGTACGGGTCTCAGCAGTTGAGGCTACATGAGAGGAATTACCGGACACATGATCTGGAGTTGGAATCAGTTTTTCACATCCTATGATGTTGGAGACATTATCTTCTAGGAGAGCTCTTTGTGGTTTTCACCAACCGCAAGAGTCTCAAGTACATATTCACTCAGCGTGATCTAAATTTTATATAGCGTAGGTTCGTTGAGTACCTACAGTCCTTTGACATTGAGCTTGCTTATATGCCTATGAAGGTCAATGGCGTGGCTAATGCGATAAGCAGGAGGACTTAGATACAAGTAGTTCAGGAGGCCAATAGTGAGTGGAAGCTTATGGATCTATTCTCTGAGATGCATTTGGAGGTGCATAACAGACTAGGGAATACTTTTCTATCTCTTGTAGTTGTTACCTCTACACTTCTTGATCAAGTATGAATGAGGAAGCTATTATATTTTGAAGGCCTAGTCATATAGGAAAGTGTTTCAAGAGAGGAACCTATTCATGGGTAGACCATACGCAAGGATGAGATCTTGCATTTCTAGGGATGTGTATGGGGACCATCAGATATATGTGAGGCGCTGATGCAGGATTTCTATTCCTTAGTTTGGGCAGTTCATGCTGGTGTCACCAAGATGTATTGTGATCTACACCACCAGTATTGGTGGCCAAGTATGAAGAGGGTTGATTTTGGTTTTGTCATGAGGTGTTATACTTGTTAGCAGGTGAAGACAGAGCATCAGCGACCAGCAGGGCTTCTACAACAATTACCCATTCCCAGGTAGAAGTGGAATGAGGTCATGATGGATTTACTGATAGTGTTATCGTGGTCACTATGTGGGAATGATGCAGTATGTGTGGTCATTGACATACTTACGAAGTTCTCTTACTTCATGCCGATCAAGGATACATTCAGTGTTGATGAGCTGTGGCAGTTGTACATCTGGGAGATTGTACGTCTGCATGGAGTTAGACACTCCATTATTTCTGACACGGATGCACGTTTTACTTCTCGGGTCTGGCAGAGGCTTCAGAAAGGTTTTTCCACATAGGTACTTTTGAGTACACCTTACCATCCCCAGACAGATGGCCAGTCTAAGCGTATGATTCAAGTGCTTGGGGATATGCTCTGAGCATGCATTCTGGATTTTAGAATTTCTTGGGAGAAGCATATACCTCTTGTGGAGTATTCCTACAACAATTGTTTTCATGAAACTATTTAGATGGCACCAAATGGGGATTTGTATGTTAAACCATGTTGATCAGCTTTATGTTGGCTGGAGGCAGGAGAGGTAGCTTTGTTGGGACCTCATCCTGTTTAGGAGATCACAAAGATGATTGAGTTGATTCGGAAGATGATGGCTACTAAGCCGTCTCCACATAAGTCTTTTGTCGATCAGTGGAGAAAACCTCTCAAGTTCGAGGTTGTGGATCAGGTTTTCCTATGTGTCACACCGAGGTTGGGACATAAGAGGATTTAGAGACAGGGTAAGCTTTCACTGAGGTACATCAGGCCATTTGAGGTGTTGGAGAGAGTTGGGCCGGTTTCCTATTAGTTGCAGTTACCTCAGAGGTACCAGTATATGCATGATGTTTTCCACGTTTCGTAGCTTAGATGTTTCTTCTTAGACCCGTCTCATGTTTTCCATCCTGAGGAGGTTGAGTTGGAAGTGGATTCATCATTCTAGGAGCATCCTATCCGGATTATTGATTGCATTACACTGGTTCTCTGTGGCCAGTCTGTTCCCTTGTAATGTGTGTTGTGGCAGCACGGGTGGGTGCAAGATGAGATATGGGAGGGGGAGTCCAATGTATGAGAACAGTGGCCAGAACTGTTTGGGTTTCTTCTTCTATGTCGCGGTAGGAAAATTTGGGGATGAATTTTTTTAAGGGGGGGAAGTTTTAAGAACTCAGACCTTCTTTTTAGGTATATTTTTCTTGTTTCCTCAAGTTTATGAGAAATGTGGAGTTTCTAGATATTTCTTAAGTACACTCCGTGCACTTTATGAGTACACGCCGTGTACTTGGTTACCACGAGTAGCCATGTGCTGTCCATGTAGCGGCCTTGCACACGACCATGTGTGATGACCTAGAGGGTGCCTAATGAGTGGTACAGAAATAGCACGTACACACTGTGTACTCAAAAAGTACACATTGTGTACTTTGAGTTTTTCATTAAACGCACCAGGGATGCGTCTGACGGATAGAACACACCTCCTCTAGGTTTCATTCATCTGAGAGGACTGAGCAACTGCGGATCTTCGATGAGCCCCTAAGCCTCCATCCACCCTCCAATTTGAACACCGTTGATTGCGTTGGAATAGTAATGGTGAGTTCTCTCTTCTTCTAGAACCTCATTTAATGATTTATCTACTTTTCCAATTTATCATGGGTTGAACGTTTTAGAATATTTCTTAGATATATGACGTTCGAAGGAAATTCAAGCTTCAAGGATCACATATAGCGATCTCTTAACCCCGAAAAAGGTGTTTTGTGCCTTTATGTTTAATGTATTTGTGTTTTATGAGAAAATATGCCCAATACCCAAGAATGGGGTATTATGCATTTACCGTTTTATCCCTTTTGTTTCTCTGTTATGCTCGTATGCTTGATTTGACGATATTGTTTGTGAATAGGGTGAATTGTTGTGCTTTGGATGTGATGCCCATACATGTTTTTCCTGTTTTGACCTTTGGGTCTAGTTTCCTATTAGGCTACTATTTACTTTCCCATTCCTAGTATTGTAGGATGGTGTGACTATTCTTTGGTAATGATGTTGAGCTATAGAATGCTAGACAAGTAGTTCATGAGGTTTACCTTGGCCGTTACGTGCTGCTGCACTTTCTTGACTTACACAGATCCATGAGAACCTAGTGTATAGTCCATAGGGAGAATTGACATTGAGGGTTTCTCCATAGTCTCTTTATAATTATAAGATGTGAGGCCACATGGAGAATTGAGGATTATTTCTTCCCCATAGTGTGTATAGTTCCTTGACGTAGACCACATGGGGAATTGATATTGAGTGCTTCCCTAGAGAGCCTTTTGTATGATATGAGACTATAGGGGGAATTGACATTGAGTGTTTCCCTAAAGAGTCTATACATTAGATGAACTAGAGGTGTGAGACTATGTGTGCTTTCCAGAGGGTTTCTTGTACTTGTTGTGTTAAACCATAGGGGTTACTTTGTGAGTACTTCCCAGAGGGTTACCTGTTGTGTTAGCTACATGCTTAGCTGGGGCTTTGTATTGAAACTGTGGACTGTATTTTTCTACTGAGTGCTTCCTATTTAGTGGTTTCGGTACTTTTACCTTGCCATATATTCACTGACTGTTAGGAACAGATCTTCAGGTGGTTTCCTACTGAGATTTAGTCCCACACCCTATTTGGGTCATGCTTTTGGGTTGAAAAATATTATATTGATGCAGGTATAGACAAGGGAAAACACCCTTCGACTTCAAGTACCTGATTTCATTGGAGCTAGTGAGCATGGGACCAAGCCGAGTCTTGAAATTCTGAGGATTTTCTTATCTATTTTCCTTTTTTTCATTGGTTTAGTACTGTATTTAGTATTGTGACTTGTTGAGATGCCTTCCTAGACATATATGTATCATGCATCATTCATATATATGTGTGTGTGCTCCAGTTTATTATTTATTGACTACCATTATTTACATTTTTATGGATTATTCCTACGCTCTCTATTTATATTTGTTTTACTTCCACTGTGTTACTCTGCCATTGAGGGTATAGTTTCCCCACTATCACACCCAAGGCCCTCACTGCTAGTCAGCAACCTTTGGTGTTTGGGGAAATACTCTTGAGGCCATATGACCAATAGAGTATGGGGAAACTCTGGGTGGATTCTGGAACTGGGACGTTACAAACATGATGATAAATATCATGGATCATATACCTTATTTCTAAGTATTCCAACAAGTAATAGATAAACACAAAAAATAAAATGGAATGATGAAACCATTATCTATATGATCATGTGAATGGCTGAATATCGCTATGAATTTAATGACCAATCAAAAAAGAGAGTTTAAAATACATAATTAAAACATAGTATTCATGGATATATTTAGAAATTCAATATACTTAATCAATATTTGAGAGTGTATATTACTCAAATAACATGAATGTTTATCCAAAAATGAAGTGTCTAGGATACATAGATTGCAGCTCTCAATTTTGTATTATCGAGATCCAAGGATCACATTATTTATCTAGAGTATTTTTTTCAATAATTTTACAAAGAGATATGATATAAAAAACATGTAATCCCTAAATATATTATCAATATGAAATATCAATTTTTAAAATATATGATATGATAAGAACTTTACAAATGGAATTTAAGATACATTGGAAAAACCTACCCCTTTAGATGGGTTATCATGTTATATAAATTTTCACTCAAGCATATATATAGAACAATTTATTCCATTATTTATGAATATATATAGAACTCCCACATATGGGGATGATGTTTGATAGAGGATGCTATCAAAACACAATCATATTCATGAAATGAAAAAAAATGTCCGAACCATTCATAAATATAACAATTCTTAAAATAGTTGATAGAATAGATTTGAAAATAATTGTTCATAATATATAGAGATTGATGTTTGTGAAAATTTACTGATTCGAATATATCTTTTTAAAAGGTTAATTATACTTGGAAAATAGGGAAAGCTATGTCCCATATATAATGATCCATTTGTTATTATCGATTGAGTAGCGACTATATATTTTCTCTAAAAACATACACCAATCTTACACCAGGTACATGAAGTGTTTCATTTATCCATTTAAATGATGTGTATACTAGATCCATCACATTTAGATAACTATGATTTAATGAAATTGGAACATTATCCATATTGTTAGGAAAATCAGGTGGAGGTATTTTGTCAATGAAAAAATGTGATGTGAAAAAAGGCAATCCAACTGTTCAATGTTATATAAAAATAATAGGATTGAGGAATCTTCTTGGGAACTAAATTATGTATGTAAGAAAGTACTCTCAATCTATTTTAGTTGGATAATAAAATTTCTATTTAAAATTTCATTAGTGGGTGGGATGTAACACCACATGATTTTAGTATTTATTTTTTTGTTAAATAAATACTCTCTTGTATAGATTATTTCATATAAAAAAACTAAAATGAAAAATGAAACATTTTATTGATAAAAAATAACAATAAAATAAGGAATATAATATATTATTTGAATGAAATCTGAAACAATACTATTAAATATAGAATAAATTGTCCGGTAATAAAATACCATGAAAAAATTTAAATCCCCATTTTTAAACATTATAAAATCTTCAGTTATGTAAAGAATTGACATTGAGGATATTTTTAGGTTTATATTTTTAGATAATTAGTCCATAAATTTTATGTAACATTTAATTATATTACAACGTATACAAGACTACATGATATTCATTTTTTCATAATATATAAAAATTTAAAATAGAACATGAATTATTTTTCATGATAAAAACCTTCTTAACATTAATCATGAAATATTCCTTTCTTGTACCCATCCTTATCAACTTTGAAATACATTCTAAAAAAGTGGAATGAGCACAAAAATATTATTAAGGGATATAAAATAATAAATGAAACTGTTAGTCCGTGAATATTTTTAACTCATGAAAACATTTTCACAAAATCATAATTTTAAACCATAAAACAAAAACCCCTTAGCTTACCACATGAAATCATAATATTCCAATAAAATTCATAGAGATCACAAATCATAATGGTATCTTGAGGAATCCATAACAATATTACATTTTATCTTTCATGATTACATATTGAGTAATCATCATTGTTATATTTTTAATACCCATAATAGTATATTCCCAAAATATCATAGGGTAAATAAAAATGTTTAAATCTTTCTCAATACCCAATAAATTATAGAGATATCATGAGCTGACACACCCTTAGTTATTCATTGAACGAACAATATACCTAAATAATTCCCAATAACCATAACATAATCGTAACACATAAAAAATAATAGACAAAAATAAAATTTCTACATTGAAATCTTAATATAACATTTCAAGATATTGATAAAATAAATCTATTCTAAAACACATTTTCAATACCAAAACATCTGTAATAAGAAAATAGTATTTATTTTTCAATTAAAAACATTATTCCTTGTAGAGGAATCCAAATACCAATTAATGGTTATGGCAGAGGAAATGTTGTTATCAGTGTATACATTAAAAAACTCATTCAATCAGTTAGAAAAGATAATCATTTAAAAATAATCATTTTAAATTTTTTTTAATGAAATTGAAATTTAAATGTCTAGATTATACTCTATAAAAACAATAAGGTGGTTTATAACATGAAGATATGCCTCAATTAAATAAGATATAGACGAAGTCCCTTACCTTGAGTTTGACTTGTCTTGTATGTTATTTACCTTCACGAATAATAAAATTAGTTTTATTTATACTTTATTCAGATCATTTTTCAAGTTTATTATTCATTTTATATCCATTATTACTTTTTTATTAAAGTTATATAATTATTTAAGTTCACATTGGGCATTTAATCGATATTCGGTACTTGAGTAAAAAATGAACATGGTATGATGACAATAGTCTATGTGATAAAAAATAAACCATCTCTATAAAAATATTAATGAAATTATTATCATATTATATGTAAAATATTTTTTTAAGTCAAACAATAATGTGTTGTTATAAAAAATGAACAACGTTAAAATCCTGGAGACGGAAGGCTGTATGTACGCATGGATAACATGTATCATTTTTCATTGATCATTATGGAAATAAGGTATATATATTTTGGTATTTACAGAATGATAATAACATAATAAATATCATATTAATAATTTAAATATACTTTAATATATCATAAAATTTATGTAGTGAATAAAAATGATCCAAATCGCTTCGTGGAGGTGATAGTTCACACGTACGCATGAACGATGTTATATTTTTTTATGCATAGAAAGTAAGAAAATAATTGATATATTATTAAACTAAAAAGATTAATATGTCATTAATATTACATATTAACATCAATTCCATCTTTATAACTAGTCTTCTGAGATGGTAATGAAAAATAAACTATATCGTTTCACAAGGCGGTAGTCCGCGGAACAAATGAACGAAATCTTCATTTCTATCTGATGAAGTTGTAGATAGACTTGGGTGATGATATTAACATAATTCAATCTCCATATATTTAGGATACTGGATTTATTATTTCATCATGGTTGGAGGAAATGTTAATGAAGTGTAAGAAGAAATAAAATAGAAATACTTAAACAAAATGATACCTCATCTTCAGTTGATCACCTTTGAAAAACATCATAGCACCTCTAAAGAGGGTGTTCTTCCTAAAATAAGTCCCCAAGAATGTGCTGAGGTATTTTTGTATGGGGTTTTGGAAGATATTGTCCAAAAAATATGGTTCTTTAATTGTGGGTGATATAGGAGAGTTGTATATTTTTATAGGATTGGAGAGTGGCAGCCTTGAAAACTCTTAAAATACTAAATTAATATATATTAATATTTAAATAAAATTGACTCAAACACGAGTTATGAAGAATATAATATGATATGGCTCTAAATAAACTCATAAAATAATTTATATACATGTATTCATTACATTTTAATCCATATCTTTTTGGTTTATCATTAATTAATCTATTTTAATTTTAAGTGTGATAACAAAAATTTCTCTAGTTAGAGGATATAAATTTTACTTATATTGGGTAAATATCCCATAAATGGAAAATTTATGAACTTTTTCACCTTATCATAGTCACTTTTTAATTTAAAAATATTTTTATGATATTTAAATAATTTAATAAAATATTTTTTTATAAAATATAAATAGTGTCAATCCAAAAACTTTTCATTTCATTGAACTTAAATAAAATCCAAAAAGAGACATAAATTTAAATAACAATTTAATAGACTTTTAATATGTCATATACACCTACAAAAATTATGGAGTACCCTAATTAATTCTAATTATATATATTTTAGTAAATTTCATATCATTTATTTGATATTTCTACTAATATAATAATTATTATATCACTATTGTGTCAGTTTTTATGGTAAATATTTGATCTATAAAAATCCTAACTAAATTAACAATTATACAGATAATTTTGTTATATTTCTGGAGAATATTTATCATTTAAGGTATATAATATTTATTACTATATTAAAATTTTTATACATATGAGAAATAAGAGGGTGACATGTTGTCACTTTCTTTTGATTTAATAATGTTTATATCACTTTTATTGAATAATGTACATTAAATTAGTAAATTCTGATCCTTAGGTGTTATGGGTCGACTTTTATTCATCCAACATAATTTTGGTAGGTTTTAGGGTAATTTTATTATCCTTATCATGTTATTTATTTCCCAAAATACATGATTTACCTTTAATTGTGGTAAATAAGAATTACCGAAATTACTATTCATAAAATCCCAAAAAAGTAACATATTTACATAATTTTGAACCATTAATTCTAAATGTGGAATCCATTTTTCAAAATTTAAAACATATAATTTCCAGTAATTAATTTAATATTAATCCTCATTGAGAAAACGAACAAACAAGTTTGTAAATGTAATAACCATGAAAAGATTGACATGTGTTTATATCTAATTTAAAAGTGAAATTACATAAAATGAAAAATATTTGTTTAAATAATAAATAGTCAATCTTATTAAAAATTAAAACCAAGTAAAATTATACCCAAACTAAATAAATAAATTAGTCAAATAAACATTTTTTAATTAAAATGAAGTAATTTTCACTATTCAATAAGAAATGAATATTATGCTAAAAATACCAAAAAAACTAAACTTTTATGGCCCACTTCCAAATAATATGTTTATGGTTTATTATAGAATTTTGAAAATTGAAAAAATATTTATTTAAAATGGGTTCACCTTTAAAATAGGGTAAAATTCTTTTTTTGAAAAATACTCATTTTTTGGGTAAAATTAAATTTTTTCTTATATTAGGTCAAGAAAATACATAGGAAAATTTTTCAACATTTTATTGAATTTTTATTTCATTAATATAATCTAGAAATACTAATTTTATTATTTTATATACCCAATTTGTCACATTTAATTAGTTTTTCAGAAAAAGACATCACTTATATTCAATTGGTTTTTATATAATTTTATAATTAATTTGGAATCCAATGAATATAAACTTGTGTAAAAAATATTTTAAAAGTTCATTTATTTATTTTCATTCCAACCATTATAATGGCTATGTGGTAACTATCATATTAAATATTAATATTAAGTTGTTCAATTAAGTATAAAGTGGTGTATAATATATGCTATCAAACATTGTGTTTACATTTAAAAACTCTAGATGTTACACATAAAATATTTTCCACCTTGGTTTTCAATCGATGATTATCACCCTAACTAAAACTATGAATTTAAATAAATGAATTTGAAATATATTTTATATGTTGATAGAGAAGTAAATGAATACGATTGGTGGTTTTTATAATGAATATAAGGCTATATATATTAATATATATGGTCATTGGCATATATGTTCATTGGGATGATATGTTCATTTGGATTATAAAGACATTGGAATTATATAAAAAATATAATTATATTTATAATTATATAATAACTAGATATATATATAATAAATAATATAAATATTTAAAATGTGATCACTATTAAAAAACTACTGAATTAACACATATAAATAGATATAAATAAATAATTAATTCCATGAACAAAGGAGAACCAATGGGTTATATTATATGATTTATTCCTTATGAGGCTCATTTGATGATCTTGGAAAGAAGGTATCATTAATAAGGTTTTCATTAAACTAATACCGAACCGAATTTCAATACTCATGACGGGAGATAAATTTTATATGAGGGAAGTTAATGCTCGGGAAAATTGCTATGAAATTCAGGCTAGAAAAATAAGCACTCACAATTGCAACAACTACATATCTTAAACATAGGTAATATTGAATATACTATTTTTTACATGTAAGAATTTGGAATATTCATTGGAAAATTTTTGGAGCCCAGTACTAAGACTGTGATTCTATGTCACGGTAAGCCAAAGATAAATTTTATAATTATTTTTTTATTATTTATATCACGTAGGCTCATTTTTTTGGAGGTAATGTAATAACTCTTGAAATGAGTTTATATAAGAAATATAAGACCACTGTTTAATTTGATGTGTGGGGTTTACCCTATTCATGAACTAAATCTTATCAAAATCATATGTTTTGATAAGGTATTCATTAGTTGGATTGTTTAATTAAAATAAAAAATATATTATCTATCTAATTTGTTAAATGAACTTACTAAATCATCTATAAATAATCAATTATGATAGTTTTTCAAGTGTTATCTATATAAATATTTCTAGATCTATGAGGAGTAGGAGTTCATTCTTCATTGGTAGATCAACATCAAATAATAAATGATGATCATATCAAGGATAATCATGAGATAAATGAAAAACATAGTGGGTTAATCACTTTCATCACGGGTATATGTTTTATTCAGCAATGATTAATCCATAATCTATATAAGAATTTTCATTTTTATTTATCAATATTTTGATAAAAATATTGAGGATATATTTTATCTACTTTTCATATATGATAATTGTTCTTCTCCTGAGCACCACTATTTATTGATTATATTGATCAAGTGTAGTTTTTAAATTTTTGTATATGTTATAAACTCCCTTATATAATATTATTCAAATAAATCATTGAAAATTATGGTTTACAGTTTTCTTTTTCTTTTCCCAGTTATTTTTATCACATTCTTCACTATTGGCCAATTGGGCTATAGTTAGACTTTTTTGAGGCGGGTTTGAGAAGGATTAAAACATATCATTCATTGATGTAGCATAAAATACATGTTGATAAATATTTTGTGGGCGTTTTTATAAATTAGGGGGATCATTTTTTGTTAATGGATCGAGAGTGGTACCATGTTTGTGGGTTCAAGATCGAGGATATGATAAATTTTCAAAAAGATGAATGTTTATTAGAGGTTGTTTGGGATCAGATCGGTGATCCTGTTTTTCCGGATCAACATGTGGAGATGACTAATCTAATAACCGATGAAAAATATTAATAAAAAAGTATTAACTATGTAATAAATTTATTTGAAATATTAATGCTAAAGGAACGATATATGGATATGGTTCATAAATATATTATTAATGATCCTTCGTTTATTATACAAGAGGTTTGGTAATATATGACCAATAAGGGATTAATAGAAAGGGATTTATTAAAAATTACATTCCATGAGACAAATTTCATGTTGTGCACTATTTTTTATTTAATAAAGTTCTGTTACATTTTCCATTAATTTTATAATAAATTTATAAGGTTAATACCTGACATTTACAAGTATTTTTTATGATCCTTGTTTGATAATATGTTCAATTAGTCACTACTAAAACTATAATGGTTTCCAAAGACTCTAACTACTTTCCTTGAGTAAATATGTTCTTTTATGTTTATATTATTAAAACGTATGATTTTTTAATTTTATTCTTTGTTTTTTGGTAAATTAAATTTCTATTAAATATCACTCTTCATTGATATATTTGTTTCCTTATAAAAATTTAGAATTTTAAATAATAATTCTCTTACTTTTTAATTTTTATTTTTCTACCTGTATAAATTATTAATTTCCATAACTTTATTCCTATATTATTTTTAATTATGTTAATGGATCATCTTATATACTCTATATAGTTATCATTATTTATTTTAAAAAGATATATTTAACTTTATTATCTATGTCTTGGGTTTCCATAAAACTACCCAAAAATATATGAAAAAAATTTGGCATTCATTTTGTCAATTTTTTCTTCTCCAATACACGTTTTTAACTTGAATTTTATTTGTTTTTATATTTCTATAATTTGAGATTCTTTAGAAAATATGTTTTAAAAAATTATTCTTGTTTACACCTCGAAAATAATATTTGATAGTGACTTGTAACTTCTTATTTTTATGAAAATGTTTTATCAAAATTATTGAATATCTTTTTTTCTGAAATTTTATTATATATATCAAAAACTATATATCCTTTTGGGTAACATTTATGACCCAATCTAAGTGATCATATGATTTTATTCTTTTGTGGGATTTATTTTTGGTATTAACTAATCTAACTCTTTATTTCATTTTATATGATACAATTTAAAAATGTAATAAATACCATCTTCATTCCAAGGGTTATTCATGATGTGTTGTTTGATAGATTTAATGTGTTAAAAATGTTTGTAGACTATCCTTATGTGATGGGTGGGTTCCTAGATATTCATCTTATTGTATTGGTTAATATTTAATATCATATTAGATAATTATGTGGTGTGATTCGTGATTCTTGATCCACTATGGTATGCAAGATGTTATAGACAACCCACAATTTTATTGGATTTAGGATATTGGTTCCTAATATACTATGTTATGGTTTTTAGGTTTTTATATATTATATAATATGTTATGGGATAAAATATTTTGATTCAAGGTCCATTTTCTTCGGATTTATATATTTTTTGTTTAATATAAATTTATATGTTATGCCCCATTATAATGCTATGCTGCATGGCTCATAATTACTATAAATTGTTTCTGTACTATTAATCCATGGAATATGTTTGATCATTTTTGGTTACATGTCATTATTTCAGGATTTCTAGAAAACACTTATGGTCCCATGTTATTTTTATTTAGATATATATTCCTTTATCATGTTTTATCACATGTATATCATCTAAATCCTTTGTTACTAATTGATATGCTTTCCCTTTATAAGAATTTTAGTGTTCTAATTTTTTGTTTTCGATTTTCACCTGGAAATAATTGGGGGATTATGATTATATGGGAGTCATACAATAATATTTTTGGGATATGTTGATGACTGAATCTGTAAAAATATTATGTTGTTAATAACCCATGAAATTAATCCCTTGGATTCTTGGATTGTGTGATCATTTGTGAGATAAAATTTTATAATTAAGGATTTGATATAACATATATGTTTTTTATGAATGTTAATGTCCTAAAACCTCTTATTTTGTTCTATTTTATGGTTGTGGTGTTTTTTGTGATTGGAAAAGGAAATATTATGAGTTTAGATAAAGAGGTGGAAGTAGATCCAATCATCAATCTCAACAATCCCCATTAACACTATTATGGAAAACCCCATTAATATTCCATAAATATATGATGAAAATAAAAAATAGGGTTTGGTGAAAATATCCATCTAAGAATTGTTAAAACTTTGTGAAATGTGACATATTTAAATATTTTGTGGAATAATCCATCTGCACATAAGGGGTCCATGATCTATAGCCCCATTGCGATCCCATGTATAGTAAGATTCATTTAAATAAATGGTAACATGAGATTAGTATCATATAGGTACTAGTGGTTATTTAAATGTGTATTTTCATTTAGAAAGTATACATTATTCTAATAGGGGACCTCACACAAAACATTAATCTATGAAACCATATTTTTTAGAGTAAGTCCCTGTAGAGTTCAAATCTAGTCTTATAACTATATGAGGTACTACACTTCTTTCATCAACAATATCCATTTATTTATTTGATCCAAGTTCCTCACAAACATTTATATGTAATCAAATAATATAATTTCTAAATCTATCAGCATAACCAACACCATATGTGATGGATATATCAACACCTCTTTTAAAAAAGGTGTGTGATTTTCATTTTCATTATTATCATATCTTTATTTATGATTTTGAATTAACCTAGGGTTTCCTTATTCTGGAAATAAATGTTTTTTAAATTTTACTCATGATATATTTGATGGTAAAATTCAAATATTGTATTGATTTCTACCATTGAACAATATAATTTCTCTCTTATTATGGGATTTATCATGTATTTCATGGGGTGTGAGACCCAACATCAAGTCAATCTTGACCCAATCTCTCAAAAAACAGAGATTTGTCATGTTATATATATATATATATATATATATATTCTCTTGGATACTGATTAATAATGTTATAGAAATGAATTTTCCTCCATAATATGGGATTTCCCTATGGAGTATCATGAAATTCATTCTTACTTTCTACTAGGGAGTGTTGTTTATTTTTTATGTATATAAAATTCCATTGATGAAAAATATATGTTTTTAGTTATATTGATTGGAACAAAAGAAGTTAAAGGGGTTGAAAACCAATCTAAATGAACTTAATTTTTAAGGGTTTATACATCACAATTGTTGTCTATGGGAAGATTTTTTATATATTAGATAAAATTTGAGAAATTCATTCTCATTAACATTAATTACATTGATCTTATTATAGTGAACATAAATAATATTTTCTAGTAGCCTCAAATATATTACATCTTTAATCAGAAAAAATGGTATGTTTTGAAGATTAATATACAATTAGGGTACTATTATCTCATTGTCAAATATTCAAATAAAACCTATTATAAATTTCATAGTAGTTAATAACACTTTTAGTGTATTGTAATATCTATTTCCATAATAAATTCTATTATGATATTTAGGGAATTTATGAATTTTATTTTAAAACAATTACATTATTCACCTATCATTGTTTTTTGTACGGTAATATATTTTACATTAAATTCTAGTAGGATTATGGAAATCACCCTATAATTATTATGGGTATCATTTGAGACCAAAACCTTAATATGAAACATTAATATATTCACTTCTGGAATTTTGAAGTGGTGTTATGTGGATATGTGGGTTCTGAATAAGGAATTATAGTAGGTAAGGATATTTTGGATCCTATCATGTCATGGTAAGTGATAAATATTTTCATTAAGAGGTATAAATTATTGGATTTAATGGGTAAAATCCAATTTTTTGTAAAGTATTTCAGTAATACTTCATCAAATTTGAAGACACTCACATAAAAAGGGATAAACTGTCAATTGAGTCACAAATATCCTAACTAACTTGATGAGTTAAAATATATGTTGACATTTGATCTTGTTTTAGTTCGTCACGATCCTATTGAAGTTGTTTAGTTTATTTTGATACATATTGAAGCATATGAGAGTTGTGATTAGGTATTGAAGTCTCGTGAAGACTTATACCTCTCTCTAATTTTTAACATATGAAAAAACGATCTGATATATGTCCTTTGAGATAAGAATTGTTATGAAAATCCGTATAAAACTAGAGACATTTTATTTTTACTGGGAATTGTATCTACTATATATATTAATCATGGATTTCCATCAGCCACGTGTCCATCTCAAGTTCATCCACATCATTTCTCCCTAACGTGTCAGACCTCCAGTTATCCACGTTTCCCCAACATGCAATATCACATTTCTTCTACCCATCCATCTCCCGCTCCCACTGAGGTTATTAAGGGTCGCGACCTAGATTAACCTCGACCCCCACCTCCGTCGTCCTCCCTCTCCCTCTTCCAGTCAACCCGTAGTCCGTAGCCCTCCATCTCCAACCTTTTCCTTATCTCGGTTTAATCTATACTCTCTACGGTTTTCAATCTTCCATTCAATGTTGAGATTCTGCTTTTTCTAACCTAGGGTTCCCAGAAATTTCAAACACCAGTGTCATCCTCTCCCGCTCCAGCTGAGGGTATCACGCCTCTCTATCCACGACTCTCCAACAATGCCTACCTCCACTTCCAGCTCTGATATTCCTCCGTATCAATTTCCATCCTCTTCCCCAACCCCCCCCCCCATCCTCGACTCCTCATCTTGAAACTGTCGCTCTCCCCGAATCCCTCTGCAACCCCTCTCCACCTCCCCCTCCATCATCTTCCTCAATACCTGCTCATGGTCACTCCCCTCGTATCTCCTATCATACAAGTGTGGAGCTGAACAATTTTAACATTCAAACCTGGATCTAGTAGCACCTACCATGCTTGGGGAAGATTACAAGGTAATATTGTTCCTAAGTTAATATATCCTTTTTATAGTTTTTTATTTCTTCCCATATTTCAATTCTCAGTGAAGGCGATGGATCCTCTCTCTCCTCAATTGTTCTATCCACGCTTCCCCTCCTTCCAGAGTCGCTTCCAGTCTTGGAGGTCTCTGGCTGCTGTATGACAATGCTATGAGAAATGCAGTGTGTTGAGGCTCACCATATATTAGTATTTTGTGAATGATTCTGAAGGGTTTTGTGACCAGTAACTGAATATACAGTGATCGGTTGTGGCTCGTTTCCATGGAAGATAATCGATTCCCAACTCTCCATAGAGGGAAGTGCCGAAGAGTTTCTACATCCCATCATTTATACCTATTGATCTCAAGGTATGATGGTGTCTCCAAATATTTTTTTGAGAGGGGGCCCATATGATGATTTGAATTGGGGCTGCTCTGGCTACTGTATTTTTTTCTCTTTACCGTGGCATCCAAATTACCTTTCAGCCTTTCGGTCTATGGGCTTTACTAAAATTAAATGACTTGAATTTTATGAACAAGGTAGTGCATTTTTTTAGCTGTATATCTGGATCCATCATGAATAAAATAGGTTTTATCCAGCTATATTGTTTGGTTTCATATGTTAACATATCATTTGTTATGATTTCATGGTATTGAAATATCTCTTGTGTGTCATTAACAATTTAAAATTTCAGATTTCAATATTCATTAATATCTATTCTTATTTTTTAACATTACTGTGTCTGCAAAAAATATGTAATATTTTTTTGAAGATGAAGAATTATTACAAGGTGACAACATAATGGTGTTTCTCCAAACATATTATCTTTTATCATGGCGTTCAAATTTACTTTTTTTCCATACTGCTTGACTCTTACTAGAATTAAGTAACATGATTTTTCTAATCACGGTTGTCCATTTATTATCTATGATGAAAAACATATAACATGATTTTGAAGATGAAGATTAAATAAAATGTGATATCATTATTGGTAAACATTATACAACAACAATTCACTGTCAGTGAATGATAAAGTTCTATAAATACAGTCATAAATATTCATGGTGGAAAATTTGACACACTTTTTATCATTATCTTTTGAAATGTCTCGTTTTATAGTTTGTTAAATCCATTTTCATATATTATTGTTATCATCAGTTTTATATCAGTGTAATAAACATGGTTTTTTCATTTTTACATGAAATATTTTTCTATTGGGGTTTTTATTTTAAATAGTTATTGTGTCTTTATATTATTTGAGTGAACAGTTTCTATTTCTTCTATATACTTATAATTTCCATGTACCAAATATTCTATTCATTATTTTGATTATTTTCTATTCAAAATTTGTTATTTTAGTGAAATATATTATGGTTTTACTATAATAAATTACTTTTTTAATGTAATATTTTATTTTAAATGTATGTTGATCAGAATATCAATCATCCATTTGATTTATGTTTTCATTCATGTATTTCAATTCTTCATTTTGAAAATAAAGATTTATACCATCATATTTTTTAACATGTTTTGGTAAATTTACTACTATTAAAAAACATATCCTTATGCGCAACACAGCCTTATATTTACAAACATGTTGTTATATTTTCTTTGCTTCATTCATGGAGGACTTGAGTTCGCTTCGAAAAGAGGATATTCTTATGGGAAGGTGTTGTTTCAGATGAAGTTGGTACATGATGATTCCACAGGGACTTTTGTCGATTCATACTGTTATTGGATGGGTACGTGCTTGAATTCATCTTTTTCTACCTTGTCTCTCTCAATTTCTTCAATCTTGTCTATGTATTTTCTAATTTCTGAAAATGGATTTCATGGGAGCATGATATGTGTTGATGTTTGTGAACTATCACAACATTTTAAAATCATTACGCTATCATTCTTGATGAAATCATGAAACATGGTGTACTTTCTGGAGGTATGCACTTTTATAACAATTTAAATGTCTTAGATGTCTTGTATAAATTGTTATTCTCAAAATTAATTAACTTTTATTATAATTGTTATACATTAAATTTGTAATTTTTTGATTTTTTTGTAAAAATATTTTTGAATGTGTTGGAATATCATGATGATGATGATTTAAAACTCTCAATGTCCCCCCTGAGGTGTGGGTTTCTATCGTCTCCCTAAAAATAGTACTTCTCATCCATGGTTGTATCTCTCACAGTCTCGTTGAACCTCACCATCTTCTACTAGACCATGGCTGGCTGTTCAGGATGGAGTCAATCTCCTCGTACTCAAGTTAGAGGGGTGCCTTTCGAGAGGTCACCTCTCCTTCCACGTCGCAGTCTATGTCGAACCATCACAACCCTAGCTGGATCGAATGTGGACGACTCCATGCCGTTTGAGATGTCGGTGGAGAGAACTCTGATGTTTCTTGAGGTTTCTAATGGATCATAATTCGATGACATACTTCTCACCCAGAACTCAATGTTTCCCAACTGCAAGAATGACCCAGACACCATTGCTCATGTGACCCTTATAAACAACAACATCTATTTTATTCGGTTATCTTCTATATTTTCAGAAAATCATTATTTGATGCGCATTATACCAAATGAAATATTATTCCTGATCTCTACTTTCATTCTACATTGCATGATTATTAAAACGGTGTCCAATGAATTTACATGTCTTTGTGAATCAGGTATCTTTATAAACATCTCCAGTTTATCATTGTTATGGTATCAAAGATTCAAGGTAATTGTTTCTCTTTATTATTTGTATTTCCATTTTAATAATGTTTCAATTATGTTTTTTTGACATCAATATTTTTTTGATATATTATTTTGCTGCATCTTCAAGGAAATTAGTGTTTCATGTACTTTTTGGTAAATATATTTAATTTAACTATTTTTTACATGAAGTACTATTTATAAGGGAGATATGATTTTATCAGATTCATCAAGTTGGTGAAGCAAGCATGCCTATACATTCATCTCAAAATCGGGCCTTATGTATGTGGTGAGTAGAATCTACAATATATACTAATCATGGAGTTTTGTCAGCCATATGTTTTATATGGAAAGGAAGTTTCATGTTATTATTTTTTTCAATGTTTGTAGGATTTTATGGGATGGGATTAATTTTCAAAAGAGGGAAGCCGTTTTTAACATATATATTTTTTAGGTACATGTGAAATTACAGGTTGTAAAACATGGTTTTTTGGGTGAAGGGGGATTTGTGGCATTCAAAATGATGCAACCAAGAGCTTGAATTGGGGGGAAGGTAAGGTATGTCAAACTAAGGATATGGCTTAATAGAATTCTTCCATTGAATGGTTGATTTAAAATGTGGAGTTTTGTTACTTAACTGGTCAGATGTGTGATGGTTGGACGATTATGGTTTGGTGGTGCTGGGTTCAACGCATCTTTTGGGGTCGGGTCTTCAAGTGAAGCAGAGGATAAGGTACAAAAAACATTGTTGGTTGTTAAATTATATTGTTAGAAGTTTCCAAAGATTGATCAATCAAGATATCCTCATCAAACCCAACATTAAGGAATGTTACTTCTTTGTAGAGTCATTAGCTTCTTAAGGTACTCTTTCAAATAATTATATCATTTATGATGAAATATGGTCCTCACCAGTTGATTGTATGTTCTTTTGTGAAGGTGTATGCTTTAGGGATCCACTATTTATAGCCTCCATGATTTTGGATCCTATACATTTCATTTTAAATAAAAAGAGAATGATCATGTGTCCAAGTGTCACCTATATAGAATTCCCATTCATTATTAATGATTTGTTGATTAGGTTTTTGGTTTACATGTGCTCTTCTCATTTAAAATGAGAACCTATTTAAGAATAACTCAACCATATTTTCAGATATAATTCCTTTTTACATGTGCTCTGCTCATTTTGTTATGTTACCTTTTATCAAATATGTTTCTTCCAGATTTCTTTTTTATATAAATTTTTAACAATTTCTTATGGATTTACAGTGTGATGATGTGATATATTCTCTTGCAGTTTAAGATGAGGTCAGTGGATTTTAATATTGGCCAAATATTGAAACATGGAGTTGGTATATCTTTCCTAGTTTTTTTTCTTAGTTCATATTATTACATAAAGAAGAAATGAAAATGTGTTTTGTTAAAAACATTCCAGTAGTTTATAATATTTTTATTAAACTAGCACATAACCCATGTGTTTTTGTAAGTCTCCCAGTCATCAAAGTTCTACAACAATAATCTGTGAAGTTTTTCGACTTGAATTCCATCATATGACTACCATTATAAAATTCAATGACTCTCTGCAATAAGTTTACATGAAACCTTCCCAACAACCCTTTATCATTTTGTAGGTTAAAGGAATTTAATGAACTAGAAAATGTTTAAAATTTGTTGATATTACTTAAGTGTTCAACCAATTTTTAGGACTTATATGATTACTTTGGTTTGCGTTAGCTGGCTGGGAGTCCTCATTTTCCAGATTCCATTACTGCTTCGCTCATCATCATTAATCCTTGTATAATATCTTCTTCTCTTGAGATTGGGCGATGGAGACTAGGAATTGTTTTTGTTCATAACATAACATTAATCTGGATAACAAATCGCTGCAATAGGAGATCATTAAATATATAATTTCAGATGTTGTACATGGAAAGGAAGGTTTGTGCTAATATATTCTCCACTATTTGTATGATTTTATGGGAAGGATGCAATTGGTAAAGGAAGGTCAGCCCTATATCACATCTATTTTTCCATGTACATGTGAAATTACAGGTTGTATAACATGGGTTTCCAATGGAAGGGGTACACTTGGTTGTGGCCTTCAAAATGATGCAACCAAGAGCTTGAATTGGGAGGAAGGTAAGGTTTGTAAAACATGTGATATGGATTTGATGGAATGCGCCCATTGAAGGAGTGCTTTAAAATGTGAACTATTTTACCCTAGATGGATAGATGTGTGATGGTAGGACAACTATGTCTCTGTGGTGATGGGGTTCAACTCATCTATTGGTATCAGGTCTTCTCTTGAAGCAGAAGAGAGGATTCAAAAAACATTGTCGGTGGTTAACATATATTTTTAAAGGGTTATAAGGATTGATCAATCAAGATATCCTCATCAAACACACTGAGATGAAAGTTAACTTCATTGCAGATGCATTAGCTTCTCAAGGTACACTATCCAATAATTATATCATTTAAGATTAAATATGGTCCTTGATGGTAGTATGTTTTTTTGGTAAGGGAGACACCTTGGGGATCCACTATTTCTAGCCTCCATGATTTCGGGGCCTGTATTGTTCAGTTTTAATAAAAAGATAATGTTCATGTGTTCAAGTGTCACCTATATATTTTTTCCATTCATTATTAAATGTTTTATATGAGATTGTGTCTTTTATATTTTCTCTGCTCATTTAAAAGTAGAACATATTTATGAATAACTCAACCATGTTTTAAGATGTAATTCCATTTTTATACACATTTTTATGTTACCTTTCATCCAAAACCATCTCTTCCATATTTATTATACTACTATTTCCCAATTTTCTATACATTGTGTTTTTAATGACTATAATGAATTTCCTCGCATACTTTAAGCAAAGGAAATGGTCAAAACAGCAGAATCCATTATTGCTATCATGAAACTGTACATGATAAAAAATATCTAATCTATAACTAAATCAATAATTTAGTTACTCTTTCTTCTAAAATTTTATAAATATTAATCTCTTATTAAAAGAAAAACCATTAATGTATGACGTCGTGAAATAGCACGGGAGAGTACTATTTATTTACATTGATGGCACGATTCCAATTAACATTTTATCTTTAATGGTTTTGAATATGATATTTCAGTTATGGGTGGAGTATCTAAAAACATTTGATTTCAATATTTAACAAATAGATGAAGATGAAAACATCGTCTCTGATTATTTTAGCATGAATATTTCATAATATTTTTTTCCATATAGTGATGAATGTATTTTAAAATACATCTTTTCTTGAATTCACATCATAGTGAAGAAAGAAATGTATTTTAATTTTTATCTATTTTTCATATCACGTCTTCTATTCGTTATATTATCCATCAATATCAACTAGAATATAATAAATGTAATTGAATGAGATGGAACATAAATCAAGCATATAACTCTAATGAATGGTCACTCTTGTAAAGACCCCGACCCTAGTATCTCATTGTCGGTGCCATTTTTAGTTACATTGCAACATTACACAAGAGATAACATCCCAAGAGAACAAATAATTTAGTATATTTTGAAATCTTATTCCATAAAAAAAATACATTACAACTTTAAAGAAAAAAATATAGAAAATCCATTGGGAATAGAAATAAACTCTTAGATTATCCCCATAAGTCATTAATAATACACATCTTCGCTTCCTAGGGAAAAAATAAAACACTAGAAAGGGGTGATATCAGATACTCAATTAAGGTAATAAATAAAATGGAAGCAATCATAAATAATAAGTTGTGGTGTAAAACTAATAACACATGCTATAAAATCATAATATTGAGCATAATATTAATTGAATGAAAATTGATTAAAAATAACATAAATAATTATATGATAAAGAAACATAACCATAGAGATTATTAAAGTTGAATAAGCACATGAATAATGAAACATAATGATGGAATGCATAATGTCACACATCATAAACATATCGGTGAGGCCTCAATAAAGGAATATGAAAACAATGGCCCTGGCACAATCCATATATGAAAATTCATGGGCAAGGCCATAGCCAAGTATATATCTGTTTTTTCTCATGAGAGCTACTAATGAATAGAGGGTCTATAGATGTCCCCTCCAATCAAATACTAATTCCAATTCGTTCCACATATGAATTTTTTGTATCATAAACAACAAATACCAAATAAATTTAAATTACATTCCCCATCCGGTAATCATAATCACAATGAATTCTGATTAATTTGATGAATATTATCAAGATTTCACATGTATAGTCAAACATATCATAAATCATTTAATTAAATATGGTATATTATAATTAGATGATTTAAATTTCTATAAGAAAAAATATTAAATAGAGGTGTTGAATAATATTAAAATAATATAATGAAATCCTCAATGAATTTTTAAAATAAATGCCATTGTTTACTTTGTAAAGAAGGGTTCATTTAGATAAATCATTTTTTATTTTTCCATATTATTTTTATAAAACTAGAAATGAACAAATATATTTTTTCATTTAAAAAGTAGTAATTTTAAAAAATTAATGGTGTCTTAAAACATATTATGGATGGTACTTGAAAATGAGTATGAAATCAGGAAGTTCCCTATTAATTGGTATTTCTTATTGGGAATAATTGAGAAAGGAACCTTGCAAAACATGTATTTCAATATAAAAGAAAGATGGAATTTTCTATATATTAGAATTTGAAATAAACAAAAATAATTTAGAATAATTATATATAAATAATTAAGTATTAAATTTGGGTAAGGGGAGATAAAGCATAACCCAAATTGAAAATGATGGTTTTGGAAGAAACCCTTACCTTATTTCTGAAAGAATTATACACTTGCATTTAATTTAATATATTATGAAATTAGATTCATTAATAATTTATTTTATAACTTATAAAAATTTTATTTCATTTCGTATAATTTTATTATATTTATTTATGGTCTTTTTAATGATTTATAAAATTAAATTTTTTCATTTGAGAAAGTTCCTTTCATTGGTTTTCTAGATCTGATTACTTTTATACACATATGGAAGATCATGTTAAATTAAACGAGTTTTCCAGAATTAGAATTATATGTTATTAGTGATAATATTTAATATGAAATGTTTATATAATTCATTTAATTATTTGTGGTGAGTATGAATCATTAGATAATATGTTAATGATAATCGAATAGATTATTTTTGAGGTTTTTTTATCATCTAAAACTAGTTTGGATTAATTAATTAGTATTATGTATATATATATTGGTTCTAGAAGATCTAATAAGATATAATAAATACATTATAATATTTTTTATCCATATAAATTTTTTTATTACCATCCATGAAGGTGATATTTAAAAAATAAAAACACATCATTCCCAAAGGCGGTAAATCGGCACCTCCCAGAGGATGTTTTCATCATTAAAATACAAAGGAATGTTAAAGATAACTAATGGTAGATTTTCCATTGAAAAAAATAAAAATATCGAATAGAAAATATTCTAGAGGTATCATTTCAATTTGGACAGGGGATGTGAGGGTAGGATAAAAAAATACATGAAATTGAATCAAAATTAAATAAAAGAAAGCAAATTTTACCTCTTGAATTGATCTCCATCAAGACCACCTTATAGAAATTTGAAATGGTCGTTCAGGGGAGAAAAAAAGATTATAAAATATGGTAGAGGTTTGGGAGAGGAAATGGGAAGAATATACGAATAATTCCGTTGTTTTTTGGTGGAGAGGATAAGGGGTGGAGAGAAGTGTTATTTATAGTGTAGGAGATGGGTTTTTTTGAATATTTTATTCATTTGATTATTATGTTGGCTAAAGAATATGAGTATTTTGAGAATTATCAATAAATGGATTAAAAATAAGGATGGATCATTAATAATTTTGGGATTACATCATCCATACATCATATATGAAATAATAAATCAATTATTTATTAATCACAATAAGTTACTGTATTTCACTACGCAACAAAATGGCAATTATTTAAAAAAAAAATAAAAACATTAAACCTAACCAAATTTTGACATTTATAATTAATAAATGAATTTATTTCATGAAAATAATTTTCTTAATATAATAAATTTAATTTTTAAATAAAAACATTATCAATTAAAAAAATACTGATTTTCATACTATAACCGATTTTATTGCAGTTTTGAAAAATAGTTATGTTCCCATAAATTTATCTTATAATTATAAGAATAAAATATATTAATTAATGAATATATTTTATGAAAATAAATATTATTTTATATGATTTTATTATTTATTAAAGTATAAATAAACATTTACTCTTCATAAAAAATGAAAACTCTGAATTTATTATTTTCACAACATTTAATTTTTTTACAAAGATATAAATATATCACATTTTAATGTATAAGAAACCCAAATTTTATTTATATATTCATAGGTGACATTAATATTCTATTGGTCAAATTAATATTCCTAAAGTTCACAATATAATTCTAATGGTTATAGTTTATAGTATATTAAAATTTTAAACTCAGTGTCTTGTAAAGCATAAACTATCGAATATATTAAATTAAAAAAATACCAATAAATTTTGATGTGTTACATTATCCAATCCAAAAAATTCACCATCAAAATTTCTATAACGTTACATGAAAAAAAATATTTGTGTAGTTCTTTATCAAAAATTCATCTTCCATGTCACCTCTTCAATTATATGCTTTTTCTAATGTGGCTTTATTATCTCAGTTGTCCAATTCCTCAAAAACTATTATCTAGTGTCCATAATCTGGATAGGCACCTCACAGTAGGATAAATAATGTTCCAATTCAATTATTTCAGAATTGAGGTCATGCATTGGTTATATAATTTACTTCCTTAACTTTTTTTAAAGGTTGGGGCTGAAGCCTCATTTTATTATTAAAGCAAAGAAAAGACCTCTTTAACTGGGTAGAGGGAGACCCAACACATATCCCGAAGGCCCAGTGGGAATTTAGCCCATTACATGACCCGTAGTCCCATTTTTTTGGCCCAAAGCCCATTCTGTGAATAGTACTGCTACAGTACCCGCATTGCTACAGTCCTGCACAGTACCCGCCACTGCTACAGTGCTCTGCCGCTGCTCCATAAGATTTTGGACTATAATATAATTTTCACCAAAATCATTCAAATATTTTTGTGTACAACATCTCTTTCCATAAAATACTTTATATGGTTCCCATTGAATATTTGAGAGGAAAATATTATTGTAGGAAAACCCTAGAAAGGGTAAATACTGATCTCACATACCATTAAAGCCCGGTGAGAACAATATTAACATGTCTTATAAAGCTTGTATCATCCTTTCTGAATTCCCTTTATTTTGAGGGTTATAAGAAATGGTCAAATAATGCTCAGTAGCCAATGATTTCAATATATTATTGTAGAATTTAATGTAAATCATGGATAACATTTAGAAAAAATTGAATGAAGAGCCCCCTGATGTCCTAAAAAATCATTAATATGGGGTATTGCAAGGAATTCTAGTGAAAAATCCATTCTTATAGAGAATAAATGCATAGATTTGGTTTTTTGATCAACAATTACCCAAATTTCATCATTATTTGTTGGATTTTTTCACAATCTAGTGAGAAAATCCATTGTCGTATCATCCCACTTCCATGAAAGAATAGAAATAGGTTGCATGACTCCACTGGGATGTTTCCTTTCAACCTTCACTAATTTATAGACTAAAAATCATGATACATAATTTAAAATTTAATTATTCATATTATCCCACTAGAAATGTTCCTTAAAATATCTACACATCTTAGTGATTCCAAGGTTTATAGGGAAATTAGAGCTATGGGAATCATCCAATAACTACCTTTTTAACATAGTTAGGGAGGTAACATAAATCCTCTTCCAAAATTTCAGAATTCCATCATCATACAAAAATTCATCCATCTTTCCATTATTTAAACATTAATTTTCATTTTAAGATTCTCTTCATCATACTGAGAATCATTTCAAAAAATGATTTTTGGGAAACTAATTGAAAAGATAATGATGTTTCTTCTTCCTTGATAATTACCATATACTTATTTATAGTATCCATATACATAATATCCTTGTCAATCATTATCATTGAGTATTTAGAGCCATTTAATTTTCCTCATATTGTGTTATTTCTATGAGAAGATATATTTCAATCTCTTTTAATCTAAATATATCTCACATATTTAACCACAGAGATAGTGTATCAATATCTTCAAAGAAAATATAATAGATTATAGTTAAGTATCCTATGTTATATTGTTCTTTTCATTAATTTTTATCTTCTGTGATCCATATTCAAAAACTCTATAATTTTGTATATGGACTCAACCATGTCCTTTCATTGATGATTTACTATAAATCAAAAATCAAGAATTTCCCAATGGTATAATCAAGATAAAAGAATTAAATACACTTTTGTTCTATTATTCAAAACATCATTTATATTTTTTTTACCATATGAACTTATCACCTTTACAAGTATTCTTGGTTAATGGGTTAGCTAGTCTGGAAAAATTCAAAACGAAATGTCGATAGTAACCTTTTAAACTAATGAAACTACATACCTTAGTTATGTTAATTGGTGTAGGGAATTCGTGTAGTACCATTTTTATTAGATCCACTAAGATTCCATCCCTAGAAAAAATATATCCATGAAAAGATAATGTTTTATGAATGAATTTACACATAATAAACTTTTTATATAACTATTTTTTTAGTGTTTTCAGAACAACTCACATGTGTTTGTCATGGTCCTTATAGATTTTGGAATATATGAAGATATCATCAATAAATACCATAAAAACAAAAATATATTCCTTAAAAACTTCATTCTATAGATCCATAAATACATAGGGTGAAATAGTTGTCAAAATGAAATTATTGTAAACTTGAAATATCGATACCATGTTCAGAATGTTGTCTTTGGAATATCATCCTTCTATACACAAAATTGATGATATACAGATTAAAGGTCAATCTTTGAAAAATACTAATCTTAATTAAGTGGATCAAATAAATCATCAATGGGAGGTAGAGTATACTTCTTCTTTATTTCAATAACACTGATTTCTCTATAGTCTATGTATAACCTCTTGGATTCATAATTTTTGTTGACAAAGAGAACATGGGATCCCCATGTAGAAATACTAGGGGGACTAAATTCATTTTTACATTACTCTTCTAGATATTTCTTCAGCTTCACTAATTTAACAGTGGATATTCTATAACGATTCTTTGATATAGTTCTTTCACTGTAAATTAAATCAATAGAGAACTAAACATCCCGCTCTAGAGGATGTCCACATAAATCATATGGAAATAAATCTATGTCATATTTCACAATAGGTACATAATCAATTTGAATAATTATTTCCTCATCCATAGACTTTATTTTATCTTCCTCCCCAAGAATTTCATTTAGAATAGATAAGGGAGGTGGATCAAAATATGAATCAAATGATGATGTATGTCCTCTAAAGATTGAATTTTACATACCTTCATCACCAATAATAATTTCCTTCTCATTGAAATAAATTTTCTGCAATATAATTCGAAATCTAGTCCATACTGAATATTATATAAAACTCAACCATAGTCAAGATTATAAATTCTATAATTAAAGAATATTTATGTGTCAAAATAGGAACTGATCGATACTTCTTTATTGCACTATGGTTTCCAATAAGATTCATTACTGAAAACTCCCTTGTTAAATTGAATTGTAAATACGTAAATTTTTATGAAAATTGGGATGAAATAAAGCAATGTAATGATCCAAAATAAAATAATTTTTTAGAAACAATTAGGGTGATCATTAAATTACATTCCACCACATCATTAGAAACTTCAAACTTATCTATTGTGATCATAGAAGCTTGTCCTAGATCTAGTGGCCTTTTCTAAGGAAACGTTCCTTGACGCCTCATACTCTCATTTTAATAGTATCCAATATCCATAAAACTATACATTGAAAATTAGTAGATTTATTCTTTACCGTGTAATCGATATCATGATTGAATTTCTCACCACACATGTAGAAAGCTCCTTTTCTATTTAATCTGGAATCATAGTGTTTCCTTCCACATGTATCAAAAATTAGAAAATTTAATTTCTTATTCATCCAATAATACATACATAGTTATACCAACCTCTTCATCACTTATTAACCTTAAATTCATAAGAAATATTGACTTTTTTCTATGTCTTGATTGCACATTAAAATATATGTTCGTATGATGAGAATTTTCAGGTAACAAGTTCATTTCAGAGGAATGGTTTTAACCCACAGTAGAATCAATCAATAATAATAATTAGATTTCACACATAATTCTCAACAAGAATTTTTAACCATATCAGTGGGATTTAAACTTATAAAAATTATCATCCTCCATTTTACTCAGATTTAGGAATTTCATATCCATTTCTGCTCACTGTTCCTGAGGAAAATAGTTTTCCCAGAAATATTCCATTAAATCCTTCAATTCTATGTTTTCAATTTATTCCTCCACCTTTTTGTTTCTAATCAATGAAGAAAATTAATTATCATCTATGGAGAGATAATAAATTTCAAGGATAACATTATGCCTTTCATTACTTCCCAAGGTTATAAATGTCTTCTCTATGGAATTTATCCACTACTAACCTACAAATGGGTTTATTGTCTCATTTAATGATGGGGGTTGTTGTCTCATGAAGCGGTCTATCATTGTTCCTGCATATTTTTTATGATGTTTCTCCATATAAATAGAGCAATTATTCATAACCTAAGTCAGTTGTACAAGAATATTTATATGTTTTTGAAATAAAATTAATGCTCCATCCCCAAAATTAGTAACATTAATTACAGGGAAATGCCAACATGGAATATATACGTTGAAATGGTTTCAATTTTTTCCATTAGGTTCCATTTAAAACTAGTGGAATACACTAAATTATGTTATGAATCATAATTCATTATTTTTAAAATAGAAAAAAATTTAATATAAAAGGTAAATTTTGCAAATCTAATATCATAATCAAATACAAGGTTTCGTTGGGAATATGTTTACTTTTAAATCTTTAATTATAGTTTGTAACAAAATGTGAATTAACTTATGCATATCCCCTAGGAGTGTTAAACCATATAAAAAATAATTTTCATTTTCATGTATCATGTGACTCCATGTAATTCCCAATGAAAATTGTCATATTTTTTACCCTATAGGTACATCTGTTCCAAATCTAAATCCACTTATAGTATCCAAAAATAGATGTCATTCTAGGAAGAACCCTATTATATCTACCTTATAAAAACAGAATAATTTTCTTCTATTATTATCCAAAAATTATATCTTAGGGTTTTGATCACCAATATTTGTTTTTGAAATCTATTTTTCAAGGTATATAGTAAACATTCTCTAATAAAAACACTAATGACCTCGACCGAGGCAGCTAAGAGGAAGTTCCCTATTTAATTACATTTATACTATGAACAAGGGATCAAATACCAAAGTATTTAATAGTTTAATACATTTGGAATATCTAATATATACATAAGTTTTAAATTAAAATTTTAATTGAAAAAACATAGACACCCCATAGGGGAAGCCAATAATCTCCCAGATTATCCCTACTAGTCATTCATAATACACATATCCTCATCCTGGGGAACAAGAAATACATAAGAAGTGTTTGAGATCAAATGATCAGAAAAGGTAATAAATACAATGTAATATATCCTAAAAAATAATTCCTTATGAGAAACTAAAAACACATTCTATTTAATCATAATCATGAGAATAACATTGTAGGATTGAGAACAGATATAAATTTCTATAAATAATTACCTGAGAATGAAACGTAACAATGTATATTCTACAAGAAAAACAATAAAATGAATAATCAATCATAACTTGGGAATGCCTAATGTTATAAATCTACAACATACCGTAAAATCGTCATCCATGACATATAAAAATAAATTGTTAAGGACTCAACCAAATCCATATCTAAAAATAAATGGGAATGGCCACAACCAAGTCCATTTATACATTGTCTCACGAGAAATACTAATTCATCAAGGGATTATAGGAGGCACCTATTGTCACTTACTATGTTTAATGAATTCCTCATTCAAATGATGTGTACTATAAACAATATATACATACTAATTTTAAATAAAATTCCTTAATCTACAAACATAATCACTAACAATTATGAGTAGTATGGTTAATGGAATAAAAAAATAACATCCATAATCAATCAAATCATAATACATTTAATAAAATATGTTAGATAATAATAATATAAGGGAAATTTTGATAAGGCATGTGATTCAAATTATGTTTTGATATTGGTGAAAATTCCCCAATAAAATCCTGAAGGAATTATTTGTAGAAATGCCATTATAACATTACAAAGAAGGGTTATTTATGAAAAATAATTTTTATTTATAATAATTGTTTTATTAAACCAGAAATTAAAAAATATTGTTTTTCAGGGAAAAATTAATTATTTAAAAAAATGGTATCTTAAAAAATATTAGGGATGTTACTTAGAAATGGGTATGAAATCAGGAAGTTCCCTTTTAATCGGGTTTTCTTTCTAGGAAAAATTGAGAATATAACCTTGTAAAACATGTATTTAACCATAAATGAAATATGAAATGATATGGATATATGATTTTGGAATATATTCATGGAATTTCTACGAATTATATGAAATTAATAAAGAATTAAATTAGGGTAATGAGAGAGAAATCATAACCCAAGAGGAAACTGGAGGTTCAACAATAAACCATTACCATATTTCCAAAACTGTTTTCACCTGTGTTTATTTTCATAGATAATGAAATTAGATTCTTTACTACATTAATTTATATCTTATAAAAAACAATTTTATTTATTATAACTTTATTATTTTCATTAATTATCTCTTTAATGAGTTATAAATTTAAATTTCTGCATCTAAAAGTGTAATTTCCCTTTATTTACATGACAAATTTAGTTTTATACACATATGGAAGATCGTGTACAGTGGAAAAATTTGTATAGAATTTAAAATATGTGTTATTAATGATCTTATATATGATTAAATTCTTATATATGTCATTTGATCATTTGTGGTGAGAAGAAATCATTAGATAAGATATTAGTGATAACTGTTTAGATTATTTGGGTGGTTTTTTCGATCAAACACTCTAGTTTTGCGTCATTAATTAATATTATTTTTATATAATATTTATAGAAAATTAGATAATATAAAATAAATATATTTTAATCTATTTTGAAAATAAAAATGATTTTATGACCAGCCATCAATGAGGAATTGAAAAATGAAAAGTCATCAACAATGAAGACGGTAAATCAGCTTATCACACCCTAAACTTTTAGATTAATTATTCTTTATTATATTAATTATTTTTAGTATTTATTATGGGTAGAGGTACGAAGATGTTCTTTTTTATAAATTTCGGAATCATTTATGTTTATTGGTGCACAGTTATCCCACATGGTTAATTGTAACCGTGTGGTGCCTCTGAAGATGCCCAAGTGGGTCTGATTTATTATGTTAATTATGATTATTACTACTATAATTATTATAATAATTATATTATAATTATACTAATTATTATTGTTATTATTAAAATTGTTTTTATAAAAACCTACGGTTTCCCCCTTTTCTCCTACCCTTAGCACGCAACCCCTCTCCCATACTCTATACCTTTCACGTGACCCCCCTCTGGTCAAGGCCCTCCGATGCACTCCCTTATCTCCAGTGACCTCTCTCTGACCAGTACTCCCTCTAGGAGTTGCACCACCCTTCATATCTCCCTTGCACGATACCCCCTCCCTCGTATGTCGTGATCATGCCCGAACACCCTAGCCGACCCTTCCCAGCGCGACACTTCCTCCATCGTGGCACCCTCATCTGGCGTTTGACCCCCCTCACACCATGGACGACCTCCCCTCTCCCCCATCGAGTAAGAATCCTTCATTTTTAGGGTTCCTATTGTAGGGTTTTACTGTTTGGACAAACCATAACTAGATTGGGGGTTTTTTATTTTTTTCAATTATTGTTGGTTAGGGTTCATTGGGTCCCGTCGTGGTCGATTCTAGCCATCGTCATCAAGGGGAGAAAATTCTCCATGTTTTTCATGTAAATTTATTTTCCATTACTTCTTTTTGGATAAATTTTAATTTAGTGGTTTTGTGATTTTTGAGTTGCTAGTAATTTTTCTAGAGTACATGGATCTTGTTGGTGTAATTTTGATTCATTTCCCATGAGTATTCCTTATGAAAACATTGAGGGATAAATCATAAATATATATAACTTCTTTATACACATTCCCTACATGGAATGTGGAATATTTTTAATGTTTCCAGAGGTATATATATATATGTGTGTGTGGATGTGAAAAAGGGACATTTTGAGAAGTCATCATCAAATGTGACATGTTTGAGGTAGGAACACTTTTCAACCTCCTTTAATTAAATAATTATTGATTTCATGCCTTTCACACTTTTATTTAATACTAGTTATTAATTTATGATTTTTTGAATAAATTCTTATAGTGAAATAGCGTGATTCCCACTTTTTATGTGAATTTCATGAAATTGTTTATGGATTGTACATACCAACTACTTGTCAAAATTCACCTATAGAATTTTTAAATGTGTTTTAGATTTAAAATGGAGATATGGGTTTATTAAATGGGAATCTAAAGTGGTTTTTTGGTTTTTTATGTGGAATGATTGTGGTACATTAAGAAATTTTTTATCATATAATGGTTTGGCATGGCCCGGTTGGCACATTAAAAATCATTTGATCATAAAAAACTCCATGAAATCAGTTTCTTCATTGTATGTGGAAGAAATATGGGATCTTCCTTGTGTTAACAATTAAATTATAAAATTATGGATTAAATTCGAGGGACTTCTACCTTGGGGTGACTCTGGGGTGACCTTGTTGTGTGTGTTGTTTGTGTGTAAAAAATGTACATGTGACTGATGACTCATTTGACAATGTTGAATCACCCATTTTGTGTAGTTTTAATATGGAATCCTAGCATAGAGAGGGAATTATCCATGACTGATTCTTGTACAAGTTTAGATTATGCATTGGAATGTTCCTCAATGCATGGGGATATTTTGTTATTATTTCTATGGGATTGGGTAGCTCGGTCATTCTAGGTACAATAATGATTGAATATTTGGGCATGATGAGGTCATAAGGTATAGAATTACTTCTAGATGAGTCACATGTATAGTATGTTTTGGCTATTCACAAGCTTCTATGTCCTCCCATGTTTCCTGGTACTAAGTTATCTACGACAAATGATTAAAATTCATGTGATGGTTGATTTGTCTGGAGTGAATTTTTTTCCATTTCTTGTGTTTTATGTTTGCCGATCTTGTTTCATTGTGTATTTTGGATTCTATATAAAAGTGATAAAATGGTTTCAAGTGTTTACAAAAAAGTTTCTGAAAATATTTTACACTTCTGTCTCCCATTTTTAGTGTAAAAATCTTCTCCTTTAGAATGGAAATGTCTTCTTATTAAAAAGGGAATATAGTTTTTAAATTTAAAAATGGAAATGGAAAAATATATATTTTAATAAGTATATGTTTAAAAATCTATTTTTATACAATGTATTTCAAAACATGGAATTTTTTGGATTTTTTATTAAAAGGAAATTCATATGCAAAGAGATTGGTTGGGCATGACAATTGAGTTTTAATACTCATGCATATATTTTATATTTGTTTTATATGTGTTTTTTCTTCTTTCATAGATTCGGTCACCATAAGGTGATGTTGGTTTGAGGTCAATGGTTACCCATTGGGTCACATAGAGGATTGTACAGTTTTATTTTCTCACAGCTTCTAGTTTCAGTTTTCATTGTTTAGTTTTTATTTATTTTTTCCATCATTTATGTTCCAAATCATTCCCACCTGTTAAATTATGATCTCCAACACCTGTTACCAGCTATTGGGGATTAGAAACGCTCTTCAGTCTTTTTACAGAGCGACTCGAGTTGCCGATTCAGGGTCAATCCTGGTTGGTTAATGAAAAAATGACATCATAGGTGGATCTTGTTATTTGGGGTGTCTGGTAGCTAGAGATTATGATTTCAAGAGCTCAGAAGGTAGGTAATGGTTTGGTGCCTAATCACCACCACTCATGATGAATTCTGAGTTACCAGGGGTAGTTTGGGAAATTATTCTTTGTCATGATATGGTTTTTTTGGGATTGGGGGATGACAATAGAAGAAATCTAGTGTTATTTTTTGATTTCACATGAATTAGTGACCATTGGATTCCCAGTACACGGTTTAAGTTCCTCATAGTTTTTGATTCTTACTTTGGGAATGACTCACTACTATGTCATTGGGTTAAGCATAACTTCAAGTTTCACATTATGGTGGTTCCTTGTATGTTTGTTTTTGGTTATTTTTTTTACCTGTATGATGAAAATGAATATGGTTTTGGAAAGAGAATTATTTATTTTTTGGGTTTTCAAATTGGTAGAGTGTATTTTAAAATGTAAATGTCTTTTGAAATAGAAAATGGACTCTATAAGTTATTTTGTAATTATTAAATGGGATTTAATGATTTTTTTGTTCAAAACATTAGTGAACACCTGCATTTGACAAGGAAAAGAGATATGTGTCCATTGATGCTCTATATGGAAGGTCACATGTGTGTAGGGTAAGTACAAAAATTTAATGGGGGCACTTATTCATGGATGGTGTAAGTATAATTGGATGAGCACACACGTGACAGTTCATAAGGGGCCATGGATGTGTGTTTGTTATTAATGGTATATCATTTTTTCTAAAGTGATTTTGGAAAGGGTAAAATGGATTCAAAAACATGGTTTTTTTATAATGGGGGTTTCATTTTTTGATAAGTGGTTTTATATTTGGAATGTAGTTTTTAAATGGCGTGGTTTCAAAAATAAAATGTTAACAGTAATTTGAAAATATGTGATTTTGTTTGTGTTGGTATTTTTTGACTTTTATGATTGTTTTTGGGCATAATTTGGCCTTTTATTTGTGTTTTTGTTTGATGTTGGTTCTAGTTTTTGTTTTCTTGTTGTTCAAAGAATGACACCCAAAAAGGTCTCTAATGTTCCCAATGATTCATGCCCATTTTTTGGTCCTTTGAGATGTTGTATGTTCTTCATAGTGGTCGAGGTATGTTTGATGTAGTGATGTGTCTTGAAGTTGTTGAGTGTGTCTTCAGGGTGTTGAGAACTCCAAATTCTATTAGGATTCATGCTATTTTAGGTCTGTTTGAATGTCCATCTTTCGAGTATTGAGATTTATTCTCCCTACCATCATTGAAAGTTGGAATGGAATTGGATGTTTTCAAGTCATTCTTCATGCGATGGTTCATACCTTAAGATGTGAATACAATGAAAAAGTAAGAGCTCATGTGCATTCAACAAGTCCAAAGGATGGTGAAGGAATATGTCGGTAAGTTCAAGGATATGGTTTCCTTTTTTATGGGGTGACGTCGTAGGATCTAATGAAGACATGAATTTCCCTTAGGCATCTTCTCTTAGAGATCAAAGAGCATTTCCACTCTTCTAATGATCATCTTTTAGATAAGAATATAGATGATGTTTACCTAGGTGAGTTGGTTTCTATAGTGTAGGGAGTTAGCAATCTGGGGTATCTAGTTGTGCATGGAGGATCCCCATCTGGTGATTAATGCATCTTAGAGTAACCTATTCCCAAGGATCCATCATCATTGGTTCTACCTACCTTTTCATTAGACCATTTGATTGTGTTCCACCAGTGTGGCCGATTTAGGGCATTTGAAGTCATCTTTTCACATCCCAACGGAGGCATTCCATTGTTGGGGCTATCTAAGTCATCTGGAGAAGTTTTTCAGAATGATTATCCTAAATAATACATTCTAAAAATGGGTTGTCGTACCATAATGTTTGGTAGGAGATGATTTAGACTCAGATCCCCACACATTGTTCTTGTGGTGAAGCTCACACACAGTCTGTGTTTCTAGGGGTATGTGAGAAAATATCCCAGTTCAATATCTTTAGTTTTGGAATAGGGATATTTTATAGATTATTTATTCTTTTTCTCATTCTATAATAATCTCATGCCTCATTTTAATAGTATGATGAACTCACCCTATAGATACACATGTGGTTCCATCTATTTAAAATATGGTTTTTGTATCATTAATATTATTTAAAGGTTATTTGGCCCATGGGTGATTGGTTTTGGTATTAGTGGTATTTTTTTGAGATATATGAATCATGTGTAATCGATGGATAGTGGTTCCAGTTCATTTTTTGGTTTAAATTCATTCTCATGGGGTTTCCCCTTGTGCTGGGGGTTTAGAGGGTGTGTTTAAAATTTCTAATTTTGGTGGTGTGGTTGTTATCCCTTGTTCAGAGGGTTGTTAGTTATTGTAGAATGGACCCTCATCCCGAATTCTCAATATTCTATGTTTCCTTATATTGAGTTCTTAATTTATGTACTCCTTGTGTAGTTTGTGTTGTCAGAGGAAATTGGTTGGAGTTTGTGTTGGGAGTTCCTTGGTTCCCGATTACAGTGAGTCTGTTGTTTTGAAAATATAGAGAGGTCGAGATAGTTTTTTGGGTACCAATTTTCCAGGTCTATCCATTTTAGTATTCTTGTTTATATCTAGGTTAGGTTTTTTGGGATATAATTTATCTATGTTTGTGAAATTTGTATGGTCGGTAGAACTATCTCATATTCTCCCCTCATTCATGGAATTTGGATTCATCATGATCAGTAAGGTGTGAGCAGTGGCCAAAAATGTCACCCAGGGGTTCATTGATTATCTTGGTTATGATCAAGAATGTACATAAATTATGGTTATCCTTTGTATTAGTGACTTTTTGGAGTCATAATGTGTTTTTGGTGGGGATAATTATCACACCCCGGCCATGTAAATTAATTATTTTTAATTATTTTAATTATTTTTAGTCTTTATTTTGTGTTTTTGTAGTAGGTGGTCCATATTTAAAATTCATGAAGAATTTTTTTTAATATTTCATGGTTAGCCCACACTGTTAACAATAATCATTCATTGCCTTTGAAGATTCCAAAGTGGGTCTATGTTTTGGCACGTGACTTTCACACGGTTTATAAAAGCTTGGGAAAATTTTTATGCTAGAATATGTATGTGGGTAGAAACAAGTGGAACAATTTGAGAATAGTTTTCTCATCCATGAGTCTAGCTGTAAGTGAATCATGCGACTACCCAATATTCAAAATAATTAAAAATAAATGAAAAATAAAATGAAAATAAAATAAAATTTGTATAAAATAAAATTAATATAATGTTTAATAATAATAATAATTGTTTTATCAATATATTTATCATTATTATTACTATTATTATGTTTATTATGATTTTTACTGTTATTATAATTATTATCATTGTATTAAAATTATTATTATTGTTATTATGATAATTAAAATTAACCTAATATCATTTTCTTTTTTAGGGACCATATGGGGTTCCCCCTTTTCCCATACACTCACCACATGACCACATCCCCCTACTCTCTACCTATCACCCCCCTCAAGCTGAGGCCCTTACGTTAACTCCATCCTCTCTGGTAACCTTCATTTGGACAGTGCTCTCTCTAATAGCCACACATCCCTTTGACTCTCCTGCACACAACACCCCCTCCCTCGCACTGCCTCCCCATGTACGACTGCCCCGTCCGACCCCCTTCTCGCACGCCACTTCCTCGGAGTACCACCCTTCTTCTACAGCCATCCCACCACATGGAATGGCCGACCTCCCGTATCCCCCCTCCTATATGTATCATTATTTTTTAGGGTTCCTATTGTGGGATTTTATTGTTTGGCAGAACCATAATTTTCGTGGGGTATTTGTTTTGGTCAATTATTGTTGGTTAGGGTTCATTGGGTACTATTGAGGCCGGTTCATCCCATTTTCATCAAAAGAAGTGGATTCACCCTGGTTTTTAGGTAATGGTTTTTTCCATTTCTTCTTTGTGGATAAATTTTTATTTAGGGGTTTTGTTATTTTCTTGTTGTCGAGAATTTTTCTACAGTGTCTGGACCTTGTTGATGTAATTCTGAGTCATCACACTATAGGATCGAAATAATGATGTAGATGCTCAATATACAAGAGGGAGGTGAATTGTACACTTTAAAAATTCATTTAAATAAAGGAAAGATCTAAGTTTAACAAAGTTAAACTAAGAAAATTCACAACAAATCTAACACCAATTGAAAACTTGGAAAAAGGAATGATGTTATAAACTTCAAGTCCTATGTACTTTCTTAAAATTGGAAAGAGGTTCCGAATGTAAGTTCCAGAAGTATGGTTCCAGAAATTGAAACTTAACAAAATATTACAATATGAGATTCTACCTTAAAGCGTATAGAATCTAAATGACACAGAGTAAATGTAAGGAAGTATAAGAAAGTTATACTTTCCTTATAATACAAAATGCATCGGAAATAAACAAGTAGTGAAACTAAAAGTAACAAGATATAATTCTTTTAACCCAAAGAGAAGGGTATCCAACAACTTTGGATTAAGGTCCCTTGATTTATACTTTCATGCAAGTCTATCTTACCCCCAATAGGGTAGGCCCTCGATATGAAGATCAGAGTTTCTGTCTTTCTATCCCCACAAGCCCTCAACTTCAAGGTAGTTGGAAACCTCTGTCTTCCTCAGCAAGGAAGCCCTCGAACTTCAAGGTATTCGGCACCTCTGTTTTTCTATCCCTGGAAGTCCTCGAATGTAATCACCATCATTCGGAGTCGCACAAAGCTTTGAGAGTTAATATGAGCCTATCTCTCTAGAAATCACTTCAACAGAATGTATGCACAATGTCGTAGAAGTTATTCATCAGTCAACATTTCAGCATTGAGCTCTTTCAAATGTGCTCTTATTTATAGGAAAGGTCGGCCTCCTTTCCAACAGTCATATTTTCCTTAAAAATCGGAGGGACCTATACACGTGTAACTTTACCAACGGTTAGATTATAACAGAATAAACGACATTGTTTTATAACAAAACAAGTGAAACAGAAAGTACGACATCGTTTAAAGTGTAACTCAAAAGTTCAGAGTGAAGGTTCGGAGTGTAAACAAAAATAATTTTTAAGAGTCTAAATAAATTCGGAGTGTATAAGACAAATATGACCAGATTCTGTTTAATAGGTGAATACGGAATGAGAATTCAGAATGAGAATTCATCAATAGAATTCATAGTGAGAATTGGTCATCAGAATTCGTAATGAGAATTCATCATCAGAATTCGTAATGAGAATTCGTCATCAGAATTCGTAATGAGAATTTGTCATCATAATTTTTAATGAGAATTCGTATCCAGAATTCGGAGTATAACTTTATCAGAGTTTGTATCCGGAATTCGGAATGAATCTTCATTACAGTTCTCATCTGGAATTCGCTACTTAAAACAAAATGTTTCATATCAAAGTTTCAAATGATTCCGAGAATATAGAAATTAATCCGAAACTTATACTTTAAGAAATATATGAATGAAAATATGATAAGGAAAATTTTCCTTACAAAAGCGATCTTCCTTATAAAAGCGATTTTCTTTATAAAAGTGTTTTTCCTTATAAAATTGTTTTCCCTTATAAAATCAATTTTCCTTAAAAAGTAATTTTCCTTAAAAAAGTAATTTTCCTTAAAGAATGGTGTTTTTGATTTTCAAAACAAGAAGGAATGGAAATGTCATAAGGAAAACCTTATTGACTCAACAGACACATGAAGACTCATTACGCACATGTGTATTGGTAAGGCATATATATATATATATCTATATATATATATTCTCTCTCTTTACATATTCCCTCATGGATCAGAGAATATTTGAAATGCCACTAGGGGTATTTATATATATTTATAAATAAATATGCATGGTCACAAAAAAGGGGCAAGTTGAGAAGTTTTCATCTTAAGCGGCATGTGTGAGATAGGATCCCTTTTAATTGTCCATTACATTAAATAATTAGTAATTTCATTCCTTTATAAATTTTATTTAATATTTGGTAGTATTTTAAGGTATTTTAAATATATGATTATTGTGAAATATATTGATTTCCACTTTTTATATGAATTGCAAGAAATTATTTACTAAATGTGCAAACCAAGTGTTTAGGGAAATTCCCCATTAGCCATCATAAATGGTTTTTAAATTTAAAATGGTGAGTTGGGTTTCTTAAATGGGTTTCTTAGTTGGATTTTTGGTTTTCAAAGTGGTGTGAGTGTGGTTATTTTAGAAATGGTTTTTCATCTGATGGTTGTGGGAGACCCGATTGGAACATTAAAAATAGTTTCATCAGAAACCCATCCTTGAAATGGGTCCCCAACTTGTTTGTTGACGAATTATGCAGTTTCTATGTATTAGGACTCCCCTTGTGAAATGATGGTTTAAAGGTGAGGTACTTGCTTATTAATGTGACTCTAGGGTGACCTTATTGTTTGTGTTGATTTTGTATAATTAATGTGAATGTGACTAAATACATTTTTACATTGCTGTCTAGCCCATTTTTTAGTATTAACATGGGAACCTAGAATAGAGAGAAATTTTTTGGACAACGATTGTTTCAATACTATAGATTTCTCACTTTTTAGTGACCCATAGTAGGGGGATTTTTGTTATTATTACTATGGGATTGGGTCCCTCAGACAGGAATGGTAGGGTGATGATCAGGAGTTAAGGAATTATTATTTCATCAGGTAGGGAATTCATTTAAGATGAGTCACATATGTAGTACGTTCTAGACTATTCATGAGTTCATAGGTTATCCCACTTTACATGTTACTTATTTATCTATAGATTATAATTTGGATTCATGTGCTAGTTGGTTACTCTTATGTGACTTTTTTCAATTTCCCTTGTTGTATGATTATTGATATTGTTTCCTTGAATGGAGTAGATTTTTTATAAAATTGATAAAATGGTTTCTAGTGTTCGAAAAAATGGTTTTGAAAATGTTTTCCACTTCCTTCCTCCCTTTTCTGTGTAAACATTACCTTATTTAAAATTCCAATATCTTCTTTTTTAAAATGGAATCTGGTTTTTAAATTGAAAAAGGGAAATAGATCATGAATTTTTTATGAATAAAATATGTGAAGACCTAGTATTATACTATGTTTTCAAACATTAAATTGATATATATTTCCTTTAAATGAAATGCATATGGGATAGATTGTTTGGGAACGCCTACTGAGTTTTAATACTCATGCCTATAGTTGATATTTTTTTAACTTGGGTCCTTCTTCTTGATTGGATTTGGTCACCATAGTGCGATGTTGATTTGTGGTTGGTAGTGATGAGTAGGGTAAATGTTGGTATGTATAGTTTTATTTTCTTGATATTGGATGTTTTCCTTTTCTTTATTCCGTTTTTATTAATTTATTTTCTCACCATTTATGAACCAAATATTTCCCACCAATATAATCTTGATTCATGAAATTAGTTTCCAACCATTGGGGATTGGGAACACCCTTCATTAATTTTCACGAGTCCACTCGGGTGACCTGTTCTGGGTCGATATAGGTTGGTTTGTGACACAACACCTTACAGATGATGTTTTCATCATTCAAAGAATATTAAATGGACAAGGGTAATTATTGTATATTTTTCATTGATATAATAAAACTATAGTCTATAAATGACACTAAAGTTATCATGTCGTGTTGTATAGGGGAGGTGAGGGAAGGATAAGTAAAAAGCATAAATTGAAGAAAAATTAAAAGAACAAAATGTGATTTTAACTTTTAAATTCCTCTACCTGAGAACTACTTTAAGGGACTTTAAAATGATCTATTTTTGATACTATAAGTACTACAAATTGGAATATATGTTTCAGAGATGAAATGGGTGTAATATCAATAAGCTTCAATGTTTTTTAGGTGCGAGGAGAAGGGGTGGTGAGAGGTGGTATTTATACTGGGGGAGATATGTGTTTTTTGAACAATTTATTCATTTGTTTAATATTTTGGCACAAGACTATCGATATATTGAGAATAATCTATAAATATATTAAAATAATGAAGGAAAGTTTTATATTATGGGATTACATCATCCATACATGATATATGATATTTATTAAATATTGTAAATTACCACATTTCACTATTCACCAAAAATTCAACTATTTTTGAAAAAGACAAAAAATTAATGCTAACCATTATTCAACATTACTATTCAAAAAAAGATACATTTTATGAAAATAATTTTATAAATTTGATAAAATCAATTTTAAATAAAAATATAATTTACTCGAAAAAAACCAATTTTAATATTATATCTGACTATATAACACTTTGAAAAATTATTTATGTATCAAAAAATTATCTTATAAGTATAAGAAAAATATATATTATTTTATGAATTTATTTTATGAAAAAAATATACTAAAAAATTTTCTTAATTATTATATTGTAAAAAACGTGTCCTCATTACAAAAAATACCAACATTTAATTTATCATTTTTGACATTTAATTACTTATTCCACGATATAAATATATCATATTATCATTTATAAGATACCGAAATATTTTTTATACTCTCATTGATGAATTTACTATTCTACTTGTCATACTTATACTTTTAATGGTCACATTACTATTCGATTGTTCATACTTAATATTATACTACAGTTTTTTATGTAGTGTTGTGTGAAGCATAAAATATTGAATATATTAAAATTATAAAGAGGCATAAAATGAAATATCGGTGTGTCACAATGCTCCCTAGAAGGAATAATGTATTTTAGGAATAAATATGTCTCATACCTTTCAATGAGATAATCTATGAGGAATGATTTCAACCACACACTAGAATTACTAAGATGTAATATAAAATGATACATTAATTCTAGTTGTTCAGCATTAGAAGTAACATAGTTTATTATTCATCCTTTTTTATCACCAACAAATATCTTAATAATGTAAATACCACATCCCTAATATCCTTAATCCAACATCTACTTTTTTATATTGGCATAAGATACAAGGTATCTCATCCTTAATAACTAAATAATTTAATAGTCTTTGTAAAATGATACATATGTTAATTTCTAAATCATGTTTAGAAGATTAAATATAAAAAATTATTTTATTTTTGAAAACCATTATTCCACTTACCATTTAATTCATTATCAATAATAAAACGCTTCATAATATCCTAGGGAAAATAATACATATGAAAGGGGTAAGCTCAGATTTAGAGTAATAGTAATAATTCAGGGGATTCTATCATGAATAAATAAGAAAAATAAATATGTAAAAGAAAATAACTAAAATACCAGAAATTTGAATAATAAATTTTTTATAATTAGTTAAGAATAAATTATAATCAAATAAATACATATAAATAATAGCGGGATCTCAAATCTTATCGATGTATATTCTAACTAATTTAATAATCATATGGACATCAATAAATAACCTCATAATGTGGTGATTCATATTTCCAGACATCTAAAACATACTATCAATACCTTTTACAATATTGTTCACATCTATGGGTAAAATCTCATCAAAATTTGGCCAACTGATTTGTCTCCTGAGACATGTCGATGCCTCAACGGTCTATAATAACAGTGCCAAACCCATCACATACTAAGTCAAATGTATTCCATGGAGTGACTTCGACACAAATGTCCTATATCCAATGCCCAACTTATTAATTTTTAACTGGATATAGGATATCAAATACCAATTTTCCATAAAGTTTAGTAGTCTTTGGAAACTACATACATACATGATTCCAATGTTGCAATTGAATACATAAATTAACACAATTTTTTTATAATTTCATTATCCCATATAATATCATTGAATATCCTTCATCCAACACTCCAAGATTCTTAGGAAAGGAAACAAAATATTGGTGAGCCCAACTTCATAGTGAAATTTACATAAATTGGAAGCTATAATGAATAAATAATGAATAATAAGTAAAGAAAATTTTATATTTCCTCATAAATATCTAAACTCAAATTCCATTTAATTAATAGCATGACTATCATGATTAGATAAGGAATGATCATAATGGTAAGGTAAATAAATAAAACTGATTCTACATAATAAATAACTTGAATATCATGATTATATAAGGAATAATTAACGTTGAAAGATAAGAAACAGAAATGACATTCCATTTAATCAATAAAAAGAAAATGAAATACATCTTGAGATAATATAATTACACAAATATCATGGATAATAATAAATGGAATATTGTTTAAATAAACTATTAATTATTGGATGTCATGATTTCATAAATCATGATACCATTATTTTCAAGATCATTCATAAGACATTTTAAAATGAATTGGTTGGTACACACAAGAAAACTCATTTAAAAAAGGTTTTGCAACTTATTCATTTCTAGCGACCTGTTGATGCCTCGAGGGGAAATATATAACCAGGCCCCACCCATAAAATCACTTCAAAATATTTAATCCTATGTTGAATAACTATTTAGTTCATGAATATTATGAATTATAATAAAATATCTAGATTTGGTAATGGATATAGATTTATCAATATTTCTGTAGTTAATCAAATTACTCTATAAGTGAAAACCAAATGTAAAATATGGTATAAAATTTATTAAATAATAATAAATATAATGAATTTTTTTTTATATTGAATAAAAATCTAATTTCTAATTAAAAATTATCCAAACTTATTGATTTTTTTAAGAGAAAGTTAACAATCATAAAATATTGCGAGAATATATAATTATTATAACCTCTTTTGTAACATTTTAATTTTATCCCCTTATATAATAGAAACAAAATGAAATATAAAGTATCATGAATAAATGTTATTTGTGTCAGATACATGACTGGGGATGTTTATAAAACACATAAAATTGAATTGAATCATGATAACATATATGTATAAATGAAATTGAAGTTGAGAATAAATACCTTACAAAGATCACAATGTCAATGTGTGAGTTGTACAATGAATCAATTATGTAAATAAAATTTAAATCCATAAGAAAAAAGTTAAAATAAAACTATATATATTTAAAAATAATTACACACAAAATCGTTGAATAATAAACACCATTTAGATGTAATATAACATAATGAAAATATATTGGGTTATGAAAATTTTTCCAACTAGTTATTTTTCACGTAAAAAAATATTGGGGGAAATAATTCAAATTGAAACATAAAATACTGGGAAATAGTATTTAATAAGGATAATACATGTAAAATGGGTATTATTTTCATCATATATTATAAATTAAGTGCATAACATTACAATATGTCTCAATAAAGGGAAATTGAAGAAAAGCCTCTTACCTTATGCTTCCTTTTGGTTGAACATGAATTATCCTCCTATATAATGTTTTAAAAAATATTATTAATTTATAACAGAAACATATTCATATTTTAAATATCATATTTGATCCTCTTATGACATTTTACAATCCATTTGTTGATAATATTTCATTATTTTCATTGATTTTTGTGTTGATTGCGATGTTTTCTCATTCATATTCTTTCATGAAAGCTTCAGTTCAAGTTCTTTAGAAAAGAAAAAATAAACTATAGAAGTATATTAATGGTATAAATACCATATTTAATAATTATATTCTATTTTAGAATCATTGTTGAAGGTTTTAAATGGAAAATGAATTTCATCAGTTCATTGATATGGTAGGACGTATATATACACAAGCGACGATCTCATTTCATCAACAACTAAATATTTAAGGAATTAGGTGATATATTTAATTTATATAATCAATAAAATTTCATATATATAATATATTTTAATTAAATTCAAACATTATTACTTTATACGTAAATTATCAAGAAAAAATGAATCACATCGCTTCACGAGGCTGGAGTCCGCTGTAAACATGAGCGACAATATAATATTTTAAAAATCATGGAATGTACGAACATACCTATGAAATTATAATTAAATATTTACAATTATAATATAAATATTATATATAGAAAACAAATACATCCTTATATACAACCATGAATGATTGTTATGATAAACTGATTACATCGGTTCGTGAGGCAGTAATCCTTCGTACACATGATCGATATTTTTAATTCCCATTAAACGGAAGAGGATATGGATATGGGTTAAGAATGTAACATACTAACATATCAAAATATGAAAAAAATTATTTATATTATATTAAAATGGTTCAATAGTATTTTAATGAGGTGTTACGAAAAACATATATTTTAGAACATCACCTCTTATTTGGGAAACCATTATAGGTTTTCAAAAAAGGATTTCCATTGATAGATTCATGATAAAACCAAGGAATATAATATTTTATAAGGGTATTAATGAAGTTATTTGGTTATGAATTTCCCATGAAAAATTATTTTGGATGTGTTAAGAGGAGAGGATATGAGGTGGCCTTTTATAGGTGGGGTAGTTGACACACATTGAATATTTGAAATGATAAAGTGATACCCACATTTATCTCATGAAAAAGCCTAAAAAATGGACCATTATAGAATCCCAGTGTTCATATTGTCACATTATTTCCATAAAATTAGTTTTTTTATAAGTTTAAGGTCATTTCTAGAACTTATTATTTTTATTTATCCCCTAGTAAACCAAATTTTACCTCAATAGGTATTATTAATTTTTCACTACTTCCACTATTAATTATGATAAAAAAATATTTTGACATTATTATATAATATCAATTTTTATTACTAATACTATGAAATCAATTTGGAACAATTATAATCATCAAATTGGTAGAATTTTATTTAATTTTAATCTCATAGATGTATAAAAAACAGTTTTCCAAAGAAAATCATTCACGAGTTTAAAATGTTTTTATATAAGAATTAAATATGAAATTTATTAAATAACATAAATCAGTTATATATTAATATAACTGATTTTATATTACTCTAAAACCAATTAGAAATATAATTTAAACACATAAATAATATAAATGAAAAAATAGTTTTCTTTATAAATCATTATTTTCACTATTTATCAAAAAATTAATATTTTCAAAAAATTATAAACAATTATGAAAAATATAACATTTACATGTTTATTTCAAAACATTATATTATTGTTTCAATTAAATAAGGATAATCGGTAAAATATTCATTTCAAATTAGTTGTGAAAACCATGACTAAACCGCCTTTAAGGGAAATACATTTTTCCAAGAAACACTTCATTTACTTTCAAATAATTATTATTTTATTACTAATGAAACATTTAATAGTATGAGAATATTTATATTCATGATATAACTTTTAAAAATGGGAATTATATACACCACATAAAAGAGTATGTGGTTAATATGGCGTTTTCTCAAGAGAGTAAAAGTGAGATGAGAAAGCCATACCCCACATTTAACTTTTATAGTATCTATCATATACTCTTGTATAATAAATATAGGATTATTATAAATCAATTAAATGACCAAAATAATATATCTCAAAACATATTTTATTTACCTATAGTATTTATATTCTCCCACTTAATAATAATAATTTGTTAAAACCAATGTTTTGTGTGATAATTAAATAGCTTTTCATGTATGTTTTTGTTCTGTAATTTTAGTCCATTTACATTAATCATGGGTAAATAATCTACAGAATGTAAAAAATGATATAAATATAATATATATTCATTATTTATGAATTTATATTAATCTATAGAAATATAGAGATATAAAATGGATTACCTCAGTCATGGAGATGATAGGCCATACGTACATATTAATATTGTTTCAATTTTTGTCAAAGGATAAAAAGAATCAAAAATAAATATTATAAAATACTTAAATAATTATTAATATTTTTTATAGATAATTTAATTTAATCAACTCCTACCTTATTTCCATATATGTAAAATTGAAATGAAAATCATTTTAGGTTGCAACATGGAGGTGGTAGAGCACACTTGCAGACATGTGAAGTTATTATTTACTAATGTGTTGGAATATAATAATATAAATATGATATTAAATTTAAATATTTTTTTTACTTCATAAATATCACATATATTTCATTAAAATTATCCTTACTAATTTACATATAAATTATAAAAGGAAGACAAATCACATCACTTCTGGAGGTGGTAGTCCGTCATACACACGATCGAGGATTTCGTTTTCAATTTTTGGAATGTAGAGATGGATATAGGATATTAAATTAACATAATAAGATATAATTATATATAATATAATATTATTGTTATACTATTATGATTGAATGAGAATTTTAATAGTTTAAATAATAAATAAAACAAATATACAAGTTAATAATTTTACCTCTTCCATGGAGAAAACTTTTAAGTTTATACATAAAGCCTTCATAGATTGTGTTTATGATAAAAATAACCTCTATAATATTAGAAGATGGGTTAGAAAGGTATTTGGATATGGATTTTCCAATCTAAAGGGCTTTTGAAGTGTGAGAAATATAGGATAGGGGTGTCCTTTTGTATGTAGGGGATAGGACACTCATCATATTTTTTAAAATCAAACATGTTAATCATGTTTTTATCAAGAGAAAATCCTAAAAAATGTATCATTATCAAACCATATATGTGATAAGGTCAAAACATGTAAATATAATGGATTTAAAAATGAGTTAAGTTATTTATAATCCTTATATTATTAGTTTAACAACCTATTAAAACACTTTTTATGTTACCCACGGTAATTAATTTTTACAATATTCACTATTTATTATGGTAAAACTGGTTTTGACCTTATTAGATAATATAAAGTAAACCTATTAAAAATATAGTGTAATGTCATGACCAGGTATCCACAAAATGGTTCCCTAAGCTAGCAAGTCACATAGACTCAAGTATGCCTCATAGTACATATGATTCTGTAGACTATCAGTGAGTGTGTAAGGTGGTAAAGTGGGGATGCTATACATACAACTCCCTATGATTTTGTAAAATATTTCTTTTCAAATTAATTTTTTCTTTTTAAAATTACAAATTTTATGAAAATTGAATATAGATAGTGTTATATGAAAAATATAAGAATAGATTTACTTTAATGCAACACCAAGTATATCTTATACTACAAAAACCAATTAGATTATATTTTTTTTCATAGAACACAGTATTTGGATTTCATTACACACAAAACTGAGTTCCTTCAATATCTTGTGTTACATGAAATGTTGAGTTTTATTAAGGTCAAATATACTATTAAATTTTTTACTAAAATATTATTATAGTTACAACCTATTTTTTGGAATTGAAGATACAAATAAGAGGAATTTTTTTTGAAAATATAATCTATAAATGTATATAAAATGATTCATTTTGATATCAATTTGTTAAATGTGAAAGTAAGAACTAATTTTTAATGAAGAACTACATTTTTAAGAAAACTGTTTCTAGGTGTATAAAACCCATTTTATCTCAATAAATTAAATAATAAATTATTAATAATTATTTTAATAAATATTATATATTATATATTCAATATTTTTTGACATTGTTCTAATATATTTTATAGGTATAAGATAAGAATAAATCAAATTTAATGACTAACAAATTTATATTTCAAAACATAATTTTACATCCTTATAATGTAGAATCCACTTTAAATATAAGATTCAAACTTTTATAATTTTAATTTTACAAAATAAACACTATTTATTAACGAAGAATATAAAAATTTACTTTTGGTGAATTTTTGGTATTTTATAAGACATTTTATTTTTGATGAATAGAAAAGAACACTAATCTATAATTTCATACATCTTTTTCATCTAAATAATTTACTTTTTTAAATTACATTAAAAAATTTAATTAATATATATTTATATCAACTATAAATATATTAATACGATTTGGGTCATTTAATCAATTTTCATTTATATTTTATAAAAAACCTATTCAAACTTTTGAACATTTTTAATTTAAATACATGTTGTTTCATCCCATCTGTGGGATTATTTTTAATTTAATTTCAACATCATATGAGTGTTTAATTTTAAAAAATTGGTTACATAAATGTATTGATCATAAAGGTATAATTTCCAAGATGATTAAATTTTGTTCTGGCCAAAAATATTAGTGAATTTAATTGAAATTATTCACAACGATTAAATTAAAAAGTCATTCACTTTATAGTTACATTTTAATATAAGTAAAAATATATACTTGAGACATTTACAAAAGTCTTTTATGGAAATATTTATATGATATCCAAATTTTTCTTGAAACATTACCATTATTTGAGAAACATGATATACGGGAAACCTATCAATATTGTTTACCTTTTTATATTTACAATAATGAAAACCCTCATATACTACAAGAAGGTACTCACTCTTACACTTATTCACAACTATAAAGACATTTTCTCATCCAAAATGTAAAAAAAATCTCCCAACATCCCTCATTTATTCCTATATTCCTCACTTTGGTAATAAATCCCACTAAAGAATCTATTTGGTGAAAATCAAAAGGAGTTATCAAATGTAGAGGTAACATGCTTCCACATGCTCTTTTATTTTATTTAAATACCCACCCAATCAGTTAAACTAAATAATTTATTATAAAAATAACTATGTATAGTTTATATATTTATATTTTTTTATTTTATGGTTTCTGTAAACTCTGACACATACATCCCGGAAATGGGATACACAATCATCATTTCTAAGTATGGGGGACTACAGTTTCCAGAACCGATGTCACTCGTTCATCAATTTCAACCCATAAATATTGTAAATAATGATTGAATTTATGTTTTATATCTTATAAATTATTTTTATGATTTATATATTATAATAAATTATTATATAACTCATTACATCATGCCTCCCAATTTTTGGAAATACAGTAACTTCATTTGTGGACGTGTGGACTAATGCCTCCTCAAAACGATGCGATTCAATCAAGAATTTCATGGAATGTATTAAGGATCATTTTAGTGAACATATATGATATATATTACATAATAATTATAATTTAGAGAATATATATATATATATAATTTACTTTACATTTGTTTAAAATACGACAAGAAAATGTAAACAACATTCAAGCATACATACGGCCTACCGTCTCCATGAACGGTGTATATCACTTCTTATTTCTATATTTTATAGATTATTAAGAAACAAAATTTAATGAATTTATATGATATTTATACATTTTTTTACATTATGTTAATAATTAAATAATGGTCTATGTAAGAGGAGCAAGAATAACAAGTCAAATCATGTATGAAAAACAAGTATTGATTACCCAAAACATAATCTAAACATGGAATTGAAAATAAATGGTTAATATAAGATAAAAATATAATCATATATGGAATTATATAAAATAATATATTTATATGTTTTAATTATAATAAACATTTATTTATTATACAGGAGGTTTGAACATGTACAAAGAACATCCGGACTTGTGGTATGTATTTTCTAATCTAACTTTCATTTCTATTTGATTTATTCCATATTCACCACTTGTTTCTTAAATGTGGTGTATATAATACCCAATATAATATTATATTATTATTACCCTTAATTTTTTTTGTATACATATCAATTTTATTATCTCTCTCTCAAAGGGTATTATGGAATGAATGTTACCAGATCTGTTATGTAATTTAGCCTCAATTTTCATTATTTGAGACACATGCCTTGTAATGCACTTATATTATTATAAGAGGTATATAAACTACAATTTAACATGTTATAACATGAATATACTTCAATTTTTGATATATTATTCTTTATTTATTGTAATTATTTCATGTGGATTATGATTCAATGTTACAAAATTGGTAAAAGTTTATTTCTATGATTTCATCATTTATATAGATTGTTTATTATTATACTCCCATTGAAGAAATATTATGATCCATATCTGAAGAAATGTAATGAATTTTATTTTACTATTTTTATTCTTTATAAATTCATTTAATAGTTCATTTTGTACACTATTTTTTACTTAAGGTATTTAAGAAATTATTTATAATAAAATCCAACTTTATCTATTCGTTCTGTTGGAAATCTATGTTCTTTAAAAACCATGTTTTATAAAAATGATTAAAAAAATGTTATAATATTATCCTATTATATTTAAAATAAAATTTTACCCATTTTATATCATTTAAACAAAAGAGTTTTTAAATAACGAGCCTTCTTTTAGTTTTTTGATAGAGGCGCTTTTCTAGAAATTTTACATATCCAAATGAATCATTAGTATATAAGTATTTATCTATATTAATGACCTTAATTTCATTGAATATTTTTTAAATTACAAAATATTTTGAAAAATATTTTTCCAAATATTCGGGATTTTTAATTTTGTAATTGATTTTTATAGAAAAATGTTTCAAAAATTGTTTTATGATCAAGAAGTTTTTAAATGATTCTCAAAGCATTATATAAATGTTTTTAATGTAATTTTTATGTAAAAAGGACTTAAAAAATGTTTTATGTTTATAATGTGCTTTAAATTTTATGAATCATACCTTTATAAATTGTCAATGAAAGATGTTTTATTCTTTTTTCAAGATTCTTTTATATGTTTTCAAGGAAGATGGTTTACAAAATATTTTAAAGATTTTGTTATATGTTTTCACTAAAAATGGTTTTCAAATTTTTTTAGGATTCTTTTAGAAGCATTAAAGGAATAGTTTTTCAAAAAACATTCAATCACCCTTTATATGTTTTCAATGAAAATGTTTTCCAAAATGTTTTAAATATTTTGTATAAATTATCATGGAAAGATATTTTCAATTTTTTTGAAGATTACATTATAATTTTTCATGGTTATATTCAATGAAAATAGTTTCCCAAAAAAATTAAATTTTAATATATATATATATATATATTCAAATAAGAGATTATATTTTACTCAATAAATTATTTTAAATGATTTCTCAAAAATTAAATTCTATATTAAATGAAATCCATTGTTACTCATTCCTTACTAGGGGTATTATCTAAGGGTTCCATTCAAATTATTTTCCTAAAAGGATTATGTTTTGTTGGAATTATTTTTAAGAAACATATTTATCTTTAATATGTAATATTTTTATGAATACCATTATGTTTTATGGGTTATTTTTTTATGATACCTATTTCTCTTTCATAGGTTATAATTTTATGAACCATGATTCTCAATCATGGGTTATAAGTTCATGAAACCCATATCTCTTTCATGGGATATATGTTTATAAAACCCATTTATCATTCATAGTTTATATTCTAATGAACCCTGCTTATTTTCATGGGTTATGCATTGATGAAATCGTTATAAAACCTATCTCTTTTCCACATGTTATGATTTGATGTTATGTTAATGATACCCATTTTATTTCATTGGTTATGATATGATTTTTATGATCTCCTCGAACACATGTGAATAATTTCATTATGATACGGTTAGAACCTATATCTACCTCTTATTCTTTGGGAAATGATTTATATATCATGAGATAGACATAGCTAGAACTGTGAGAGAACATGGATTAATAAAGGCATATGTATTCTAAGATAATATTGGGAGTGATCCTTGAAAAAACATTGGTCATGTGAGTGAATAATGATTACTATAATGGTTTGGGTAGTGAACCCATTGTACCAATATTAACTTGGAATCAATACTTGAATACTCTGGAAATCATTTTTGTATGCTTATTTGTCCACAAAAAATTCTAGGTTTTATTCCAAGGTTATACTCTCATGAATTATGCTCCTAATTCCCTCAAGATTAATGTCTATTGACCATTAAATCTTTACACCATGATTAATGTACATGATCATTGATATGTACGTTATGATATTAAATTATACTCATGTTCTCAAACACTTATAATCAATTTATTATTATGTATATCATTTATTTACCATTACTGAGGATTATGCTCACCATTTATTATGTTTCCTTTCCCCTGGTTATGAATAAATGAAATAAGTAGGATTATTAAAGTGGAGATATTTAAGGAATATTTTAAATATCTATCAACTGGATATAAGATTATGTTTCTATGTGTCTAAATACACAAACTATTATGGTCCTCAGGCATGTAATTTTGTAATGTGATGAATATTCATTTAATTTGATGTAATATCTATTTATGTTATGAATGGGTTGCTATAATAACCCCATGATCAGAGTGCTGCAGAAAATAATAATAATAATCAATAACAAAAGTATATGAACAACTGAGCAATGGAAAAATAACATCTAAAAAACTCAAATAAATATCAAAACAAATCAACTCGTATAAAATATAATGATCCTAACATGTATCTATTCAAAATGGTATGATATACATAGAAACATTCTTAGAGGATAATACATGTATCAAATGTACAAAAAGACCAAATATTAATATCTCTAAATAGAATCTTGATCCTAGATTATTCTTGTGATCCCCTACTACAATGAAACAATAAAATAAATAATCATACATGGGGTGACTTCGCTGATCCCTACAGGAATACATGATGTCAGTCCGGGTATCCAATGATGGCCTAAAGAGGGTGTCAGATAACACTCACAAGGCCACCACCAGTAGTGTCTATAACAAGTATATACTTTGTTTTATAAATAGAAGAGGTGTGCAATATATCAAAGTTATAGCAGTAAGTAGTGTAACGTTCTTAATACAAAAGTGATATTGTCCTATCATACTTGTCTCCTGGTGAAACAATAATAGAGCATCCATAAATAGGGGTGATTTATAGCATATATAAATACTTGTGATACTTTCTAGTCTAATAAATGAAATTTGATACCCAAACCAGGGTTGTCTATAAAGCATTGAAAACATCCACAATCGAAATTACCTATAAAAAATAATAAATAAACTGAAATGATTCATTTCATGTAATCCAATGTCAAACCATGGAAGGATAAATCCAAGGTATAGAAGACCAAGGCAGACCTTTCGATTTGATGGACCATCTCAATTGAAAAATGGTAATGACATGGGAGGATTACAAGGAGCATGTCAATAGAGTTTTTCCAATTAATTCCTAATAAATCCAAATCCTTGCTTTTGAAAGAACCTCACCATCCCATGGTAACAGGATCCGAGGTATAAATACATAGGAATCCAATACCATAATCAAGATCCATGGAGTAGAAATTTTATAGCCATCCAATAGAACCATGATCCTAGGATCTCATCCAAAGAACCCACTACCAATTTAAATACCTATTAATAAATTTAATTACATCTCATTCAAGAATCAAAAATAATACATGAGTTCTTCCAACTCATTAAAAAATTTCAATGTAATCCATTTAACCATTTTAAACATATGTCAACACATGAAAAAGATGCTTAAACCTTCTCCTATATTTAAAAAAATTATGATTCAATTTATTTTTTCTCCCAATAAAAGTGGCGATATAACACGTACCAAGTAGGTTGGTATTATATAGGTAAGATACAAAGAAACACCCCATTTGTGGCCTATGTTGGGATAACTACCTCCAACGATCCCAAAATCAACAATGGGGAAACTATATTGTTTCTTATTCATTAAATTCTATTATTAAATTATTTTCAAGGCCAATTTCGGAAGGTCTGACATGCATCATAACTATGAAAACATATAAAACAACCAAACTAAAAGAGAAATGGTATATACTACCAATTGTATACATGTGGTAGAACACCGATCTAGTATCAAACTCAAATTCAATCTAGATCGTGAGAAAAATGATGATTGGATGACAGTCTTGGAAGTATGGAATATTAACTTTCTCATAAATAACTCAGTCGACATTAAGATAAACAAATAATGAAACCATATGAATGAAGAACTTACCGATATAGATTTAATGAGATAAATGGTTCTTAGATCTATGATTAGATGGAAAATCGGGTGTAAATATAAGGATTTATCTTCACAGAATATCCAAAATGTGAGGGGCATCTCTACTAGAGGTTGAGATAAGGGGATTTTATGTTAAAAGAATATTTAGGGGAAAACAATCATTTCACATTTTTTAAATTGGTCACATGTTTGGCCATACTATTATACCCTAACTTTCGTTCAAGTAATCCTTCATGGTTCATTCATATATCTTGTAAAACCATGAAAAAATAGTTTTATATTACACTATCCCCTATCAACCCTCACACAATAATGGCACGTAGTTTGAAATTTTGGGGGACGAACATGCATTTTCCCTCTCAAAACAATTATAGGTGTCCAAGCATGGGTTTATGGCCTTGGGAGCATGGTTAGGGAAATTCATAACTCCATGTTTCCTAGTGAAACCCCCTCATGGTTTTCTCAATCCATTTCGGCTGGGGTGCACGGTTTCTACTAACCGGGTGGCCTGATTACCATTTCAAAAAACTGAGCCTCTAGAATTTGAACAATCCCTATACACACTAAAAACTCCAATGATATAGTTATAAACTCACATTAGAAAAAAAATTAGTTAAACTGAAATTAATATGGTTTATACTGCTTTGGAAAACCTGATATCTTATAATCTCCCCCCTTAAAGGAATTTATCCCTGAATTTCCATTTTTAGGGTTTTTAAGAATGATTTGAGAATAAAATTATCAACCAATAATGTACATTAGATTTTATCTCCCAAGTCTCATCATGTATATAGTCATGCTACCATAGAAACCATACTCTAGGAAATAGTCATCCCTAGAGATCCTTGTTTCTCTGATCAACAATAAAAATTGAATTCGCATGGAAGGATGAATATACCTATAACTCTTCCTCGTCTAGAGGAAGATTATGAGATTAGAATTAGTGGTAATAGATTAGTTGAGATACATAGAATTCATTGTTCAAGGATTTCGACCTTTTTGGTTACTACAACTGATTAGTAATGTCAAAAATCTCTCCCAAAGCTTGAACAACCGAACACATCATAGTGAATGATTACCCTATTTATTAAAAATCCTATGTCCCAACCTCAATGAGAAAAGCAAAATGGCTCGATACCCAACCAAAAACACTATATGTTGTATATGGGTATCATTGTATGATTTCTGTCTACATTGAGAAATTTCCACCCACTTTCTGATTAATAGGGCCTTCTATTTATTCTCCTACACAAGACGTAGTTGGATAAACACTATCTATCCCACCTAGAACTCACACAATAATGATTGGCATGACCTACCATAGACATTATAATAAGGGGAAATCTATATAGTCTGATGATTGTTAATTTGGAATGTGAATTCAGCCAAGGATATATTCCCTTCCCACGAGCCCCAGAAATAATGGACGCATGCTCTAGGAATGTCCTCCATAACCTGTATAGTGCACTCTAACTAGCCACCAGTATTTAGTTTGTATTTAATGCTCAGAGAAAAATATATTCCAAATTCCCTCTATATACTCTACCAAAACTGAGATGTAAACTGGACATCTCTAACTATTACCATGAAATAAGGAACCCCATGATGGTGAAAAATCTCACAGATATACATTCTCCCAATATCATTGTCTGAGAAGGTGTCATTGACAGGAAGAAACATTGTGATGTTCATGATCATGCCTATAACAACCCACACTATTTCACTACCTTGAGGTGAACTCCACAACCTGGTCATGAAATCCATCACTACATCATCCCATTTCCACTCAAGAAAATTTGTTACTTCTATAAGATAACAACTGGTTTATAGTGCTCTTCATTCACATATTTAAAGGTGGAACACCTTAGGATAATACCATCTACCTCACATTTAATTGTGTACCCCCATTATTGGCAGAAATATTCATGATACATCTAGGTAACATAAGGATGTACTTCCCAAGATGAGGAATGAAACTCTCTCATTTTATCATCGCTTATGGCTTCATCACCCCAAATGTGACCATGTATAGACATAATTCTATCCTCTCCAATGGTCTAACCATGAGGTGAGTCCACACATACCACGCAGTCCCATAGGAAAATTCCCTCGTCATAATATTAATGTCTCATCCACACTCTATTTATAATAGTACATGTCGAAACAATGGATGATAGAAAAGGATGTCCTCATTTATCTAGTACCTCAAAGTGTTTCTCTTATAACAAGGTAATAACTTCATCGCAATACTAACCTCCTTACCTAATTTTATACGAGTCCTCATACTCAGTTCATCAACAACTACGTTTCCCTTACTAAGTATGTAGGCATTCTTGAAGTCAAAATATTATATGTACTCATGCCACCTTTATTGACTCAGATTCAAGTGATGTTGTGTAAATATATACTTGTTGATTTTGTGGTCCATGTACCCCCGAATAATTCCCTCCAAGTAAATAGTTTCATGAACATCCAATGACATGTACAAAAATGAATAACTCAAGATCATGGGTCGAGTAGTTCCTCCCATGTGGCCAAAGATGTTGAGACACCTATTCCATGAATCTTTATTACTGCATCAGAAATTCTCCTAGACTTATTCATAATTAATCACAATAAAATTTATATCTGATTGACGGGTTTGGTATAATTTTGACTAGTGTTGGAGTCTATCTCCCTTTAATATCTGAAAGGATGCCTCATATGTATTGTTCATTTAAATATTAGACTCTTCTTAGTCAACCTATCTGTGGTCTTTCTAAGCATGATAAGTCCTTTATAAAATGCCTATAATATTTTTCTACCTAAAGAAACTCCATATGTCAAAGAAGTTCTTTGTATTCTCCTAAGAAACATCAACACTAACCATATCTTGGTCAATTCATACTTCTATCTTTGAGATAATATGACTTATTAATTGAATATTATCCATATATAAGTAAATATTTGGGATCATAGCATAAAATTATGCTCTATCTATGTTTCTAATATAATACCAAGATGTTTTGAATGGTAATGTTGATTGTAAAAATACACTAGGATACTTTCGATGAATACCACTATAAGTGAATCTATATTTTGATGGAAATATTAGTTCATCAACACCATGAAAAGTACTGGCACATTTTTTTGACCAATAGACATAACTAAATACACATAAAACCTGTTACTGCTTTAAAAATTTGTATGAGGTATGTATGTAGGCCAAACATACACCTGCTGATAACAAGACCACAAATCAATCATTGAGAAAACTCAAGGACATTGAATATGGTTGAAGATATCATTTATCCATGGAATGGGATACTTATTTATAACCCCAACTATTTTAGTTTATAATAATCCACAGATATCCTAAGGGTTACATTTTACTTTTTTTCAAAAATGATTCGTGAACCCCAAAGAGAAGTATTTGTTCACATAAACCACTTTTCATCTATGTCCTGTAGATATCTCTTGAGATCTAACAAATTTATAATAGATATCCTATAAGGACGAACAGATACCAGTGTAGATCATTGAATAAGCTCTATATATCCCTCCAAATATGCTGCTAGTGTGAAATTAGAAAATTTATTGGAGAAAACATCCTCAAATCTATTAAACGATGGAGAAAAATATTCTTTATGAATTCCCTAATAATCCAGATATAATATAGCTATCTACACTATCATCCTGCCCACCACAAGATGTGAAGGTCCTTCTCTACCTACCTAGATTTCTCATTCACCCTTATGAATAAAAGGTAAACCATATTGTAATGTGAATGTCGCCCTACAATGATAGAAATCAACATGGTAATGATAAGGAATTAGTTAGTCTATCATAATTATTACATAAAAACCCCATCATCTTGAGGATAAAATGATTCCATACGTTGTGACACCTTCTTATATCTAGGGGAAGTTCATGTAAAGGCATAAACCATACATTTTGATACCCAATATAGTATTAAGTTGAATAATCTCATCGAAAACTGAACAATGAGCCTGAGGCTTCCCACAATAGGTATATATATAATGATATTATATGCAACTGTATCAAAAGGTTATATTATAGAGATGTTTCTACTATGATAATACCTCTCACCATATGTGGACTTGTGATTTTCCCCTCAGTTGTATACTATAAAAAGTATATTTGTCATGAGCGGATATCCTATGAAATAACCTCACTACCTAGAATATGACCAATCTTCATTCACATAAATGGATCATGGATACCCCATCCACAACCAAAACCATGACCTGAATGAAAAAAACTATTCAATCTCACATCCTGATGAGAATCTGTGATTCCCTCTCATAAACATGGAGTTATAGTCAATCCCCTTCCATGGGCTTCTAGAGGGAAATTCCTGAAAAAACATTGTATGCTCCTCATCAAACCATATGACCAACACTCAATTAGGTCCCTATCACATTTATTACTCAAATATCCCACCCTCCCACATGGACTATAGATGAAATCACTTCAATCACTAACAACCTATATGAAACCCCCTGATAAAAAGCCTCAAAATAGAGCTTCATAGATGTTAAAACTGAACCACATAGTCAAGAGACTGATCTACCTAGCTTTGTGCCCCCAATTTACCTTAGGTTAACTTCATTAATAAGAGCCTGATTCACTGTCTCATTATTTTTGGACTACCAAGGAACATTTAACTTAGATATAAAGGCATTATTGATACCATCGATGAACTCACTCTCCCTCATTGGATCATCCCAAGGATAAATCACCAAAAAAAATAATGGCCTATAAATCATGAACAATTTTCCATAACAATCGTCATTACCTACTCTCTATGCGTAAAATAAATAGTCTATTCTGCAATCATGATCTAAAGAATGAAATTAATTTAAAACCTAGACTTGAAATCTCTTTAAGCTAGCCCTCAGAGCATATCAATTTGGTTCAAAATATACCGCTAGTTCTTAGTTTCTCCCAGAATCATATATGCCAAGAGCTCCAGTATAATATTTTGAGGGGTCTCCATATTATCAAAAATTTAAAATATCATCTCTTTCCACATACTAGTAGGTTATGAACCTATATTCCAAGTAAACGTGTGATAATTATTCTATTGGAGCACACACATCAACTCTACCATATATGAGGTAAGTGGTGAGGCTCCCTAAATGATCTGCATAAAGAACATGATATTGTCTAGGAATTGGCAATCAAGACCCACAACATGATTTATGGGAGGTTCCTCAATAGAACATAATGGATTTTATACTTGTGGATCTGGAGCCACCACTTTCAAATAATATTTTCACCACCCTCATGTTGCACAAATAGAGGTCATGGTGGTAGAATGTGTCTACAATTCAAATTAAACTTATCTGAAATGATATATTATGAGAAGATCAAAGTCAAAATAAAAATGTAGACGAATACTTCCAATTAATATACCACAAACCTCTTCTCTCTCCTAAATCTATTAATGTGTAATAGGAATACCATTAATAAGAACCAGAGACACTACTTACTGCCCACTCTAATGCCAGTTGAAGGTCAAGTTACCTATTTTCAAAAGTTCCATTTAATTTTACATTAATAATAATTTAACAATTATTTTTTAATGTTTATACTAACTGGGTCACCACATTTAATGAATAAGTGCCCACACACCTCATAACCCCAAATTTGGCATCCACTATCCCAAACCATAACACGTTCTAGTCCATGTGAACAATAGTCCCTGACTTGACATTACATAACTGATTGCATTTGGTGTCTATTGTATCCTTTGTAGGAAATAACTTTATTGGTTACCAAAGAGTCTCTAATTACCTATAAAATTTCCCCATTATCTATATAAATCATTTATCAAGAAACATATATATAACACAAAGAAAAAATAATAATTACATATAGTCAATAAATGCATCCTATATAGAATGGAATCATGTGTTACATGTTAATTCAAAAAGGTTCCTATAATGATGAAGGACATGGAATTCCATCACCACATATGGCTATGTAAAATAAATACTCATATGGAACATAACACACCATGTGCGTCACCAAATGGTGGAATTAAATCATATATAATATAGAAAAACAATAAAATATTATTTCATTCCATGAATTTTCATCCTGTACATGGTTTATATAATCAAAGACACAACTCATTATCATATTCTAATTCATACTAATCTATTACCTATTTTATAAAAATATTTATTATAAGAAAAAGAAATAATTGATAGCAATGTGTAATGTCTTGGAATGGGAACCACTAAACGATACCCCAAGGCAGTGAGTCATAGGGCCTTAACCAGACCCTCTATAAGCCATAGGTTTCCGACTAACTCTGAGGATGTAAGGTGGTATTGTGGGGATATTATACACTCATGACCAGAGTGTATCACAATGGAATAATAATAATCAACAAAGGAAGCATATGATCAAATGAGGATTAGAATAAAAACATCCAAAATATGGAAACAAATATAAAAACAAAATAAGTAAAACAAAATATGATGATCATGTCATGTCCAAATACAAAATAGAAGGAAATACCTGAAACATGAATCAAATAAATTAATTGTATAAAAAGTAAAAAAAATGAAAATGTCCAACTAGTATAACGTTTGAAGAAATGTATTATGATCTCCTTATCCTAAGAAACAATAAAATCAATAGTCATAAATAAATTGCTTTCCAAGGTCCCTACCAGCATCCATAATGTGTTTCGGGGTACCCCAAAGTGGAATGAATTGGGTGTGAGATAAAAACTAGTTGGACACCACCAATAATGTCTATAACAAGTCCAGTCTATGTAATATATAAAGAATCAGTATGAAATATATCAAATGTATAATTATAATTAATGCAAAGTGACCAATATATAAGTGATCATGTCCAGTCAAACATTGTTTCCTATGATACAATAATCGATCTATGAAAATCAAGGGTAGATTTAAATCATAAATAAATAGCTGCGATATTTCCCAATCTGACAACTTAAAACTGATATCCATACCATAACTATTTGTAAAGCATAGAATAATATCCACAATGACCACTATATGTAAAAAATTGTATAACAACTACAACAACCTATAACATGTAATATAGTGTCATTACATGAAGGGATATATCAATGGTATTGAAGGGAAAGCCATCTATTTCACATTCATGGAACATCTAGATGGAAATGTGGAAATGACATGGGTGGGGTCCAAGGAGCATGTCAACATAGCATGTCCGATGCAAGTCCAAGAAAGACATATCTATGGGGTATCAATTCCCTCAACATCCTATGGGATCACGATCTAATTTAGAAAAACCATGCATCCACTACAATAATCATGTTTCATGGATTAAAAATGTCCATGGCATATAATGGAATTAGGATCTAAGGAACACATCCACGAAATCAACTACAAGTTTTTGTACCCATAAATCAATTCAATTATATCTCATTTAATAATAATAAGTAAAACATGAGTTCATCCAATCCATTCAAAATATTATATAAAATATGATTAATGATGGGAAAATTATGTCAAAACCTGAAAATGTGGCATAAATTTTCTCCTATTATTTAATTAATTCTCATTTAATTCATTATGGATCCCAAAATTATTTTTTGGCTCACACACACCTAGAGGGGTGGTATAATAATGGGAAAGTATAGGGATACACACCATGGGTGGCCTAGTTTGGGGATAACAACATCCAATGATCATAGAGGTACAAGTGGGAAACCTAAAAATGTTCCAATTTATTCAATACTCAAATTAAATTATTTTTATGGGAAATTAAGGAAGGTCTATCATGCAACCCAAAATTGAAAAAAAATGAAACAACTAAAACATAAGAGAAAAGGTATAAAACACCTACCATATACACATGATATAACATTCATCTAGTATTGACCCCTGATTCTTTCTATATTGGGAGAAAAAAAGAATAAATGAGAACCCTTTAAATTGGGAATATTATCTTACACTTAAATAACGTTGTCAATATGAAGAATAATGAATAATTTCGAAAAATTATAAAACAACATACCTGTTCAGATCCAATATGTTGAATTGTTCTTGAATCCGTGTATGGATGGTGAATTAGGAGAAATGAGTAGGTTTTGGCATCAATTGATCTTGAAAAATAGGGGGGTCTATCCACCTAGGGAAGATAGAAATGGATTTTTGTTTATAAGTAAAATTAATGGTAAATAATCCTTTCCCAAATTTTAACTAGGTCACATGGTGCTCGAAACATTCACCCCTCACTACCTTACTATGAAACTCATACAATTCATGTACATATTTTGGAAAACCATGTGCAATGTGTTCTATATATCATTATCACTTTTCACCCCTATCATGGTCACAATGCATTTTTTGGTGAACCTTTCATCGTCAATGTGTTTAGCCTCTACCAAAAAATATTGGTGTTCATACATGGGAATGTGTTCTTGGGGGAAGTGTTAGGTAGAATAGTACACCCCTTACTGCCTTGTAAAATTCTAATCACAACTTACTCATACCATGCAGAAAATGTTTCATGGATTCTACTAGAAGTGAAGTACATTTTACTTTTAAAAATATAATCTTCAAGGACATGAATAATCCCCTGGAACCCCTGAAACTCCCTTTATTTCATTAGATAATCAAATAGGGTCAAAACTAACTAGACGAACTGAAATTAATTATATCCATTCATCATAATAAAAATGTAAAAATTTCACCATAATAAAATATCAATATGATGATATTGAAAATTATTTTAATATTATAAAATAACATTTCAAAATTTTCTTTGATTTAATTACAATATTTACTTTAAAACATGTTGTTTCACTCCAACACTTTGAAAAGGTGATTTTCTTGTTTCATATAACTTTCACACTATTATCCAAGATCATCATTAGATTCTCCTTGTATGGAAGGTCATTGTCCAATGGTACCACATGTAGATTTTGTACATGTGAGGGGTCTTTTATGTACTTCCTCAAGATGGATAAATGGAATAGATTATATACATGTGATTCATTGGGTTGGAGTACTAGTCGATCGGACAACACAACGACATAAAAAATAATCTAAAAGAGGATGATTTATCTTGGATTAATCATTCCCTTCTTCCTAATCCTCATTAATTTCATCCATGAAGAAATGTGGAGTAACACCTAATCTCTGTACTAAATCTCTAGGTCTTATTGAAGTATATGTTCATAGATTTGGTATCAAATTTGAATGTATTTAAAATGAAGATATTTTTTTTGTTTGTTCTCTATCACATATTGATTATGATTTGGTACAATTAACTTGTACTATCCAACATCACCCCAAAATGTCAAATTCTTACACTGATTCCCATATAACTCCCAATAAGATTCCATTTGAATGTTATAATGGAAAATTTTGTTATATGAGAACACATCATGGGGATGTTGTTGATCCCAACAACAATGTAAATCCATTGTAAATGACCTCATCATATCTTATATAGGTTGGACGGTTCACTTATACTAACCATCCATTGGAGGGTGGAAAGAAGTAATGAAATTGAGTTATGTATCCAATTTTTGTTAATGGACTATACAAAACCATGATGTAAACCTCAGAAATTGATCAAATTCAATATAGGGTGTCACTCCATGAAATCATACCATTTTTTATATATATAATATATATTTTTTCAAGAGATATATCTTCTTTAATAGGAACGAAATGTGCAGATTTTTAAGGTGGTCCTTTACTTTCTAGATGGTGTTATTAACAATGGGAATCCTGGGGGTCCTATGATTATATCCATGGTCATGTTTTCCCATTTTCCCATTGGTATGGGAAACAATTTCTCATACCTATTTAATTATGTCGTTCAACCATGCCTCCTTATTTTTATTCCAAGCATTATGATACAAATTCCTCAATATCTCTCATCATGTTATCCCTCCAGATGTTTTTTCATCAATTATCTATATATATTATCAAATCTTATATGATTAGATAATTATGAAATATGCACATCATCTATAAAATCCCTCTTCATCTCTTTCTTTTAGGGCACATATATCATGATTCCAAATGTTATAAACATGTTTTAAAAATTGATCTCTGGAATATTCATTACCATTTGGTATAAAAAAAATCATCCTCATTTTGATACCCTTTGATCCTCTCAATAATAAATGGTTGAGAATTTAGTTGTTCAAGGTATTATAGAGATACTTTTATATATTCCATGTGCATCAATGTCATGTCTAGGATGATTGGATCGTCCTCACACCCCATCATTAATAAAATTGAAGGATCTTTTCTATATTGAGAATATGCCCCATTCTTTTCATCAAAGGATGGTAATGGATTGCGTATTCATAGTCCTTGATTATCTCTAACCATATTCTCTTACTCATATTAATATAATTCTTTGTGAGTATATATTTTAGGAACTTTTGATCCTTTTATATTTCACACTTTTCCCAATATAGATAATGTCATTAGATCCTTAATGAAATGATCAGTACAACCTATTCCAAATAATGTGTTGGATAGTTTTTCTCATGAAATTTTAACATTCATAAGGTAAAGGTTATCACTTTATCATTCTAAATTTGTAAGAATCTTATACCATTATTTTGAGCATCCATTTATACCAAAAAAAGTTCCCCGCATGATGTAAGTGTAAGAAATTATATTGTAATTAGCCTTTTTTCACCACTATAATTCTCTCTTCACATTCATTTATACAGACAAACATTACTACATTGTATGATAGATTTATTAGAAGGTTTTAATATTATATTATATTCATTTAAAAGCATCATTAATACACATCTATTCAATGTAAACTACTAATCTTCAATACAAATGTTGGTCTGATCCACTCTTCTATTGCGTTTGTCTAAGAAAGGTCTACAGATACCCATATTATTGTGATAATAGAACGCAAGACTGAAGAATCCTCCATCCAGAGCACAAAATTACTTTAATTTTTATATATATTCTCCATTATCAACTCCATTTTCATAGTATTGAAATCATTATCATGATCCTGCTCTCTCTTAGAGTATATCAAAATATGATCAGGACTACCAATTTTATTGAGGCCATACATATATACTATATATATTATGTCTATAATTATTTATGGATCATTAGTTTGTCTAAATGAAATTTTAATAAAATCATTGTGTCTATACCTTATTAAAAATGTAGTTTTTTGGAATATCTTCCTTATTCACCCTTAATATGTGTCAACCTGGAAGAATCTCTAACATAGATAAATATTTATCCCCATAGATATTATCAAAAAGTATTTATATATGTGGTATTTAATAGTTTTTATTTATCTTTATTTTGTTGATATTAAAATAATAAATGTATAGGAACATTGACACATCCTTCTTCTTAACGAATTGGAATGGTGCATCCCACAATGAATCACATAGGAGTTTATACCATTTATCCAGATTCACTTGTATATTCAACATTATATACTCTATCTCAACAATATTTTTTTATGGAGTATTAGATATTTTAAAATATCTGGGTCTAATATCTATTGATGTTTCAAACTCTTAACTAAGAGTAATACCAGGAAATGCTTTTTTCAATACCTCTATAGAATTCCTTCGGATTGTAATGTCTTCCGGAATGGAAATTTCATTCAACTAAATCATATGTGAATGATAATATTGATAATATGGAAAATAGTTTTATACTTAATATGGTGAAACAAAAAGGAATTCATCCTACACCATGGAAAAGTATAGAATATGAGTTTGATTCAAGATTCGTTTGTCGATTTACTTCTTTAGTAATTTTATGATGGATCTATATAAGGAAAGCCAAACCATGTATTGAATTTCATAAAATTTTTATAAATGAAGTATCAGAAGTATTTCTAGTAAATTTTGATAAAAAATATGTAAAAAGGATAAGTTATATTCATGGGATGTAACAATTTACCCATTTTCCTTCTTCACTAAAATAAAATATCCGTATCTGATAGTGGTTCATGAATAGTTCTACCAAAATTATGTGACATATAAGAACATATAGAACTTGAATAAAAATTTACTTTTTATATTCTCTAATTATTAACTATCGTACTATCCACTATATCATTGTTGGGATAAACCTACGTAGTAGTGATGGAATAAACTCCTCCCTACTCTATAGGAAATGGAGGATTTTTTTATTGAATATCATCAACAACCCTTGGATTAGTACATTAGTTCACATAGTTACATTATTACATATAGCCATATCATTGGTCTACTAGATAATAATTGGTGGACCCTTCATTTTTTCATCAAAATGTGGGTTTCTCCTATCAGCAATCAATGGATATATTCCATCCCTTGTAGAACCTATAAGATTTTTTCTTCCCCTTTATAAAATTTCAATTATGTTTCATCTAATAACTTCTACATGTGGGATGTTGCATTTTAATACCACTATTTATTTTTATCATCAAACAACCAATGTTAAACATTATTTTATTCTTCTATTTCTGGTGAGATCTTTGATATTCACTGATATCCATCTCAACATTGAGGTATCATTATAAAATTTCCCCATTTCTGTCAATGTCTTAAATTGACAAATATTTTAGCAGACATGGCTTTAGAGCACCAAATAATTTCTCAAGATTACTTTCGGGGGAGTTGAAAAAGGTGGATGAATATCATGAAAGTTGTGTGAATTTGTCAATGTATGCCAAAATAAATTTTTATTCCCTTTTCTTTTATATAAAGAAATCCCTTTATTATTGACGTTAGAGTGTTCTAGGAAATTATTTCTTGAATTTTCTTCTAAGAAATCACTCCACTCCATGCCTTCAATATCTTCTTCAATATTGGTATTTTTTATCAATGTCCACCATTTATCGACTTCTACCTCAATATGATAAACATACAACAAATCCTTTGAATTATAAAAATAATTAATGTTAAATAAAATAATTTCAAGGAATTTGATCAATTTTTCTATAATTAATGTATTAGAATATACATTGAATGTTAGAGGCCTTAATCGCATAATGGTTTTAATAGAATTTTTTATTTATTGTGCGGATTCAATAATTCTTCCATATTTAAGATTTAGTTCAATAAATTTTTTAGATAAGAAAGTATTTTCATAATGTTCTTGAATCTTAATGATTCCATCAGGTTGGGAATAAAATTTGGGTAGCCATTACATTTCCCCACACAATGGTTATTGACTCAATTTCTCCTATTTTCATCAATTTTACTAAAACAAATGGAGTTAGGGATTATTATTTTTATAGTATTAAACTGATATATGGGAAACTGTCAACATTAAATGGATAACACTTAAATTAAATATATTCCCTAGGTTATGAATTTATAGGTCTCAATCAATTCTTTCCATGTTCTATTTCCTAATAAAAATATCATTGGTATTTTTCTTCCCTTTATAATGGTTCTAAAAGACTTTTTGAATTTTGAGAATATGTCCTCAAGGAGTGTCAGTCGTAGTGCAATGTAAGGACCATTTTTAGTAACTATGTATTTTTGAAGCCATATAAAATATCACTTTTTAGAGTAATTACCCTCAAGTACGTCTTTACTAGAACCATTTCTACATGAATTATCCATAGATTTATGTAATTTCTCAAAAAACAATCTCTCTGAACATCAAGAAAGTTACATGTTATTTTTATATACATATGAATATCTTTAAAATTATCTGTGAACATATCCCTATTGTTTCATTAATTCTTTAAAATAATATTCAAGATTGTAATTCTATTTTTGGAGTTATGACCCCTTAGAACTTATATTCTAGAACCACATCCACCTTTAGTATATTGAAAAAGATAAAATTTCTCTCAAATAACTGAGTCTATAGTTCACCAAAATTATAGGTATTTTTCTTTTCCCTATATTGGTTCATAAATATTTTGTGAATTTGAACTACATAACCCTCGGGTGTGTCAAACCTAGTGCACATTAAGGCCCATTATTTTGTACTAGGTAATAATTGAGTCAATATTTCCATCTGTTTTTATGAGTTATTACCCATAGGTATATTAATTCCCCAACCACATACACATATAGTATGTAGATAGGGATGTAATTTCTTGAAAACCACTCTCCATGTACTTCACAAAAATTTATCATATTTTTCTTCAATTTATAAATTTTCTAAAAGTGTTTTTGAATTTCGAAAACATAACCCATGGAGTTTCAAACATAGCCTGTAGTAAGGCCCATTTTCATGTACTAGGTAATGATCAAGTCAAGAATACCATTCCTTTTTCATATTTATTACCCCTAGTTACATTTTTTTCAAACCACATCCATCGTTAATATCCAGACAGAGATGCAATTTCTTTAAAACCACTCTCTCTATTGTTCACTAAAATCAATGGATATTTTCTACAGTTAGGCATACCCTTAAACATAAAAAAGGTCTTATCCCTATGATTTCACTATATTTTTATCATCTTAGTTACAAAATTTTAAATA